>CM076578.1:878703249-879076582 GCA_034641835.2 Pinus albicaulis
AAAACGGTTTTGCACATGTATCGTTGTAATGCATGCTTCCGCCCACAGATGCATTGGTAGTCCTTGATCATGCAACATTGCTCGTGTTGAACCCAAAATAGTTCTATTCTTCCTCTCCGTGACCCCACTCTACTGTGGATTATGAGGTGTTATGATTTCTCTTCGAATTCCTTCTTTGTTGTAGAAGTTCTTGAATTTGTTAGAGATGTATTCTCCACCATTATCGCTCTTAAGAGCGTTCACTTGCTTCCCCGACTCTTTCTCCACTAATGCCTTAAACTCACATAACTTAGAGAATGCTTGATCTTTCTTCTGCATGAAGAAGATCCAACACTTATGAGAAAATTCATCAACAAAGATTACTTAGTACTTATGTTTTTCTATTGAAGCAACAGAGAAAGGGCCACACACATTTGTGTGGACTCTCTCAAGGATCCTCGAAGCTTAGTTTTCCTTCTCATGAAAGGTGGCCTTTACATATTTTCCCATATTACATCCCTTGCATGTGTTTGAGTGCGCAAGTGCACTGGGATCATAGTAGAACATGTTGTACGATTTTCAAGATGAGGAAGATGGCCTAATTCAATTTGTAGAGATTCTTAACTCGAATCCCTATCCTCTTGGTTTGACCCATTGTTTTATGTCACAGGAAATATTTTCCATCACTAAAAACAACATCATAGCCTCTATCCTCCAACATTGCGACTGAGACCACATTTTTCTTCAGACCTGGTACATGCATTACATATTTTAATTTAAATTGTTTACTTGACCCCCTCTGAAATGTAATGGTACTAATATCAGCAGCACTATACCATCTATTGTTGCCCATTTCAATATGCATCTGGATATCTTTTTCCTCCAAGTAATTGAAAATTTTCTTATCTCTCGTCATGTGAAAGGAAGCACCACTATCCAAATACCGCATAGATCCCAATGAACTGGACACCATGCATGCGATCAATGAGAATTCAAGCTCAAATTTACAGGCAAGGGCCTCACCAGCTATAGATCCTCCAGCCTTCTTGTTCTTCTTATTTTGTGGACAGTTAGTAGAAAAATTCCCATGCTTGTGACAGTGAAAACACTTCACCTTGGACATGTCCTTCTTCTTGCAATTCTTGGACTAGGATTTAGCATAGAATTTCTTCCCCTTCCCCTTCCTCGCCTTGGAAACCTAAGCACAATCCTATTCATTCTCATTCTTAGATGAAGATCCATCATTGGTGTTCCGTCTGAAATCCTCCTGATCCAAATCCGACCACAGTCATTCCCAATCTGGCAATTTTTTCCCTTCCATTGATAGAGCCTTGATAACTGTGCCAACTCTTGGGAAGTCCTAGGAGAGCCAAGTTCACCAAATCGTCATCAAAAACTATTATTAAAATTCTCCCCAGTTCATCCCTACATTGGACAAACATTGTTAGATATTTTGGAATAGTGTCGCCCTTTTCCATCTTGATCTTCCTGAGTTTATCTTTGAGTACCAATTTCCTATGGTCATTGCTGCTTTGGAATAGATTCATAAAATCCTTCCACATTGCATATGGTGTGTATTTCCCATGAAGGCTTGAGAAATTGTGGTCTCGTACTCCCTCCAACAGGATCCTCCTCACCTTTGCCACTTTCTTTTGCCATGCATCAAGATTTGTAGCATCAGGTTTAGGAACATCTTTGCCAATGAATTCCTTCAACCCATTGTCTTCGAGTACTGCCTCCATCCTGTCCTTCCAAGAAATGTAATTCGAACTGCCCTCGAGTGCATACTCTAACCTCAGGCCATTGAAATCCATTTCAATCTTGAATCAGCTGTAGCACCAAGAAATTCTTTCTGCAAATTCCAATTCTATCTAGTCACAAAATCATCTCCTGCTTCACTTCTGCAATTTCCTGTACTTTGATACCATGTAGAAATTATACAAGATGCATGTATATCTTGGATTCACCTGATATAAAAATGTACTAAAGTTAAATACTGAATCACTTATACAAATTTTTTGCAGAATTAAAAACACAATCATTAATCACATGAACATGAAGAAAGATCAATCACACACAACACAAATAATTTCTCGGGGAAATGTTACAGCTAAAAAACCTAGTATCTTATATTTTATATTAAGCATGGATCATGAAACAATTACATACAAAATTCTTCTCACAAGAGCCCTCCAGTACTCAGCTAATTGTATCAAACTGTCATATGCAAAATTGACCAACACATAGCCAATTCTTAGCCTCCAGATAGTCTGCCTTGCTTGCAAAATCCCTGATGGTAAAGATCCCTAAAAGATAGGAATTATTGCATTCCTTGCCTATGAAATTATCATGGGCACTCCAATGTATGTTTGGTTGCAAGTGTGCAAGCCAATAATCCTACAACTGATAATCAACTTCCCTTTCACCTAGAACTCAACTGGGTCTCCACTGGATCTGACATGCATGCAATTAATAATAGTAAATCCTTAGTTGCATGTGAGATCACTGATTGTGAATTAATTAATATTTAATTCACTAGATCTCTCACTAGTGTATCTTTAGTTACAACTAGCACAGCTAATTTTAACTCAACTGAATTAAACTATTTGCAACTTGCACCAACTCATGCATCATTTCACTGCTAACTCTGTTACAACTAGAATTACTTTGCATGCCTCACCAACAACCTATAACTTGAAATCCACTAGATAAATAAATTTATCACTTTCAATTAACTCATTCAAGTCCACATTGATAATAGATTACAGTTTAATGTCCATCTTAATTAAGGGATAACCAAAATAGACATGCACCTAAAAATAGCACGGTGGGCCCCACCTTAGTCTGGGTGCTTAATGCACTAGGCATGGGTGTTGAATATTATTGTTGAATCTCAACATGTATTTTTCGACTAATAGGATGATATTTGCCAGAATAAATGTTAAATTTGATGAGGAGAAAGCCATGTGATTTTCCATTGAGAGGGAGCTTGACTTGCATGCAGATGAGGAACTCTTAGTTCCAAAGGATGAACCTTAGGATGTGGATCAGCCACAAGTAGAGGATCATAGAGTGGAAGAAACCAATCATGCAGAGCCATCCATCATAAATGGTAGGAAGCGCACCAAAGAGGTAGACAAAGCATGTAGGAGAACCTACATCACAACGCATGTAGAGAAGGCCCCCAGACATGTATACTGGATACATGGCTCTTATGAGTGAGCGCATTGTGAAATAACCATCCTGATTTGAGGAAGAAGTGTAGTAGCCAACATGGGTTGATGCCATGGTTGAGGAGTATGACTCCATTATTAGAAACAGTGCATGGGAAGTTGTCCCAAGACTGGTGGGGAAGTCAGGGGTTGGATCTAAGAGGATCTACAAGGTGAAGCAAGTAGTATATGGGAGTGTGGAGAAATACACGGCTATATTTTCATCCTAAGGATTCTCATAGGTAGAGGGGATTGACTATGAGGATACTTTTTCACCGGTTGCAAGGTACTCATCGATTAGATCTATCCTTGCACTCTCAGCATAGATGGGGTGGCAGATACATCAGATGGATGTAAAGACAACCTTTCTCAATGGAGTTATTGAGGAAGAAGTGTGCATTGAGCAGCCATAAGGTTTTGAGACCTTTGACAGGGAGTCGCATGTGTGTAGACTCAAGAGAGAACTGTATGGGATGAAGTAAGCACCTCGTGCTTGGTACACTAGGATTGACATCTATTTCACAAGGTTTGGATTCAAAAAGAGTGAAGTGGAGGCAAACCTATATCATATTTTGGTTGATGGTAAGCTTTTGATTATTGTACCTTATGTTTTTGATCTTATACTAACAAGTGATGAGAAGCTCATAACTTCTTGCAAAGAGGATCTTGCAAGGGAGTTTGAGATGAAGGACATGCGGCTCTTGCACTATTTACTTGGCTTGGAAATATGGCAAAGAGATGGGGAGATATTTGTATCTCAGGGAAAGTATGCTAAGGAGATTCTAAGGAAGTTCCACATGGAGGGAAGCAAACCCATGGAGACCCCTCTTGTAGGAAACTGGAGGAAGGAGGATGCTACTTCAGGTGAGGTAGTGGATGCTACAGTTTACATGCAGCTTGTGGGTTCACTTATGTATTTGGTGAACACACAACCATATATATACTACACATTTAACCATCTTAGTCAAGCTATGATTAAGCCTACCAAGCTCTTTTGGAAGGCAAGGAAGCACATGTTGAGATATACCAGGGGCACTACAGAGTATGGATTATGGTACAAACGAATAGAGGGAGTGAAGCTTCAAGGCTTCACCGATGCATATTGGGTAGGTAGTCCATCAGACAAGAAGATAACATCAGGGGGCATCTTTAGCATAGGACCAAAAGTAGTTACTTTATACAATAGGAAGTAGAGATCATTTGCACTCAATTCAACTGAGGCAGAGTACATGGCCGCTAATTAGGCTGCATGTGAGGCCATCTAGATGAGGAAGATACTTGTTGGTTTGTTTGTTCATTAGATGGATCCAGCGGTGATACATTGGTATAACCAAAGTTACATAAAACTCTTGTAGTACATTCCCATGGAGTATTAGGATGCAGATATCTTGATGAAGGTGCTTGCGAAGAGAAAATTCGAATACCACAAAGGTAGGATCGGGGTCGCAGATAATCCCTTTCTTGTTGACAGGGAGAGTTGAAATTCAATTATAAAATGCACACGCACTAGCCCGGGATCACAAGTCACACAGTGATGGATCCTAGCGACACATTAATGTGCAACCAATTTTTAAATAAATTAGAAAATTAATTGTAATCTTATCTCATAATAACTTGTAATAGTTACATAAGTGTGATAGAATTAGTTAGTTCAATAATTTTGAGTTGAGGGTCAAAGGATAGGCATGTAGAGTGATTCTATTATTAACATGGTCCAGTTGCAGTTGTAGCACTAGTGTAGTGTGAGTGGGATCAATTAACTCACATTAATTGAGTTAAAATCAGTTTAACTAGTTCTAAATGTTTGATGAGCTAGTGGAAAATCAAGTGAATTAAAATATATTTAATTCACCAGTGGTGATCTACCAAGTAACTGATGATTCACTATTTTTAGTTGCATGCATGTTAATTATGGTGGAGACCCAATTCAGACAAAGGTTCAAGGCAAGTAAACTATCAGTTGTATTTTTAGAAAACTACACAGATGCAGTTATATAACCGTAGGAAGCCCATGATGAATTGCGCAATTAAGGAAGGTTGAATTTCCTATTTAATAGGGGTTTATTTCTCTAACGATTGCGTAAGAAGGGTAGGCTGAGGGTAGGCTAATAATTGGCAATGTGTTTGCCCAATTTTTCCTAGATTAGTGTGATCAATTGGTAGAGTGTATGAAATTGT
Source organism: Pinus albicaulis (assembly GCA_034641835.2). NCBI lineage: Eukaryota > Viridiplantae > Streptophyta > Pinopsida > Pinales > Pinaceae > Pinus > Pinus albicaulis. Next base: position 878,708,619 of record CM076578.1, read on the forward strand.
GGTGAGCACAAATACATTGTATTGTTTTATGATTCCCTCGTTGATTATAAAATAAATATGGAGGTGTTTTGAGTAGTTTCTTTCCTCAGGAAATATCTTGTGTTGTGTGATTGATTTATTTCTCTTTTTTACTTGCATGTGATTGAGCGATTGTGTTTTATATTCTACAAATATTGTAGAAGGATTCAATATCTTGTTTTAGTACACCGCATGATCGGATTGAATCCATTGGTGTAACTTCTACTTGGTATCAGAGCTGTGTTAGGTATTTTCTACACGCACCTTGTGCACTATACTACAATAGTGCACTGGTGCGCTATTTTAAACAGGGCACACCGATTAAAAAAAATCCATTATTTAAAAGATCATGCAAGGGCCGACATGGATTGGGATCTGACTCTACAAGTGGTCCCATGGGTTAGATGTCATACTCCTATATATATATATCAATACAAACCCTATAAATCTAAAATGAAAATCCCTAATTGTGAAGTCAAAAAAACAAGAAGAAGGAAGGGTTTAACGTAAGAATTGAATTGTTTTGTTATGTTTTTGTTTTTTCTTTTCTTTTTTCTTTGAAAATGCACAGTAACATTTAAAATTTTTACTACGCATGTATTCAATCCAAAAAAACTATAAAAAAAACAATTATTATAGTAAAATTTAACAATTTTACTATACTACAGGGTTTTTGTGTGAATCACGAGATGGTTAAAATTTTGATTCTCTGAATAGTTTTGTTTTTCGAAAGTATTTTTCTGCTCCACAGTTCTCTCATGCTCTCTTGCTCGAGGTATGTCTCTCGTGCAAATCACTTCCTGAATTTTTTTGCAAAAATAATGAAATAATGAATAGCTTTTACTATTTAAAGAAATTTTTTATGAAATTAGATTTCCGAAAATAATTTGCTGCCCATTTTTCAATTTACCGTTTTTTTCACTTTAAAAATATAAATTTGCACTTTTTTTATTTCTAGATATTCATTGCATTTGTGAACTAACCACATCGTTGTGCTAGTTAATAACATTGCATCGATGCGTAGTAACTAAAATGCACCAGTGCGGTTAATTGTACATTAGCATCGATAATAATAAGTCCATTTTTAAGGCACTGAAATTAATTTTAGGTATGTACACCAAAATTTATTGTTGATTTTTCTCAAATGCAGGGAGAAAATCTCATAATTATATCAAATGAAAAATTCTTCAAAATCCAACTCGTTCCATAATATTTCTCAAATTCCAACGTGGAGTTCCCCCTATCCATCTCCAGACATAATTCCTTCAGATTTTATTTATATTTTGATTATGTAATTGAATCAATTTTTTATCCATGTGAATCAGCTGAATAAAATAAATGTATACAAATTTTTTGGTTCATGTAGATTCATAATCGAGTTCAGATGAAAAAAATATTCAAATAACTCCAAAACGTCGAAAGCTCTTATCAGGAGCAACACACCGCAAGGCGTATTTGGTAGATCAAAATGGACAACTGCTTCACCCTACCAATTATAACATTTCATCTTATAGCCACAATCCTAGGACAATGATGGTAATAATAATTTTTGGGTATATTAATGTAATTATTTCAACATTAAACCAATTAATCATGCATTGTCGACACACTTACTAATTGATATCATTTATTTTGTACTAATCATGTTCAAATATCTTTTTTGAATTTATTAGGATTCTAGTGATGATGAGCGACCTACCTAAAATATTCTATTGCACCCCACGACAATGTCAAATTGATAGAAGGTTGGATTAAGAGAAAAACTCAGAGAGGAAAGATATCAAGAATGGTTGAATCAACCACTTATTCAATTCCCACAATGTCCAGATTCACCAATTAGGAATCACTACAAAAATAGTATTTCTTCACAAGCTCGCTATGGAGGCAATCAAATAGAGGTTCGTATGGATGATTACTTATGAATTCCATGGATACAATGTTGTTAGATGCACTCCAGAACGATGATTGGCTAGGGGATGATGCTCATATCACTGGTACCTTTTTTGAAAGCCTTAAATTTGCTTCCACCACCCCTCTCTTTGGACCTGGCGGTCAATCAAAGTCTACCTAGTTGGGGACAGTGATGTTACTATACAACTTGAAAGAAAAATTTGGCTTGTTGAATGCATGTTTCTCAAAAAAATTTAGGTAATTGACCATCAAGTCCTCCCTTAGATTTTGATAAATATAATCACACAATGAACATTAAAAATGGTCAATTTTATGAAAGTTAATAATTATATCAGAATTAATGTAAATTTAATATTTTCCATGACCAACTACAAGTTATTCAAAGATCAGGTTCTTTCGAGTGATAATGTCTTTCTCGGTAGCTGCAAAGAGGCAAAGAAATTGTTGAAAATGTTGGTTGTTGAGTACATATCATATCATGCATTTCCAAATGATTGATTTCTATATATATGAGAATATGTAGACAAAGAGATATGTCCGAAATGTGGCCATGATAGGTATGATAAATAAAAAAAGAACGGCAAATCACATGGTCCTCCTTTTAAGATATTAAGGCACATGCCTATAATCCTAAGGATTAAAAGGCTCTTTTGTTGCAAAGAATTAGCTATGTTGTTGGGATGGCATGCCTCACACAGAAGTGAGTTGGGAGTTATGAGAATCCAAAAAGATTAAATAGCCATGAAGCATATAGAGGATACATGGCCTAAAAAATTCAAGGATGAAGTATGAAGTCTATGACTCAACATAGCCATGGATGGCGTCAACCCATATTCCCTCCAGAACACCAACTATTATGTTTTTCCTATAGTATTGATCAACAACAATATCCCCCCATGGTTGTCCGTGAATAATGAACATCTTATGTTGGCTCTCATAGTCCCTAGTAGAAGACAAGTGAAGAATATGGATGTCTAATTACAACCACTGGTAAACAAATTGAAGGAATTATGGGATGGGATAAATGTATATGATGTATCAAGACTCATCGCAATAGAGAGGAGTTTTACGTTGTATTGCATATGTGCTTACATGACACATGATTATCTTGGATTAGGATTTTGCTCTAGTAAATTACAGGTTTATTTATTTTATTTCTATACGTAAAAATATTATTTTGCGTATTTTTTTTTTTAATTTGTTGTAATTGTTTCGATCTTCATGATATTATTTAACGTGCCATGCATATTGTAAGCAATAATTTTGCAGGTCTTGTAACAAAAGGTTATTTTGGATGTAAATGTTGTGGACCTTCTTTGAAAGCTAGATGGTCCAACGACCTACAAAAGCTAGTGTATGAATGCTCCAAGGTATTCCTCCCAGGAGAACACAAATACAGAAGAGTAGCATACACTTTCAATGGTAAGTGAGATAAAACCCAAAGGCCTCCAATAACGACACCAGCTGAATGGATTAGAGCATATGAAAGATAGAACGAGAAGGAGTTCATAGAAATGTTCGATTCAAATGGAGAGCCTATGTTCGATGATCCAGAATTATTTGACACCTATGTTGTGAAAGTACCCATTGGGATGAAAATGAAATCTATATTTTATAACCTCCCATATTGGGAGCATCTTAAGATTACCCACTTATTATATCCCATGGATATATTTAAAAATGTTTCATCTTCTTTATGGAGGCACATATCATCGAAACAAAGTGACACATTGGTTGTTAGGAAAGATCTTATTATTTAAAAAACTAAAAAGAAACATTGGCCAAGATGATTAGAAAGTACATTATTAGAGGCAACTGGTCCCTTTAATTGGTATTTCAAAGGTGATGTTCCATGGATTTAAAAAAAATATGATATTTCTTTGGCAAAGGAAGTTATAATGGGTGTGAGGGTGCCATCTTCATATGGGGTTTCACTACGATACACCTTCACCGTGGATGAACATTTGACAGGGTTGAAATCCCATGACCATTTGAATCTTCTAAGAGTACGTATAATGTCAAAAGCATGATTTTATTACTTGTTATATTAATGAATTTTATCCCATGCAGGGATCATAAAACGTAATTAATTTTGTATATTATTGCATGTGTTTATAACTTTGTAGTGTCATTATCCTTTGTTCGTGCATGGGTGTGTGAAACATGACTTCCCCCAAGACCTAAGATGTGCCATATCTAAATTATCTGCATTTGTACATTGGATCACGTCAAAGGAGATTCATGTGGTTAGTATTCCACAGTGGCATCAAGAGATAGATGAGATTATTTATATGCTTGAGAAAGAATTGCCAACGAGTTTCATGGACTTGCAGGTTCATCTTATAATAAACCTAGTAGATGTGGTTGAATTAGTTGGGGTGGTTTCTTGTCGATGGATGTTCTTCTTAGAGAGGTACATGAAGAAATTAAAAGGTTTTGTTCGACAAAGGGAAAAACCCGAGGGATTGGTGGTTCGTATTGAGACATGACCCTATCAAAACATATTTTTGAGAACAATAATGTTATCATGCCAAGTGAGCTGAAAGATAATGAGGGTGATCATGAGAACCGAGTGTGAAATGGTACATGTGTTATTTCATCATTTATACTTTTTAAGATGGGTTTTTTATAAAGAAGAGGACTTAATATTATAACTAAGACTCTTTTTTTCGAAATATTTTAATATGTATTTTGAATTAATTTGTTTGCATTATGTTAATGTTAAAATTATTTCACTTGATAATTTTCAATTATGTTGATCTCGAAAACAATGACGCACTATATCAAGTTCTTTTTTTTATAATGTTAATTCCTAAAATAATACATCTACTTGATTACTTTAAATGTGTGTGAATGATATCTTCAAAAAGAATATTGTTATTTTTGGTATGTAAGATCATAATACATTAATGATAATTCTAAACATGAATTTATTTGTATTATTTTCCAAACTTTATTATGTTACAAAAATTCATATTATTCTAGATTTATTATTTCACAATTATTTATATTTATACAAATTCAAAAATTTACAATTATACAATTATGGTAATTTAACAATATTTACGGTATACATTTTATTACTGTAGTTATGTTTCAAAAATGACAATTAATTTACAATTTTACAAATTTACAAATTCTAATAAAATTGAATGATGAAACTACATACAATTACAATTTCACAATTCAAGTACAATTACAATTAAAATTTTACAAATATTTTACGCACAATTACAATTAAAATTACAATTACAATTTTAAAATTTTACATACGATTACAATTACAATTTCAATTTTATGATTTTACATACAATTACAATTAAAACTACAATTACAATCATTTCACAATACAATTACAATTACAATTTTACCAATATTTTACATACAAATACAATTAAAATTACAATTTTACAATTTTACATACAATTACAATCACCATGCACACAATTACAATTACAATTACAATTTTACAATTTTAAAAATATTTTACATACAATTACAATTACAATTTTAAATACAATTAAAATTAAAATTTCAATTACAATCACGACATAATATTGAATACATATCATGATTTAACATTAAAAATAAACATCACGATCATTATAACCATCGTACAAACATCATATTCAACTAAAATACACATTCAAATTCGCTAACATCATCTAATCATTGTGATCATGATCATCTAACAAAACACAAGCATTGTATAACATCATCACAACACAAACATAAAATATACATCTCATGTCAAATAACTGCTATCACATACACATCTATCTGCAAGCACATTAAATGAACATATCTAAGATGACCTAACAACATACACATCATGATAAACACCAACATGTAAATTAAGTATATCAACATGAACATAAAACACATTGACCATATATATATATATATATATATATATATATATATATATATATATATATATATATATATATATATATATAATGTCAAAAATATAAAACTGTAATATAATTGCATATAAATGTCAAATATATGGTGGTACATCAATATTAGTAATAGTTGAGGCCTACTCAGTCCATGGTGCAGCCTCATGCTTAGCTATATGGCGTGCCTTCTCCGAATGTGCTTGTTGGTCAGTCGATGGTGCAGTCTGCTTAGGAACTGCATTTTGATGACTCGTCGAGGATGCAGCCTATTCAGTGGATGATGCGGCCTGCTCAGATGGACATGCCTCCTTAGATGGACCAGTCTGTTTAGGACCAGGTGCCTGCTCAGGAATAGGTGTCTGCTGAGATGGTGTAGACTACTCAGAAGATTCCTGTTGATCAGGACTGGATGCTAGCTTCTCATCATGATCTCTGATGTGAGGTGAAGGAGGAGGAGGTGGAGTACTAGAATGATGATCACACCCCTCATGATCATGATCATCATATGAGGCGTTGCTCTGTCGTGCATTTCCACAACGCCTACCCCTCATATCCCACTCTAGTGCTCTGGAAGCTCCAATGATAAGGCGCATGAGGGTCAACATATCGTGGAGCATGCCTCTGCAGAGCCATGTAAGCCTACGATCAGCTTGGATATCTCTAATCATAGCTGGGTGGACTCCCTCATCAACCAAGATTCGACAAACTTGGTCACCCAACTCCATCCTGAATCGGGTGTCCGACCTACACCTCACCCTCGCGGGTATCTGAGCCCGATTAGGATCATGTTTATCACCCTGATCCTCCGCCTCTGCCATCTCCTCGTCAACATCTACACCTGTATCATTTGATGGGGGTGGAATCATGTCCCTAATGAATGTCCCAATATCTACAAAATATATAGTACACAACAATAATTAGACATTTTAATTAAAAAAATTAATAAAACAAGTTAAATAACATATTAGAATGAATTTGATAACTCTAATTGATTAATTAAAACAATAAAATGAAACTACATTAATTAAAAAAAAAACACTAATATTACCTCTCGCATTCGGTGGCTTATCCTGTGTGAAAAGGTTGATGGTACACCATCACCAATCCAAATCGTTGTACGAACATGGCACCAGAATAAAGGAGTGATCATCAACACTGGATATTGACTCGAATGCATCAGGAGATATCTTGGTGGGAAAGTCATCTGGCCCCACATCTACATCCGTACATGAAGCATTGACATACGAGGCTTCCAAAAAAAAATAGGCCTTGTCTCTGGAAACCTCTCAAAAAATAAACAAAATAAATCTAAAGAAAAAGGGAAGATCAACCTCCCACGTGCCTAATAACGACATCTATCTAATGTTGTACAAAACTGCCACAAAAAAATCACAAACCATCTCACAAGTCATGGCGCCTGGAATAAAGAATCAACATAAAATAAAAGGGAGAAACTAATGCATTTCCCATCACCGGTATAGTATGAAATGGTCATTAGCAGTAGTGAGAGGCACCTCACCTCCTCTGCACCAAATGAAGAAATACGTAACTGACCACCAGACACCCAAAAATATGTAGGAGAAACTATATCATCCCTAATTTTTCTCTGGGAGTATGCCAACTGACTCCCTAATGCATAGCCGATGGTGACATTTAGGAACTAGGAAAAATCCCACCCTCTCCTAGATAGGCCAGTAATAAAACATATTTCCTCCTCAGTGGGCACAAACCACTTGCCAGGACCGACCCGGAAAGCCTTTCGGCGGGCATCCCCCCTGAAGATCAGTTGTCACAGTAACCCACTATGGCCCTTTAGGGATGTAGCCTCCTCGTAGAAATTGAGAATGCCTGCCTCCCTTAGGAGCAACTGGGTGGTTTTCGTAATAGGGTGAGGGTACATAAGTCTCTCCCTCTCTCATGCCTCCCACAGTTGAATCATATCATACTAGTCCTCTATATGTTCTTGTTGTTTCCTTTGTTCTCTTCATTGACATCGCTGAATGATTCACATATTAAATACATTTTTTTATTAAATGAGAAATGTATATATATATATATATATATATAATATTTTTTTAAAAGAAAAAAATAGTTGTGCACCCAAAAAAATGTCACGCACCGGTATTAGTGTGTACTTTTTTTATCATGCAGCGTGCTCGGTGCACATGGAAAATGTTTGCACACTGAAAAATATGGTGTAGAAATTATATAACTTATGTGTTATATATCCAAGATTCTCCTAATCACACACTATTTTAACTTCATTCACAATACAAAATCTATTCCACTATTGATCATCACATGCAGAAATTAAATCAATTGCAATGCACACATGAAACCATAAAAATTCACGCACATTAACATAGTTGTTTCACGGAAAAGCCTGAAGCTAAAAACCCCAACTATATGTATATAATATATGTCATAGAGATCATGTAAAAATCCTCATACAAAGCTGATCATATCAAGCTCTCAGTATAATACAATCGCTACACACTAATCAGGCACGATCTTGCAAATCCATGCACCGATCTCTACCACCTGCTAGCCTGCCTCTACTGCGCAATCCTTGCTGAATAATGGCTTTGAATGAAATCGAATTCACCAAGCTTGCACTACACAATCCTCATTGGCATCCCCACTGAGTGTTGGATGCAATTAATGCATCACTATAGTCACAAATGATAGTCACACTTTCTCTTTCACCTACCTCTCCACTGGTCTCCACTAAATTTTCCATGCACTATTGTTAACTGATGTATTCTTCAGTTGATTAATGAGTTATTATTTAGTGAATTAATTAAATAATTAATTCACACCACTCTCACTAGTGTATCAATCAATTATACTAAATACAACTAGCTCAATTGATTCTAACTGAGTTAAACTAAATACAACTCCACCAACTACTTCTATAACTCCACCAAACTCTGTCACATGAGTTCTAATTGAAGTCCTCATGCAATAGTTCTAGTAAACCCTCAGGAATAGCGTAATTCCTTATGTCAGCTACTATGCCACATCTGTGCACTTAAATGAAGTTCTCCAAGAGAATAAGATAATGTTTAGAGTCCAAATATTATTAAGAGCTAATAATATTCGACATATCTATTTTTAGACTGGCAATCTAAAAATAGACTCGCTCATGCTCCAAAATAGAAGTCTATCTATTTTTCAAAACTTGACCAATTATCCACAAATAGCATCCTCGTAACTCATAGAATATGATCGATTTGTCTAAAATATTATATCTAAAACGGACTGCTCCAAAAAATAGCTCGAAGTGAGCTCACTTAGTGAAGGCGACTTTTCACTAAGCTCATCATCTTTTTGAATATCAACACCCTTCTCAACAAGATAGGGACGGCCCTCCACCTCAACTGCTCTCTATGGTATTCGAATTTGCTCCTAGTGAGCTCCTTCGTCAAAATATCTGCATCCTGATCCTCTGTAGGAATGTAAGATAGTAACTTGATCTTCCGTTGCACACAATCTTTGATATGATGATACCGCATGTCAATATTTTTAGATATATCATGAAATACTGGATTAATCGAGAGTTTAATGCAACTCTGATTATCACAATATATCACATTAGGATCTAAGTGTGAACCAAGCAACCCGACCAGGATCTTCCTCATCCATATAGCCTCGTATGCATCCAAACTTGCTGCCATGTACTCAGCCTCCACTGAATTGAGTGCCACGGATCTCTGTTTCCTGCTGTACCAAGAAACTGTTGTAGACCTGATACTGAATATCCCTCCAGATGTGCTCTTTCTATCCGTTAGGCTCCCTGCCCAATCTGCATCCGTGAAGCCATGCAGGTTCAACTCATCCGACTGTCTGTACCATAATCCATATCCCGATGTGCCCCTGAGATATCTCAGGACATGCTTGCCTGCCTTCCAAAAGAGCTTGGTAGGCTTAACCATAGCTTTTGAAAGATGGTTAACATCATAGCATATGTCTGGTCATGTATTGACCAAATACATGAGCGAACCAACCAACTGTCGATAAACAGTGGAATCCACTACCTCTGCCGATGTAGCATCCTCTTTCCTCCAACCATCAGGAAGAGGAGTGTCGATAGCTTGCATCCTTGCATGTTGAACTTATCCAGTATCTCCCAGGCATACTTTCTTTGAGACACAAACATTCCGCCCTTCCACTGCCAAATTTTCAATCCCAAGAAATAATGAAAGAGGCCCAAGTCCTTCATCTCAGATTCCTTTGCAAGATCTGCCTTGCATGAGTGTATCAACAGTTCATCACCCGTTAGTATCAAATCATCTACATAAAGTACAATGATTAACAACTTAACCTCCACAACAATTTGGTATAGGTTCGGGTCTGCCTCACTCTTGGCGAAACCAAGTCCGGTGAAATAATTGTCTATCTGTTTGTACCAAGCACGAGGTGCTTGTTTCAGCCCATACAACGCTCTTTTGAGCCTGCACACATGTGACTCGCTGCTAAAGATTTTGAATCCTTCAGGCTGATCTATGCACACCTCCTCCTCAATGACTCCGTTGGGGAACACACTCTTCACATCCATTTTATGAATGTGCCAATCCATCTGCACTGAGAGAGCAAGGATGTTCCGTATGGAAGAATACCTTGCGACAGGTGCAAAGGTTTCTTCATAGTCAATCCCCTCGATCTGTAAGAAGCCCCGGGCAACAAATATTTCCTTGTACTTCTCAATGCTCCCGTAAGCAGTTTGCTTCACTTTGTAGATACATCTTGAACCTACCACTGTTTTCCCTTCAGGCCTTGGGACAATCTCCCATGCATTTTTTTTGACAATCGAATCATACTCTTCCACCATGGCATCTACCCATGTGGGATCTTCCACAGCTTCCTCGAAAGAAAATGTTTCTGTCATGATACACTTGCTCATCAGAGTCATGTATCTAGTAAATCAATCACGTGACTGTATCTGTCTACGCTGTGATGTAGGTGCTCTACATTTTGTACTGCATCAAGATTCAGTCGCTCAGCTTCTGTAGTGCGCTTCTGCCCTCTAATTTTTGGTGCTACATTAGTGGTTTCTTCCACTCCCTAAACCTCCTCTTGTGCCTAATCCACATCCAGAGACTCATCTTTAGGAACAGGTAGCTCCTCATCTACATGCAAGTGTAGCTCCCTCTCAAGCGACAACTTCATGGCTTTCTCCTCATGAAATTTGATATCATGTCGCACAACAGTCATCCGACTGTCTGGAAAATACACACGATAATTGTGGGGTGTTTCTGTGTACCCCAAAAATATCCCAACCTCTGCGGTCGGCTCCAGCTTCTTCCTGGCATCCTTCTTCACATGAATGTAAACAGGTGAGCCAAAAATCTTCAAATGAGAAATATCAGGCTTCTTACCAGAAAACGCCTCTTTTGGTGTACGCATGCTAAGTACTCTATGAGAACAACGGTTTTGCACATAAACCATAGTGTTGCATGCTTCAGCCCACAAGTGTATGGGAAGGCCCAGATCATGAAACATCGCCCATGTAGCACCCACGATTGTTTTGTTCTTTCTCTCCGCGACCCCATTCTGATGTGGGTTATGAGGCGCTATGAGCTCTCTTCAAATTCCTTCTACGTTGCAAAAGTCTTTGAATTCACCAGAGATGAATTCACCACCATTATTGCTCCTTAGAGCTTTCACCTGCTTCCCCGACTCTTTCTCAACCAATGCCTTGAACTCACAGAACTTTGAGTATGTCTCGCTCTTCTTCTGCATGAAGAAGATCTATCACTTATGAGAAAAGTCATCAACAAATATTACATAATACATGTGCTTTTTTGTCGAAGCTACTGAGAAAGTTCCACACACATCTATGTGAATTCTCTCAAGGATCATCGTGGCATGAATATCCTTCTCATGAAAAGTGGTCTTCACAAATTTTCCCAAATTACATCCCTTGCACTGATTTGACTGCGCAAGTGTACCCTTGGGAAGTCCGGTAGAAATCTACTGCAAAATTTTCAAAGCGTCATGGTGAATATGGCCCAATCTCCTATTCCACAATTTTCCCTCATCTCGGCTCACCACTGCTTCTGCTTTTCCTGCATTTTCTGCGCAGCCATCTATCTTCAATTGATAAAGGTTCTTAACTCAAACACCTATCCTCCTAGTTTGATATGTTGCTTTACTGCGCAGGAAAGCCTTCCCCTCACTAAAAACAACATCATAACCCTTGTCTTTGAACATTGCCACAGAGATGAGATTCTTCTTCAATCCTGGAACATGCATGAAATCCTTCAAGATGAAAAATTTTCTAGAATCGCTCTCAAAGGAAATGGTCCTAATACCAGTCGCACTATATCTACCATCATCACCCATCTCGATGTGCACTCCACTATACTTCTCATTCAGATCACTAAACAAATATTTGTCTCTGGTCATATGGAAAGATGCACCACTGTCAATAAACCACACTAATCCCATCACACTTGAGACCAAGCATGCGATCAGCAAAAAATCCAGCTCAAACTGCGAGGCTAAAGCCTCTCCAGCTGCAGATCTAGTAACCTGCTTATTTTTCTTCTTCTGTGGACAATTAGTGGTGTAATGTCCATGTTGGTGACAGTGAAAGCACTTCACCTTGGACAAGTACTACTTCTTGCCTTTCGCACTGGATTGAGAAGGATTTTTCTTTCCCTTCCCTTTCCTTGCTTTGGCAGCCAAAGTGTAATTTTATTCATCTTCATTCTTTGATGAAGATCCATCCCTGGTACCCCGCCTTATCTCCTCCTGCACAATATCTGACCAAAGTCGCTCCCATCCCAGCAGTTTCTCCCGTCCATTGACAGAGTCCTCGTAGCTATGCCAACTCTTCGAAAGCCTAAGGAGAACCAAGCTCACTAAGTCCTCTTCATCTATAGTAACCCCCACACTTCCTAGCTCATCTTTGCAGTGGACAAACTTCGTGAGGTACTTGGGTATACTATCGCCTTTCTCCATTTTTATTTTTCTGAGCTTGTCTTTAAGCGCCAAATTCCTTTGGTCACTTCTTCTTTGGAACAAGTCTGTCAAAGCTTTCCACATCAAGAATGGAGAAGCTTTATCGTGAAGGTTGGACACTATGTGATCCTTCACACCTTCCAACAGAATTCTTCGACATTTTTCTGTCTTCTTTTTCCATGAGTCAAGTGCAGCTACATCGCTAGAAGCAAGTTTTGGAGTTTTTGCATCTATGAACTCCTTCAACCCATTATCATCTAGCACCGCCTCCATCCTGTCCTTCCATGAAATATAATTCAAGCTTCCATCAAGGGCATACTCCAATCGCAATCCGTTGAAAGTCATTTCAATGAATGCTCAACTTCAACACCAAGAAAACACTGCAGCAAATTCGAATTCCACCAGCTCAAAACTAAACCGCTTCAATAATTGCAATCTGCTCTAATCAATATAGCTCTGATACCATGTAGAAATTATATAACTTGTGTGTTACATATCCAAGATTATCCTGATCACACACTATTTTAACTTCATGCACAATACAGAATCTATTCCACTATTGATCATCACATGCGGAAATTAAATCAATTGTAAATGCACACATGAAACCATAAAAATTCACACATTAATGGCTAGGCTTGTTTAATTGAAAGCCTACAGGAAGCTGAAAGGGCCAAACATATGTATAATATATTTCATAGAGACTGCGTGTCAACTCTCATACAAATTTTTATATCAAGCTCAACATCTAATACAATCGCTAATAATAATAAATTCAAAATGTATCTTGGCAAATCCATGCACCAATCTTCACTACACCGTTAGCCTACTCTCATTGCTAAATCCCCGTTGAAGAATGGATCCTAATAAACTCGACTTTTGAAGCTAATCGTGAACTTAATGCTAATTATCCATCGAGGTTGATGCAATCAATGCATCACTATAGTCACAACTGATAGTCACACTTGCTTCTTCACCTACCTCTCTCCACTAGTCTACCCAATCGTCTATGCACTATAGTTAATCGATGTATTCTTCAAACTTGATTAATGAGTTATTAATTAGTGAATTAATTAAATAATTAATTCACACCACTCTCACTAGTGTATCAATCAGTTAGACTAGATACAACTAGCTCAATTGAGTCTAACTGAGTTAAACTAAATACAATTCCACCAACTACTTCTATAACTCCACCAAACTCTGTCACATGAGTTCTAACTGAAGTCCTCATGCATTAGCTCCAGCAAACCCTCAGGAATAGCGTAATTCCTTCTGTCAGCTGCTGTGCCACATCTGTGCACTTAACTGAAGTGCTCCAAGAGAATAAGATAATGTTTAGAGTCCAAATATTATTAAGAGCTAATAATATTCGACATATCTATTTTTAGATTGGCAACCTAAAAATATATTCTGCCCAATATGTCTAAAAATAGAAGTCCATCTATTTTTCTAACTTGACCAACCATCCACAAATAGCATCCTGCAACTCATAGAATATGATCGACATGTCTAAAAATAGACATAGTCTAAAAATAGACTTTGCGCCAAAAATAGCCTGCGGGCCCACTTAGTGAAGGTGACTCTTTTCACTAAGCTCATCATCTTGTTGAATCTCAACATATGGAAATATTTTTCTGTGGTGCATTGATAAAACTATCTGCCCCAGGGCAGATAGTTTGGTCAACACAACACCTAACAACAATACATGGTCAATAGTGTGGTCCTATAAATGACCGCACTGCTGATCATGTACTGTTGTTGGGTGAATGGTGGGTTGACCAAACTATCCGCCCCAGGGCGGATATTTTGGTCAATGCACCGCCCAAAAATAGTACATGGTCAATGGTGCAGTCCAGTAAACTATCGCACCGTTGACTATGTAATGCTGTCATGTGGGCAACGCACTGACCTAACTATTCGCCCCGGGGCAATTAGTTTGGTCAAAGCACCGCCCTCTCAAAACTAGTACAAGTAAATGGTGTAGTCGTTTAAACAACCGTACCACCATGTTATTTTTTAAATTAGTCATGGTGTGTGCGTTTTCGATACCACATCGAAAATCAGTGCATTTTCCATTCACATCGTTCACGGTGCGGCCTGTAAATTTACAAGCAGCACCATGAATAACACGAGTTGAACAGCTCGAGCGAACCATGTAGCATATATATATATATATATATATATATATATATATATATATATAGATATAGATATAGATATATATATAGATATATATATATATATATATATATATATATATATATATATATATATATATATATATATATAATGGTTAATTTTAAGTTTTTTTCAAAATCTAGTCCTCTAAAACGTTTAGTTACTGAGAAACAAGTAGAATACCTGTACATTTGTGCGTCGAGGAGGCATATTTGATGAGGAATTGAAGAAACCAAATTTTCCCACCGTTTTCGAAAATTCGAACTACACAAGGTGGGCAATGGACGACAACAATGCGTGCAATGGGAGCACCAATGGCAGGGAGTCTCACACAAGACAAACTCACACTGGTGCTTGAGAGGCATGGAGCACTGAAGAAGTAAAAATGATGTTTTTATGGACGGTAATTTTTTTTTATTTAACCCTGTTTCGATGTGCGGGTTTTTGAGACGCACCGGTGGTATTATCGATGGCGCACCACACGTCATTACTATGTGCTAGATTATGGAGATGCACCAGACTTGTTTATACGTAGATCACTAGTGCGCTACAATACTTAGATATAAAGAGCGGGTTTGTACACAGAGCACAGTGTCTCAGTGTGCCAATTTTTAGTGCGCACCGGTGTGTTTTGTGTAAAACACATTGGTGCGATTTATGATGAGAAATGCAATGCAAAAAAAAAATCTGCAAGAACCTCCATCCACCAACCTCCTCTAGAGACCTCCACTAAAAACATATATTTGGGCTATTTTTATAAGGGGTTCCTCAAAAACATCTCCTAGAGGGTCTTGTTCTTGTAGTGCATTATCTCCCTTTCTCTCGCATCCTCTCTCCCCACTCCATCTTTAGGTCTCCCTCTCCCTCTCTTACCCTTCTCTCCCTCTCACTCCTCTCTTTCTCTATTTCTTCATTTCTCCTCTCCCCCCTCCTTCATTTTAGCTCCATCTCTCCCTTGTCAC
Organism: Pinus albicaulis; assembly: GCA_034641835.2. NCBI lineage: Eukaryota > Viridiplantae > Streptophyta > Pinopsida > Pinales > Pinaceae > Pinus > Pinus albicaulis. The sequence continues at coordinate 878,724,559 of CM076578.1, forward strand.
TCCCTCTATCTCTCCACCTCTATGACTCTATATCTTCGTTCTTCCCTCCAAATATATATATATATATATATATATATATATATATATATATATATATATATATATATATATAACAAATTAAATATTATATTAAATTTAATATTGTATTAATCCAAACTTATTAAATTTAATAACATTAATATTATATTTAATATTGATATTAATATTAATATTTTAATATCAATATTAGATTTAATGATACCTTTTACATAACATGATAGCAAAATTTATAGACAACTTGACAGGGCCTAATGTTTAAGAGCATGTGTTTCCTCTTTAAAGGTCATAGATTCAAAAAAATTATGTTTATATTTAAATAAAAAAACCAAACTACCCTAAAAGTTGTAATAGAAGTCAAAAATTTAAAAAAACTTCTATTCATTTATGAAAAAACAACAATGCATTAAGCATGTTTATTTTTATATTTATTTCATTGACCTTTGCATTTCTACAATATATATATTCAATTATTTGAATCACAATCATCATTTTCCTGATGATGAAATACACATTAATTAGAAATGCATCCGCCCTTTGAATAATAATGTGGTTTTCTAGAATAGTTTTGTAAAATGTTTATGTTTATTTAATACGTCTTCAAAATACAAAATATAAATATGTATACGTGGGTATTGTAAAATTTTGTTCATTAATTTCACCGTAAAGGAGTACTCATTAAATTTTGTCAATTGAACTTTCGCATGGGAATAACCTTCCCAATTTTTATAATTGTATTATTAATTTCGATGTAAAGGAGTAATCCTTAAAGTTTGTTTCATCGAATTTTGGCCAGAGAAATAATGTTAGTTTCTTTTATCTAGATACATAATTGAAACTTTTAAACTTGCATGATAAAATCAGTGAGACCACAATTTTGAAATTAAGAAAAACATACTGTAACTAAAGTTTTAAAATTAAATCATTATGAATGTGCACGGTAACTCTACATGATCATCCTTGCAGTTGGTATCAAAATTGAAGGAATGGATGCATCATTGGACATATTACATTATTCATTTGTAAATCTTAATTTTTTTATTTTTATTTTTTTCAATACAAAAAATACAATTTTTTTCATTATAAATAAAAGAAGCTACATAAGTTCAAAAATAAAGAAAGAGAGATCATTCTAAAAAAAAAAAAAAAAAAAGACAAGATAGAGCATAAGCTAAGATACCATACATAACCAAAAAAGATCTGATGAGCTAGATGAAAACATGCTCAGACCACGAAGAAAAAGGAGCTAGAGGAACAGACAACCAAAAAATCAGACCTTGAAGGGGCCCAGATCAGAGATGGAACCATCGATCAGATACTCAAAAAAAAAAAAATTCTAGGTAGAAGAGAAACCACTGTTTTAGACAAAGCATCCACTTCCATATTTTTCTCCCTGTAGATGAGAAAAGAATGAAGCACAATAATAAGAGCCATAAAATAATATAACAATGGGACCTCCATATAATTCCTCTCCAACATCCAATCAATGAATATCTTAGAGTCACCAACCACCTTCAAGGAATAGATGTCCAACTAGGCATCACTCTATCATAACCCCCACAGTGACACTACCTCTGCCTCCACCATTTTAACAGAAGTGAAAAGCCCTGCTATGGTAGATTTTAATGACAACCCCACAACCATAGACCCGAGCTATAGAGGCCCCATCAAAGAAGCCCAATGGAAAAATAGACCACAAATCCAAAAACTACACAGAATGTCGAGAAGGCAGAGGAGACCAAGGGCCCATATCGAGGAAGTATCTGACTATTTTGATGTTGAAAAATGACAGTCAATGATTCGATCCTTTAAAATGGTGGTGTTCCTAGAGCCCCAAATCCCCTAAAAGACATATAAGGGGAGAGCTTGATAGGGCCTATGACATGTAGGCCAATACATTAAGCAGTCAAAGAAGGAGAGCCAACCACCGACGATCCTAAGGTTCAATCATTCTTCCAAATGATCCCAAATAGCATTCACGAAAGTGAAATATAAGAAAATATGGAAAACATCTCCCAGATAGCATTCACGAAAGTGAAATATAAGAAAATATGGAAAACATCTCCCAGATAGCATTCACGAAAGTGAAATATAAGAAAATATGGAAAACATCTTTAGAGGTTGTATGACAAAAATGTATAGCTACATGGGTACCTCTCCCAGGCATTGGAGAGCATGTATCCCAAGCTCCCACGCTCTTGGGAGATTTTAGGAAACGTTCCAAAACCATCAAGAGCTTCAATGGGTATTTTGGAGCTTTTCGGGATCTTCACTACAACAATTTTTTGCCATTTTGGGAGCTTTGCTGCAATGAATAAGTGCAAACTTAGGTTTAATTGACGCTGCCACCTTGGGTGCTACTTAAATTAATGGAATTGTGTGAAAATAGGGGTGTGTCATTGGATCTAGAATCTAGATATGGATATGGGTTTGGAACTACGAAAAACAACACGTTTATGGACAGCCCTTTTATCCAAATGAAGATGAGGTGCCCGCAAATCTTGATTCACATGATTTGGATGGAAATAAATAATTTTTTTTATTTTTATTTTTAATATATATTATATTATTGTTGCTACCAACTTGACTTTTAACGTACCAGAAGTACCCACTTATCATATCCAAACATTTATGCTCTTCAAAACAGGTGTAGAGAGGCAGAGTTGTGGGACTAGAAAACCACTTTAACTCTTTGTGGGCTTCTAGTGATTCCAGTGATTCTCTACGATTGTGAACTGTGGGCTTCCAGTGAACTGGTTATCAGAACCTATCGGGTTTACATTACTTTCCTCAGGTTCTTCAGCCTCTTTTCCCTCTTCATCTACATAGTTATCATGGAAGGGTGGCCTAATTTGTTGATCATTGTCTCTTGGCCTATTTTGGGGAGGGTCTCTTCTGAAGTTTGGATTTCTATTTAAATTTTGAGAATTAGCTTGGTTTTCCCTAGGAGGCATTATTTCATTCAAGTTTATCGTTTCTATCATTCTCTCCATGGTTCTCTTTAGGTTGTCCATTTTGGTATGTATGAGGAGATTGAGGGCATGGTTTCATCTTTGTAGTTCACTCTGTTTTCTGATCTCATCCTAGTTCTCTTTTCAATCAATTTGACCTCTTCACTGATAGCTACCCTTTTCATTTCTTCTAAAGTTGTGAGGTCCCTCTCTCTCAATTGGAATGTCATGTCCAGATCATATCCTTCAGGAAATTTCACTAGTGCTAGGCCTTGTGGGGGTTTCATGTGAGGTGGGAGGGCATTGTAGATACTGTTAAACCTGGTGCAATAATCTTGTACACTTTCCCCTATATTCCTCTTAAGATTGTTATATTCAGAAAGGATTTGGAGGGGATTTTTCTTTATTTCCCACTTTTTTATGAAAGTCTGGTAGAGGGAAGGGAGATCATGTATTGTGTTAGGAGTTAATGCTTTGAACCATTTTTTGGCCTCTACTCCTAAGCTTTGTGAAAAGATCCTCATTTTAATGGTTTCTTCTTCTATTTCCACGTAATCAAAGGCATCATTTATCCTATATACATGCTGTTGGGCAGTGATGGACTCAGCTCCTGTGAAATTAGGGATCTTGGATTGGTAGTCATTTGGAAAAGGCACTAGAGGTTGAGGTAAAGCCAAGGGGGCATACCAAGCTGCCATGATAGGAGCTAATGGAGGGTTTACAAGAGGAGAGTTAGTGAAAGGAGATGTATGATGAAGCGGAGTGGTTTTCACAGTGGTGGTATGGATGCGTATGGTGGAAGTACTTGGACCAAGAAATTGATTTTGAATAGATTTGGTATGGAAAGAGTTGAAGTGATGGAGAAGATGAAAGTAAGGTGGTGTGGAAAGAGAAGCTTCTCTACTAGAACTCTGTTGCAAATCTATGGGCTCAAGGTCAATTTGGTCAATATCAGTTTGTGACTTGGTCCTGAAGAGGTTCTTTGTATGGTGCAAGTCAAACAGGGGATCTTGAAAAGTTGTAATATGTTCAAGTACAGAGCTTTCTCTATGAATGGTCCTAATAGTGGTTAAGTTTTCAGATCTAGAAGTTTGCCACAAAATCTTCTCAGGGTCATCAACTATGTTGGGAAGGTCTGGGTCCAGATGAGATCTGGCACTGATCCTATGTGAAGCCAAATTTCAAACTTAAAATTCAGAGAGGCTAAAAGTTTTAGGACTTTTTCCGAAGGTTGACCTCTCTTAGTGCTTGGTAAACTCTCGCAATATATAACTAGGTTCATAAACTTATCTGGGTTGTCTCGACACAAATCCAGGGAGTCAAATGAGTACTAGTGAAGCAATAGGCCTACTAGAGTCTAGTGGAGTCGCCAGGTGGATTTTTTTTCTGTTTTAAGAATGTATGTTTATGGTCCACCACCAATAACTGATAAAAAACCAATCTAGGGATGTTTTGGGGTTTTATGAGTTCCTATATGTAGCCCTAAGGTTTGTATTGAGTGTCCTATAACTGAGTCATCATTTTGATAGGATGGTGAAACAACTAGATTCTACTCTATGACTATCAGTTGATTTACTAATTTTAACTGAGGGTTAAATGAGTCTATAAGAGTTTCTTAGGTTACTATGTACTTAGTCCCACCATGATCTTCCTTATGTTAGGGTCCAGTGATTTGGCATATTGGTAGACCAAATTCACAGGGTAACATCAAACAAGCCTTTGGAGTCCTAGGACCTAACCTTCCTACACTCACAGAGGGATCTCTAGTGTTTGCAAAGGATGTGAACTTGTTTGCTTTTAGGGTTTTGATTTTTAGACTAGTTGTTAAGTGTAAGGTTTGTTGTTTGTTTTGGTTGGGTAAGATAAACAGGTAGAAGAGGTGGAGCGAGAGGTCTTTAAATCATTTAGCTATGGATTCAATGAAAGTCATGGATATCTCAATAATGAATCACAGTGCATTATAGGGCCAATCTGGCAAGGTTAATGGATCCTTAAGGTTATGTGTGAAGTGGGATGGACATCAAGTTGGTGAATAAGGTAGGGCAAAGGGAAATCAAGAATCCTTTGTGAAATACCTATAACAAGGAGGTCTTAAACACTGATAAGCAAAAGATATAACTCATGAGGTAGGGAAAAACATTAAGCTCAATGAAAATACTTAAACCAATAACCATTCAAGGCAAACGATTTCAATGAAATATAGAAGGCGAGAAACTCATTTAAATTCTAGTGATTTCACCTTCAAGCTTTAGAAAACATTTAATATCACAAATAAATTTAATTCATGAAGAGGGAACTCCTAAACATCATTAATAAAGCTATAAAGAACTTTGAGGCAAACTGATAGGCATGGACGAAGGGCAAGATCAAAACAAGACCTCTTTGACTTAACCTAGCAAGCAGTACTTCAAAGAGAGGTTTGAAGACAAAGTTTAGATAGCATCAAATAATCAGGGCTTACCATGAAACATATTTGTAAACTATCATACTAATCTATTAAAGAAAAAAACAAGTTTAGGTGGGCCTAAGGAGCAGTCAATAATTTCTTAAACTGACCAAACATAGGAAAACATCAAGGAAATAGAAGGCAGGAGGACTAAGGCACTTCAAAGAGCATTTCTCAACCTATAATTTTCTGTTCTACTGCAACAAAGAAGGATGAAACATAATGATAACAAGAAAACATGAAAAAATAAGAATACATCACCATTAACCAAGCTCAGGGATCCTGCAAACAAGCTTCTCCATCATCAATCCAAGCAAGCCATTCATAAACTCCACAACACCAATTTCTTCTCCAAGCTCATAAAAACCATGTATTGCTCTCAAATCTCATCAAATGCCAACATTTACAATGAAGCCCTCATTCTCTATTTAACTCAGCAAAGGAGGGAAAAAACCCTAGATAGGGTTGGAAATCCTCACATCCTAAGGTTGTATTTGCGTGTTCGTTTACTGGAAATACATTTTGATTACATTACATATCAACATATTCTTAGACGAATGAATGTGTTGACTGATACATTAGCTAATACTGTATTAGATATGCATTTGCGTAATTTGTAAAAAAATCTTCATCACATGACAAGATCCATACAGGAAAATAGATGTATACACGTAGTGTACACATCCATGTGAATCATAAGTCCAAAAAGTATAAAAGGGTGCCTAGCTATACGTCGAAAAGACATCATGTCTCTCAAAAAAGATGCGTAAATAAAAGCCTAGGTGTCTAGTCAGCGTGATGCTCATGATAACAAGTCACTGCCCGTACAAGCTACCTCAATAAGCAGTGAACATGCTTTGACACCCCTGCAGTGTGTCTATGGTACGTGTGAGGGACATAGTCGAATATTGCATAGTCAAGGATATCATGGGAGATTCCCTCCAAGTTGCGTATGATTTCCTCCTCCTCACCTCCCTCACCATGAGGAGCCACATCAAAGTCACGGGGAATCCTCTGCGGTATCAAAGACATGCCTATGGATATTTCTAGGCCAACATCTATAATTACATGGATTAATGTCAGAACATGCATAACAAAAAAAAAATCGTAATACTCAAAATTAAAATGAGTCTTACCCAATGCTTCATCCCAATCTTCTCCTTCCAGGAGTGGGAGATCCGCATCACCAGTGAAATTCGTGCCAAAATAGGGCCAGTCCTCCATGACAATCAGGTGTCGACAGAGCCACTAAAAAAATCCAGTCTCCAGGACATCTGTTGACCGCCCCCTGATCTTGGCATTAAAGCTGACCAAAGGACCATCCGTGGCTCCTAGGCTGGTGGTGTTGGAAATATCACTTCTTGGCGTTGGAAAATTGGTAACCATTCCAAGAAGAATGGTACCAAGATGGAGCCATAGCTGAACTGCTTCAGCTTACCATTGTTGCATTTTTTCAAGTGGAATTTTATGTTGATTGTTACTGCCTCTGCCCAGTTGTAGAGCATTGGTGGCATGTAATCCACTGCAAAAAGTAACTATGTTTTTGTGGCCTCATGTGGAGCCTGAAATCCTGCAGCTCGCGTGATGGTGGGTAGCACTACTCTGAGTGCCAGATCGAGAATGGTTTGGATATACACCTTCCCACTTTTGGATCCTTTCTATGCTTTCTGGCACAGTTTGTCGATAACCATACTCATGTTTTCCATTGTGGGCTGAGTACCTGTCATGATTGGTACTTCCCTCCTCCATGACAATTTGTTTATGAATTAAATATCTGAGACCTCAATCTCAAGTTCCTAATCACGAATAATGAATATTTCCTGATCAATGTCCTAGACATTGATCAAGTACTGCAATAGCTCCGGTTGAGCTCTAAGACATGTTGCCATAAAGAATTTCTTGAACCTGCAATCTATAAGAGCTTCCATGCATCTCACATTTCCCATGGCTTCCTCATCTTCTTCACTATGTTCTTGTTCTTTCTATTCGATCACCATTTTTTTTCTTTCACACCTGCAAAAACATCCATATAGTTGTCATTAGCCAAATTAAATGATTTTTAACTAGTTAAATTGGGCTCATTGTTTTAATTTTAAAGCTAAAAATGGTTGTCACAGTTGGCGTGACTGTTTTAAAAACAACCATGCCAATTGGTGCGCCCCCGTTTGATTTTTAGGTCGGCTGGGACGAGTCTGTGCCCAATACCCACACCAATCACTGTGACCTAATTTTTACAAAATCCCCCTATAGATCTACAAAAATGGGTTGTAGGTAATGAAAATGCTATCAAAATGCAGGGAAAGATATGAGTTCTTACTTGGAACAGACATATTCACGATTGGCCTTCCAAATTTCCCGCTTTCAGCTCCGCAAAATCACAGTGAAAAAAGGTAACAAATTGCTCAAAATAGGTAAAAGTGAAAATTAATTTTCTTTTACCATTTTGGCATTTTATAAACTTTTCAAAACCCTAATTAGGTTTTGAAGCATATTTTTCGATTAATTTTCTATTTTATTTTGAAAAATGGGTTTTACGTGCATCTCTTGTGTAGCGACAGGTCCTCGACGTGACAATGATGAAGTAATGAGTTGTATTTTATAATTTTTTGGACTCGGTAAAAACACGAAAAGGTCATATTTGGAGTCATATTTCAACCTTTTTCTGACTCTCAAAAATTGAAAATATTGCTGAGACTCTTGTCGTTTTGAACTCGTTAAATGGCTGCGAAACGATATCTACCCACTATATGTTTACCCCTTTTTCGGGCTAGGATAGATTATTTATGAAAAAAAAATACATTATCCTATTGCGACTAAGAGGTTCTCTCAAACATATTTTTCTACCTTTTTGGATCTGTGAGACTACCTACAAAAAAAGAATTGTTGGAGTTTTACTTTTTGTCTCTTTTCAAACTCTCTAAACATTTTTTCACCCCTAAAATCCTCTTTTCTAGAGATTTTCAATAGTAAGCAAGTTTTTCTTCAATGTCAATCATATAAAATGTCTTGCCCGGTAGCTGCGAAGAGGAAAATAAATTTTTGAAAATGTTGGGTGTTGAGTGCATATCATATCATGCATGTCCAAATGATTGTATTCTATATAGATGAGAACATGTAGACAAAGAGATATGTCCGAAATGCGGACATGAGAGGTATGATAAATAAAAAAAGAAGGGTAAATCACATGCTCCTCCTTTTAATATATGAGGCACATGCCTATAATCCCAAGGATTTAAAGGTTGTTTTGTTAAAAAGAATTAGCTATGTTGTAGGGATGGCATGCCTCACATAGAAGTGAGTTGGGAGTTATGAGAATCCAAAAAATTCAATAGCCATGAAGCATATAGAGGATACATGGCCTAAAAAATTCAAGCATGATGTATCAAGTCTATGACTCAACATATCCATGGATGGCGTCAACCCATGTTCCCTCCAGAACACCAACTATTATGTTTGTCCTATAGTAGTGATCAATAATGATATCCCCCCATGGTTGTCCGTGAATAATGAACATCTTATATTGGCTTTCATAGTCCCTAGTAGAAGACAAATGAACAATATGGATGTCTGCTTACAACCATTGGTAAATGAATTGAAGGAATTGTGGGATGGGATAAATGTATACAATGTATCAAGACTCATTGCAATAGAGAGGAGTTTTACGTTGTATGGAATATGTGCTTACACGACACATGATTATCCTATATTAGGAGTTTTCTCTGGTAAATTACATGTTTATTTATTTTATTTTTATACGTAAAAATATTCTTTCGCGTATTATTTTATTTAATTTGTTGTAATTGTTTCGATCTTCATGATATTCTTTAACATGCCATGCATATTGTATACAATAATTTTGCAGGTCTTGTAACAGGAGGGTATTTTGGATGTAAATTTTTTTGACCTTCTCTGAAAGCTAGATGGTCCAACGACCTACGAAAGCTAGTGTATGAATGCTCCAGGGTATTCCTCCCAGGAGAACACAAATACAGAAGAGAAGCATACACTTTCAATGGTAAGTGAGAGAGAACTCAAAGGCCTCCAATAACGACACTAGTTGAATGGCTTAGAGAATATGAGAGAGAGAAGGAGAAGGAGTTCATAGAAATGTTCGATTCAAATGGGAGCCTATGTTCAATGATCCAGAATTATTTGACACCTATGTTGAGAAAGTACCCATTGGGATGAAAATGAAATCTATCTTTTATAGCCTCCCATATTGGGAGCATATTAAGATTACTCACTTATTAGATCCCATGCATATATTTAAAAATGTTTCATCTTATTTATGGAGGCACATATCATCGAAAAAAAGTGACACATTGGCTGTTAGGAAAGATATTATTACTTCAAAAACTAAAAAGAAACATTGGCCAAGACAATTAGAAAGTGCAGGATCAGAGGCAACTGGTCCCTTTAATTGGTATTTCAAAGGTTATGTTCCATGGATTTAAAAAAAAGATGATCTTTCTTTGGCAAAGGAAGTTATAATGTGTGTGATGGTGCCATCTTCATATGGGTCTTCACTACGATACGCCTTCACCGTGGATGACCATTTGACAGGGTTGAAATCCCATGACCATTTGAATCTTATAAGAGTAAATATAATGTCAAAAGCATGATTTTATTATTTGTTATATTAATAAATTTTATCCCATGCAGGGATCATAAAACGTAGCTAATTTTGTATATTATTGCATGTGTTTATAACTTTGTAGTGTCATTATCCTTTGTTCATGCATGGGTGTGTGAAACGTGACTTCCCCCAAGACCTAGGATGTGCCATATCTAAATTATTTGCATTTGTACACTAGATCACGTCAAAGGAGATTCATGTGGTTAGCATTCTAGAGTGGCATCAAGAGATAGTTGAGATTATTTATATGTTTGAGAAATAATTGCCGACGAGTTTCATGGACTTGCAGGTTCATCTTCTAATGCACCTAGTAGATGTGGTTGAATTATTTGGGGTGGTTTCTTGTCGTTGGATGTTCTTCTTAGAGAGGTACATGAAGAAATTGAAAGGTTTTGTTCGACAAAGGGAAAAACCAGAGGGATTGGTGGTTCGTATTGAGACATGACCCTATCAAAACATATTTTTGAGAACAATAATGGTATCATGCCAAGCGAGCTATAATATAATGAGGGTGATCATGAGAATCGAGAGTGATATGGTACATGTGTTATTTCATCATTTATACTTTTTAAGATGTGTTTTTATAAAGAAGAGGACTTAATATTATAACTAAGACTCTTTTTTTTGAAATATTATAATATGTATTTTGAATTAACTGGTTTGCATTGTGTTAATGTTAAAATCATTTCACTTGATCATTTTCAATTATGTTGATCTCGAAAACAATGGCGCACTGTATCAAGTTCTTCTTTTTTTATAATGTCAATTCCTAAAATAATACATCTGCTTGATTACTTTAAATGTGTGTGAATGATATCTTCAAAATGAATATTGTTATTTTTGGTATGTAAGATCATAATACAATAATGATAATTCTAAACATGAATTTATTTTTATTATTTTCCAAACTTTATTATGTTACAAAAATTCATATTATTCTAGATTTATTATTTTACAATTATTTATATTCACACAAATTCCAAAATTTACAATTATACAATTATGGTAATTTAACAATATTTACGGTATACATTTTATTACTGTAGTTATGGTTCAAAAATGACAATTAATTTACAATTAAAATTTTACAAATATTTTGCATACAATTACAATTAAAATTACAATTACAATTTTACAATTTTACATACAATTACAATTACAATTTCAATTTACGATTTTACATACAATTACAATTAAAACTACAATTACAATCATTTCACAATACAATTACAATTACAATTTTACCAATATTTTACATACAATTAGAATTAGAATTAGAATTACAAGTACAATTACAATTTTACATTCAATTACAATCACCATGCATACAATTACAATTACAATTTTACATACAATTAAAATTAAAATTTCTATTACAATCACAACATAATATTGAATACATATCATGATTTAATATTAAAAATAAATATCACGATCATGATAACCATCGTACAAACATCATATTCAACTAAAATAGACATTCAAATTCACTAACATCATCTAATCATCGTGATCGTGATCATCTAACAAAACACAAGCATTATATAACATCATCACAACACAAACATAAAATATACATCTCATGTCAAATAACTGCTATCGCATACACATCTATTTGCAAGCACATTAAATGAACATATCTAACATGACCTAACAATATAAACTCCATGATGAACACCAACATGTAAATTAAGTACATCAACATGAACATAAAATACATGGACCATATATATATATATATATATATATATAACTGTATAATGTCAGAAATATAAAACTATAATATAATTGCATATAAATGTCAAATATCTGGTGGTACATCAATATTAGTACTAGTTGAGGCCTACTCAGTCCATGGTGCAGCCTCATGCTCAGATAGATGGTGTGCCTTCTCCGGATGTGCATGTTGGTCAGTTGATGGTGCAGTCTGCTTAGGAACTACATGTTTATGACTCATTGATGGCACAACCTCATCAATGGATGATGAAGCCTACTCAGATGGACCAGCCTACTCAGGACCAGGTGCCTGCTCAAGACTAGGTGTCTGTTGAGATGTTGCAGTGTGCTCAGAAGATTCCTATTGATCAGGACTGGATGTTGGCTGCTCATCATGATCTATGACACGAGGTGAAGGAGGAGGAGGTGGAGTACTAGAATGATGATCAAACCCCTCATGATCATGATCATTAGATGAGGCGTTGCTTTGTCGTGCATTTCCACGATGCCTACCCCTCCTAGCCAGCTCTAGTGCTCCAAAAGCTCCAACGATATGGAGCATGAGGGTCAAAATATCATGGAGCATGCCTCTGTAGAGCCGTGTGAGCCTACAATCATCTTGGATATCTCTAATTGTAGTTGTGTGGACTACCTCATCAACCAATATTCGATAAAGTTAGTCGCCCAACTCCATCCTGAATCAGGTGTCTGGTCTACGCCTCACCCCCGCGGGTATCTAAACCCAATTAGGATCATGTTTATCACCCCGATCCTCCACCTCTGCCATCTCCTCATCAACATCTACACCTGGATCATTCGGTGGGGGTGGAATCATGTCCCCAATGAATGTCCCAATATCTACAAAATATATAGTACACAACAATAATTAAATATTTTCATTAAAAAAAATTATAAAACAAGTTAAATAACATGTTAGAATGAATTTGATAGTTCTAATTAATTAATTAAAACAATAAAATGAAACTATATTAATTTAAAAAGAAACACTAATATTACCTCACGCATTCGGTGGCTCATCCTGTGTGAAGAGGTTGTTGGTACACCACCGCCAATCCAAATCGGTGTACGAACATGGCACTAAAATAAATGAGTGATCATCAACACTAGATATCAACTCCAATGCATCAGGAGATATCTTGGCGGGAAAGTCATTTGGCCCCACATCTGTATCCGTACATACAGCATCAACATATGAGGCTTCGAAACAAAATTAGTCCTCATCTTTAGAAACCTCTCAAAAAATAAACAAAATAAATCTAAAGAAAAATGGAAGATCAACCTCCCACGTGCCTGAGAACGACATCTATCTAATGTTGTACAAAATTGCCACACAAAAAAATCACATACCATCTCACAAGTCGTGGCGCCTGGAATAAATAATCAACATAAAATAAAAGCAAGAAACTAATGCATTTCCCGTCACCGGTATAGTGTGAAATGGTTGTTAGCAGTAGTGAGAGGCACATCACCTCCTCTGCACTAAATGAAGCAATACATAACTGACCACCGGACACCTGAAAATATGCAAGAGAAACTATATCATCCCTAATGTTTCTCTAGGAGTATGCCAACTAAATCCCTGATACATAGCGGACGGCGACATCTGGGAATTGGGGAAAATCCAACCGTCTCCTAGATAGTCTAGTAATAAAATATATGTCCTCCTCAATGGGCACAAACCACTTGCCAGGACCGACCCGGAAAGCTTGTTGGCGGGCATCCTACCTGAAGATCAGTTGTCCCAGTAACCCACTATGGCCCTTCAGGGATGTAGCCTCTTCATAGAAATTGAGGATGTCTGCCTCCCTTAGGAGCAACTGGGTGGCCGTCGTAATAGGGTGAGGGTACATAAGTCTCTCCCTCTCTCGTGCCTCCCACAGTTGAATCATATTATATTTGTCCTCTATATGTTCTTATTGTTCCCTTTTTTCTCTTCGTTGACGTCACTGAATGATTCACATATTAAATACATTTTTTTATTAAATGAGAAATATATATATATATATATATATATATTTAAATAAAAAAATAGTTGTGCACCCCAAAAAAAAGGTCACGCACTAGTATTAGTGTGTACTTTTTTATCATGCAACACGCTTGATGCACATGGAAAATGTTTGCACACCGAAAAAGATGGAAATATTTTTTTGCAGTGCATTTATGAAACTATCTACCCCAGGGCAGATATTTTTGTCAACACACCACCTAACAACAATACATGGTCAACAGTGTGGTCTTGTAAATGACCGCATTGCTAATCATGTACTGTTGTTGGGCGGGCGATGCGTTGACCGAACTGTCTGCCCCGGGGCGGATAGTTTGGTCAACGCACTACCCAAAAAAAATACATGGTCAACGGTTTGGTCCAGTAAACTACCGCACCATTGATTATGTAATGCTATCATGCAAGCAATGCGCTGACCTAACTATCCACCCCGAGGCGATTAGTTTGGTCAACGCACCGCCCTCCCGAAACTAGTACATAGTCAACGGTGCAGTCATTTGAACAACCGTACTGCCATGTTATTTTTTAAATTATTCATGTTTCGTGTGTTTTCGGTACTGCACCGAAACTCGGGGCAGCTTCTGTTAACATCGTTCGCGGTATGGCCTATAAATTTACAAGCATCACCATGAACAATGCGAGTTGAATAGCTCGAGCGAACTGAATAGAATATATATATATATAATATATATAATGGTTAATTTTAAGTTTTTTTCAAAATCTAGTCCGCTAAAATGTTTAGTTACTGAGAAACAAGTAGAATACTTGTACATTTGTGCATCGAGGAGGCATATTTATGAGAAATTGAAGAAACTAAATTTGCCCACTATTTTCGAAAATTTGAACTACACAAGGTGGGTAATGGACGAAAGCAATGCGTGCAATGGGAGCACCAATGGAAGGGGGTCTCACACAAGACAAACTCACATCGGTGCTTGAGTGGCATGGAGCACTGAAGAAGTAAAAATGACTTTTACGGAGGGTAATGTTTTTTTATTTAACCCTGTTTCGATGTGTGGGTTTTTGAGATGCAGCAGGTGGTATTATCGATGGCGCACCGCATGTCCTTACTGTGTGTTAGATTTTGGAGATGCACCAGACCTATTTATATGTAGATCACTGGTGTGCTACAGTACTTAGATACACCGGGTGGGTTTGTACAGAGAGCACAGTGTCTCGGTGTGCCAATTTTTAGTGTGCACCAGTGTGTTTTGTGTAAAACGCATTGATGCGATTTATGATGAGAAACACAACAACAACAAAAAACATCTACAAGAACCTCCAGCCACCAATCTCCTCTAGAAACCTCTGCTACAAACATATATCTGGGTTATTTTTTTAAGGAGTTCCTCAAAAACATCCGCTAGAGGGTATTTTCCTTGTAGTGCACTATCTCCCTCTCTCTCGCATCCTCTCTCCCCACTCCATCTTTGGGTCTCCCTCTCCCTCTCTTACCCTTATCACCCTCTCACTCCTCTCTTTCTCTCTCTCTTCATTTCTCCTCTCCCCCCTCCTTCATTTTAGCTCTATCTCTCCCTTGTCTCTCCCTCTATCTCTCCACCTCTATGACTCTATATCTTTGTCTTTCTTTCTCTATATATATATATATATATATATATATATATATATATATATATATATATAAAACAAATTAAATATCATATTAAATTTAATAACATTAATATTATATTTAATATTGATATTAATATTAATATTTTAATATCAATATTAGATTTAATGATGTTTTTTACGTAACATGATAGAAAAATTTATAGACAACTTGAGTGGGCCTAATGTTTAAGAGTATGTGTTTCCTCTTAAAAGGTCATAGATTCAAAAAAATTATGTTTATATTTAAATAAAAACACTAAACTACCCTAAAAATTGTAATAAAAGTCAAAACTTTAAAAAAACTTCTATCCATTTATGACAAAACAACAATGCATTAAGCATGTTTATGTTTACATTTATTTCATTAACCTCTGCATTTCTGCACTATATATATTGAATTATTTGAATCACAATCATCATTTTCCTTAGGATGAAATACACATTAATTAGAAATACATCCGCCCTTTAAATAATAATGTGATTTTCTAGAATAGTTTTGTAAAATGTTTATGTTTATTTAATACATATTCAAAATACAAAATATAAAGATGTATACGTGGGTATTATAATTTTTTTTTCATTAATTTCACCATAAAGGAGTACTCATTAAAGTTTGTCAATTGAACTTTGGCATGGGAATAGCCTTCCCAATTTTTATAATTGTATTATTAATTTCAGTGTAAAGGAGTAATCCTTAAAGTTTGTTTCATCGAATTTTGGCCAGAGAAATAATGTTAGTTTCTTTTATCTGGATACAAATTGAAAATTTTAAACTTGGACAATAAAATTAGTGAGACCAAAATTTTGAAATTAAGAAAAACATACCGTAACTAAAGTTTTAAAATTAAATCATTGTGAATGTGCACGGTAACTCTGCATGATCATCCTTGCAGTTGGTATCAAAATTGAAGGATGGGATGCATCATTGGACATATTACATTCTTCATTTGTAAATCTTAATTTATTTATTTTTTATTTATTTATTTTTATTTTTTTCAATAATTGATTTCTTTTTTAAATGAAGGAAAATATTTATTTTTATTTATTTTTCTTTAATTGATTTCAAAGAAGGAAAATAATTGATTTCTTTAAATGAAATATTTACAACTCAAATATATTTATCATCAACATATATCATCATAGCTTTCTCATAATGTTGTATCTTTGCTTGGAGAATTTTACAAAATTGATCATGAAGAGGAGGGACATCTATGTATGCTGAGAAACAAACTCATAAGAGAAAGTTGAACATATAAGTATTGAATAATAGAAATAAATACAATCTCCTAGAAGAGCATAGACAATACAAAAGTGAGAGCATCATGCCAAGGAAAAAAACTTCCCATTTGATACAAATAGACGAGCTCGAGACCAACTTGGAAAAACAAAAGACCTGAGAGAGACCAACATCAACAAAAACTTGCTACTCCTAAAGGAAGATCTGCCTGATGACCTGTCAAAAAAACCAATTCTTTCAAATCTAATCCTAGATAATCCATGAAATTCCTGAAAAAAATGCATCTTTCCTCCACTGTGAGGGCACTCTTTCAAAGATAATCCACTTGCGCATTTCATTCACGTTAAATGTGATGAAAAAAAAAAGATGAAACATATATTTTAGAAGTAGGATCGTCTCCTTCCAACTGTGAATAGAAAGTGCTTGTTGAAAAGAGTGCCCCTAGAGCCAGTTGATCACACACATAGAATCACTGAAAACCTGAAGGACCTTAACATCATATTAAGAGAAAATAAAAAGTAACCTTCATGCTGCAATCAATTACACCAATGTGTTTGATGATATTCCATGTTTACCCAAGCCTTTATTAACTTGTTACCATTAAAATAGATATATATACTTGCCCCTCAACACCATTTGTAGACGTCCCATAAAAAAATAGTGATTTTCAAGCACCAAAACAGGAGGTCCGAGTTGGCGAACCCGAACTTTCTATATTCATGAAGGAAACCAAGGATTTGAGGTGTGATATAATGTAGATCTAACATCTGTCTTTGAAAATCAAATAATTGTGAGATTTCCATATCCCACTCAATAAAAATAGACAATCCAGAATTGATTCTGATGTGAGAATCCCACTAATAAAACAACCTTCCAATTCTTTATAAAAAAGGAACCGAAATTTTTTAAGGAAAGAAGTGACACTCTCCATACTTTAAGAGCAAAGGAGCATTCAAAGAAGAGATGTGAAACATATTTCCCATCCACAACACATAGAACACATTTTTTTAGCCCCTAAAATTCTTTTTTCTGGAGATTTTTAATAGTAAGCAACTTTTTCTACAATGCCAACTATATAAAAAAATTTAATTTTGGAGAAATAGAGGAAGCCCAAATCTTCTTATACCACCATACATTTACATACCAACATACATTAACATCTGAATGAGAATTACTACAAAGAGCATCCTAAATAGCCTTTACATAAATTTAGTGAGTTAAAAAATGCCAAACCAAACCAATGAATACATTCCAACTTCTAACGTAATATCCCTCGTAACCAAAACTAAGATAAAAGAGTCCCATTCAATAGCAACAACCCGTGAAAACCAATCTGAAGAGAAGATAACCAAGAAAAAAACCATCCTAAACAAAGGATCCAAATTTGCTCCAAATATATAAAACCATGAAAATTTAAACTTGAAATAAGAGAATTTCATAGCAAGAGATAAAGAAGTGGTCTCCGGTTATCTACGGAATCATTACTTCAGCATTTCAGTGATTCTGAATTATTTCATTCGCTTTTGGGGCCGATTCCTAGCGGTATAAGCAGATTTGGTGGACTTGTGAGAAATTAAAATGGTGGTCCGATTCCTAAGATTTTTCGTGCGAATAATTGGACATTAAATTGTTTTTTCGTCGATCTTTTTAAGTATTATCGGAATCACCTTGAACGTGAACTCCGTCATTGAAATGGTTTATTTATCTATTTTTTTGGTGAATTTAAATATTAAATTTATTGGAAATATTTCATTGAAATCTAATATGAGAGGAATGTATAAGTTTGTCAGTGTGTAGGTTTCTTTCAAAATAAAAATAATGTTTTAAATAGAAAAATAATATCCACCATACTAAAAAAAATGAATATGTTCTAAAGTAATTAGAATTTTAAAAAAGGTGTAAGCTATAAGATGTTTAAATCTTATAACTTAGTTATTGATAAAATGTTTTAATAATAATTAATATTGACATATATTTTAAAATATGTTAATAATAAAAAATCATTTTAATTTATGTAAAATATTTTAATGTCAATTGCATATACATTCTATTTCAATTTTTTTTTTGCTAATGTCGTAGAGCTTTACCATTTTCTATATATAAAAAAGAGAGGAGATTTCAATACATAAGCATTTAGTGACTTCAACCTGCCCGAAGGAAAATAGGTCTGTTAGCCACCTTAAGGAGTTAAAAGCCAACCAATATTGAAATAGTTTCTTTCTTCTACTAGCCGCTATATCTACTTTACTATGTCTAACAAAGTATAACTGAATACAACAAAATCTAGCCGCAAAATCCATTGGAAACTAAGAAGATCATGAATCAACCATCTGAAGAGTCAATAGGAGCTGGGTCCTTTGCAATAGACCCTGACATATCTACTTGCTACATAGATTGGAACTGCCGTTCAATTTTTCCAATTCGAGCCATTACATGGTACTGAGATACTCCAATCTCCTGAATTTCTTGTTTGATTTCCTACAGAATTGAAACCCCATTAGGGTTTCCTTCCATTTCCTGCAAATTGAGCAAGGCCTTAGCCAAAACACATTTAAGAATCCAATACGTATGGATAGATTGTTGAAAGAGGGATAGCCTCCCTGTTGTATTCCCGGGGTCTGAAATGAAATTCATGGTGTTCTCTGGCTGTTCAATGTCCTCTTCTTTGTGATTTCTTTCTCTCTCCCAGCCTTGAATTATCTTGCGAACCTATGGTGGGTTTCATGAGGAGTAGATACTGAAGATATTCTCCATGACCTCTTTTTTAGTTTTTCTACTGTGCTTGCTTGGTCCAGTAGTATGTTTTGGAAGCTTCTACTTCCATTTTTCCGTAGCCTAACGTTTTCCAGATTGACCTTTTACCATGTTTATAAGCAGAGGAGCACACGTCGACAGCAACTGAGCAACTGCTGTGAAAGTATAAAACAGGGCTGTATGCGACAAGGCAAAGTCAATAACAATATGCTTATGATCACTTATGGGGCCCACTACTTCCTTCGAAGAATTCGATACCATTGAACATGTTGCCATGCAATCACTATTGAGGGTGATAGTAGCGACATGAAGGGTAAATAGAGAAGAAATAAAGGCCAGGGAGCATGAGTCTGTATCCCAAAATCCATAACAACAAAGAGACTGGCTAACTGAACTGGGGTAACAATTTTTGTCCCTAACAGAGAGGCCGAAGCAATGATACAAAACAAAGGTGACCTACACGCCCCGCAGAGGTAGATTGTTTTGATGAAGGCGATTATGGAAAATAGAGTTATCTTGCCTTGACATACAAACAAGCTGATAGGCTTGAGATACTTTGAAATTATTAAATAATCACAAAACCAAGGTCTGAAAGGAATTATCCTTAGTATTCCGCGAGAAGGTCTTAATTTGATCATCACACAGAAACGAAGAAGGGGTTATGAAGCAAGGGTCAACTGGCGGAGCCAGAAAAACCAAAAGCAATAGGAAGGATACATTGAAGGACCCTTCGGTACAGTCATAACAGAGGAAATCAAAGATAGTCCATAATTGAAAAGAAGACTAACCATTACATCGACGAACCACATGCAAGTCAAATAAACCATCCATGAAATTAACGTCACCATTTTTATAGTGAATAGGAAGAGGTAAATTAAGTATGTAACTTAATAGAGCCATGACATACCAAGTAGTCAGTTGATGCCGTAGATCGGAAGCCTTCGGATTCTTCTTGAATTTTCCTGCCTAAAACACTGCTTTTCTTCCTCTTCTCAAGTTGCCTTAACCTGTTATGCATGCAACGCTTTTTCCATAGACGGTCTAACATGCTTTTTTGGTGCCCGGAATTACCATCTCTAGCCATTATTATTCAGCATCCTTTGTACTTGCCTGCCTCCGACCAGCTTTAGGCTGGAGCCTTAAACGACTTTAATTGACGGTGTGGTGCAAGCCGCTGCGTGACACTAGCCACATCCCATCATCCTCGATGTGGTACCCCAATTGTGGGTTTCTATTTCATTTTTAAAAAATTATGTATATATCATAAAAAAATCATTTAGTATACAATTTAAATAATGAAAAATAACATGTTGTATTTTACACTTTACAGAAGTTTGCAAGTGAAGAAATTTGATCTCTGAGCTATGTTTGATCTGTACTTATAATGGATCTATGCTCGTAATAATTAGGAAAAAAAATAATTATTTGAATTATAAATATTATGGAAATGTGAAATTAACATAAACATGTTTTAATAAAAATTAAATTCGCAATCTACATCAGAATGCCCTAATCCAAATAATTAATGAAGTTAAAATGAACAAAGAAAGGGACATTTAGTGAGATTTTCATTAGATTTTTCAAGCTATTTATTATATTTACTTAAAAACAAGAAGCAAACAATTTAAGATAAATCTCAACTCTAGAGAATAACTAGAATGACTAAAAATCTTCAATGAAAGTGAATCTGGACCATATATCTAATTTTTTGGGCTAAGAGATCTTTGTTGTAAAATTATGTGATGTGATGTTATGTAAATATAAAGTTACATAACATTACAAATAAATTAAAATACAGTGAAAAAGTAAATAAAATAAATAATTATAATTATTTATAATTAAATCAATTTAAATCCATATTCTTGATTTATTAGAAGAATTAAATCTCTTTTTATTTTAAAAGATATTTGTACTTTATAAAATTTGATCTCTTCACACACTTAATAAATCAGAAATTAAAATAAATCTAAACTAATTTAAACAAAATAAAAATTATAAAAATATATAGAATTATTTATGAGATAGCCGATAAGCGTAGCCCCCTATCGGAATTGGCTTCATTAATGATTTTGCTAATTAATCTTTTTCATCCGATGGTCTAGATTGAAAGATGTCGGTATATTCTCATCGTCGCCACTCAATCAATGGATGAAATTCAAACAACTAACTTCCTTGCATATCTAAATCACATGTTTAAACCATACTTAAATTAATTTTTACAAAACATGATTATAGATTTACTATGCCATTTGTTGACCGCCACCTATCAAGATTAACAAGTGATGGTTCAAACTTAATTTCCACCTAATTGATGGTTCAAATTCTCAAATAAACATGAATTCTCAAATAAACGTGTGCGCGACACTTATCAAATTAGGGTGAACTGGGAATATGAACGTGGGCGGAATGGAGGAGTAAGGTTTAGTATGATGGGCCATGCGTAAGTGTTATCGAACGTGGGTGAAAGCGGGCAGGTCAGCGGCTTGTTGATGAAGGTGGATGGAATTGAAGGTTGGCAGCCGTTACAAAGAGCGTGGTCGAACTGCATTTATATTAATACTGCCATACAAAAACCTTCTTCTATCTATCTGTTTTTCTATGGCTTTGCGTGTAGCTCAGAGGAACCAAGACCTTTAGGTCTGAATCAGTTGGGCAGAATCTTGCTTTCCGATTATGGTACTGAACAGAAGTCCATGGAGGCCAGAGGAGGATCTTCGACTAAAAAATTACATCGAAGCTCACGTAGATAACAGGTTTGGGATCATTTCTTTGCAGAGAACAAGCTTTTATTTAGGTTTCTTGATTCACTATAATGCTCTATCTGTTGAAAGTGTTAATATATTCTAATTAATTTTTTAGATAAAGGTTAATTGGTTGATGTTGACCCTAATTTTTTTTTGGTTTATAACTTTATATTTTATATAGAAAAATTAATAATGAGAATCAATAATAAGATTTTACTGTTACCAAGAATATCCAAACTCAATCACATATTACCAAAAATATTGATAACAGAGTTAGATTGTCTAAACTAAGTCAAGTTTGGAGCAGAGCTGATCTTCAACATCGTACAATTTCTGATCGAGTCCCACCATACAGTGATCCGTGTCCTATTACTCCAGCTGTAGCCCTGGGGAATTTTAATACAGATATCTTCCCCTTACTTATGGAATTATTTGTTGATGAGGGATTGCATTTCCAAGAACCTGCTAAACGTATTTTGGTAGGGCATAGTGTGGAGTTATTTCCATTAACTCAGCATGAAGCTGCAAACCTAACCGATGACTTATGGTTGAACCTGATTGCAAGTTCGCATTCCCTTCCGTTTTGTTAACAGTGACATTCGATATATATTGACCGTGTTGGTGGTCTACATGCACTTTTTGCATTAATATTATAGTTCGAATGTTAAGATGGTGTTCATCATGAATCGCGAGACAGTTAATTTTCTTGAATTTTGAATTTCAAATTTCTATTTTCCATTAATTCTAATCAGAATTTAAAGAAATTAAATCAGAAAAATTCAATTTTTTTTAAAGAAAACGGAAATCCATATTAATACGTTGAATGGTCAGAAATGCCTGTATATTTCGGTGTTTTTATCTCCACCATGCATTGAATTTCCTAGACAAGATTGTTGAAGTACTCAAAATCATAGTCATGCGAGTGATAAGGCATGAGTTAATTCTCGATTTAGTGGAAACATCTTTAAATTAATTCTTATGAATTCCTATGTACATTAAAATAAAGGCAAACATATGGGTGAATGTCAAAAAAAACAATCACCAACATAAATTTATGTTCAGAAAAGAATGGGTCAATCTGAAAATGAAACGTCCCATGCATCAAAAAAATTTAATGAAAAAATTTACCAATTAAATTGTCCCCATCAAATTTTATTTTTTTATAATTTTATTTTAGAAAAATTAAAACTAAAAAACAGTAATATGTCAAAATTATTATTCAAAACATATACACAACTATATATATATATATATATATATATATATATATATATATATATAATTTTGTACTTATTAAATTTTATTTTTAAAATACTATAAACAATATTGCTTTTCCTTCTTTGTTTTTTAAACCTTATTATAATCCAAATTTAAAATAAATACATCGGTCTCTAATTAATATTTGAAAGTAAATCCATTCATTTCTTATCCATTTTTAAATTTCACCACACTATAAACATTATGGTTACCAACATGAGAAGTTTTAAAGACAATGTCTGCATGAGCAGACTTTTAAAACCTCAACGTTAAATGAATATTCAACATAGTAATTACTTTAATTTACCAACTATTATTGTACATGGTTATATAGATAGAGAATTTCGAGACGGGACAACAAGTTCAATGCAGCTAGCAGGGGCTTGCATGGAACAGCCAACACCTAGGGAATACCTCGTACAGAATGAACACACGCATTTTACTGGAAATGGTCAATTAAGTTGGCACGATTTTACGATCGGAGTCGACTCATTCTGTGTTGAATATTCGACATCATTGCACATTGTTTTGGAGCAGTATTGTTGGGAATTAACCCCAGAGTTAACACGAAGAAATAAGCGAAGAAATGTGTTAAACTGCAGTTAGAGTCATGAGTTAATCATTGTTCCTTTACCAGGGGTGGTTTTGTGAAACAATACCACCTTTGTCGCGCCGCTTTTGGCCCAAGACGAAACCACTTCAAAAAAATGTGATCCAATACTTTTTGGACACGTTACCCAAAGAATACCACTCATATCGAGTGAATTTTATGCGTTAAATTTCGAGTTTTGAAAAAACGCGATATCAACGACCATTGTCCGATCTGGAGAGAGGAATATCAAACGGCAATCGTGCGGAGACTTGCATGGAGGATAGCAAAAAACTATAGTTATATTACAAAATTAAAATATAAAATTAATTTTTAACAAATTGAAAATAATTAAAAACGTTTTTATGAACGTAAATAACATTTACATATAAACAATTTTATATCGATAAATTAAATTGGTTCGAGTTGGATAATTCTATCCTCTCTACTGCAGTGATACTTTTAGATAAATTTAATATTGACAAATGGAGCCCATCATGAAGTGTATGTGAAGTCATTATCAAACAATGACTTAACTCTATTTAATACTCAACTACGATAATTTTAACGTTAAGGTGGCGTAATTTTTAAATTCCATATACATATATATATATATATATATATATATATATATATATTTTGATTTGTTTTCCACTACCGAAGGGATACTTGTAGATTCAACAAATGATTAACTACTATATGTATCAAACAACTTAACTATACATGACTGTCGACTTATTTATAGTACAGAAGAAGATTATACTCATAATAATAAATATATAATAAATAAATACTAATAATATTACAAAAATAACTAATTTAATAAATTATTATTATTATTATTATAAATTATTTATATTATTGTTATTAATTAAATATATAATAATAATAATAATAATAATAAAAGTTATGGTATATTATTTAATTATTCAGTAATTATTTATTTAATTGAATAATTTTTAAATTATGGTATATCATTTAATTCAATATATTATTAATTATTGTATATTACTATTATTTTTAATTACTTAATAATATTATTAATTGACAATAGCAATAATATTAATTAATAACCATATTTCTAATAATTATTATTATTTAGTAATAATACTTATGAATAAAATTTTTTGGTAATAATTACATACAAAACAATATCATCCATGAGTTTTATAATTCATTTTCGAGATCATATTTTATTCTAATAGTTTATTTTTAATATTATTTTTATTTAAATTATTAATTTTTAATTGATTAAAATGTTAAATAATTATTAAATAATTAAATAATATACAATAATTTAATTAAATAATAATAGTAACAATAATACTTTTAATTAATTAATAATTTAAACATAATAATAATGATTCAATTTAATATAGAATAATTAATTCAATTAATTAATCTAATTTATATAATAAAAAATTATAATAATATTAAATATAAATAAAAAAAACAATATTAAAAACAACTATTATAATAAAATTATTATTATCATTTTAAAATAAAACATGTGTGGCTTTATAAAATATGGTTGTCAATGGATAATCATGGTTGACCAAGATTGATCATGGATAACCAAGGTTGATAATGATTGACCATGTTTGAGTCTATAAAACACGGTTGGCCATGCATACACAAGGTTGACTATGATTGACCATGGTTGACCATGTTTAACTTTATAAAACATGGTTAACAATTCTTGACCATGTGTGAGCATGATTGAAAATGATTATCATATTGAGACAATCTTTGTCATATTGTGACGTTGGACCAAGGTTCAGACGATGATTGATTTCCATATTGAGACAATCTTTGTCACAATGCGACATTTGAGCATGGTTGACCACAATTGATTTGATAAAATATGGTTGACCATGGTTGAAAAATATCAAACCCAAAGAACTAGTATTATAAAGAAAAAGTATATAAACCCTAAGATAAATATTATAAAAAATAAAATAAACCCAATGGTTGATATGAAAATCACCCATGGCCAACCATGGTCGTAGCTGGTACAGTGTCGCATTGTGACAACAACTGTCTCATTGTTTAAATAAATTCCCTTGGGTTCACCAATTCCTTTGGTTTATAAAATTAAACCCTTGGTTTTATTAGTTCTTTTGGTTTATAATATGAATAATCGATCAATGTCATCCATGATAAAATGTCACATTCTGACAAATATTGTCTCAATATCATTGTGACAACAATTATCTCAATTTTTAAATCAATTCCCTTGGGTTCACCAATTCATTTGGTTTATAATTTGTTGGGTAATGGTTTTCCCTTGGGTTCACCAACTCCTTTGGTTTATAAAATTAAACCCTTCGGTTTATTAGTTCTCTTGGTTTATAATATGAATAATCGATCAATGCCATCCATGATCAAATGTCACATTCTGACAAATATTGTCTCAATATCATTGTGACAACAATTATCTCAATGTTTAAATCAATTCCCTTGGGTTCACCAATTCCTTTAGTTTATAATATTAAACCCTTGGGTTTATTAGTTCTTTTGGTTTATAATATGAATAATCGATCAATGTCATACATGATCAAATGTCACATTCTGACAAATATTGTCTCAATATGAAAATTACCCATGAGCAGCCATGGTCATAGTTGGTCCAACGTCGCATTGTGGCAACAATTGTCTCAATGTTTAAATCAATTCCCTTGGGTTCACCAATTCCTTTGGTTTATAAAATTAAACCCTTGGGTTTATTAGTTCTCTTGGTTTATAATATGAATAATTGATCAATATCATCCATGATCAAATGTCACATTCTAACAAATATTGTCTCAATATCATTGTGACAACAATTATCTCAATGTTTAAATCAATTCCCTTGGGTTCACCAATTCTTTTGGTTTATAATTTGTTGGCTAATGGTTTTCCCTTGGGCTCACCAATTCCTTTGGTTTATAATATTAAACCCTTGGGTTTAATGGTTCTTTTGGTTTATAATATGAATAATCGATCAATATCATCCATGATCAAATGTCACATTCTGACAAATATTGTTTCAATATGGAAATCACCCATGGCCAACCATGGTCATAGTTGGTCCAACGTTGCATTGTCACAAAAATTGTCTCGATATTTAAATCAATTCCCTTGGGTTCACCAATTCCTTTGGTTTATAATTTTTTGGGTAATGGTTTTCCCTTGGGTTCACCAATTCCTTTGGTTTCTAATATTAAACCGTTGGGTTTATTAGTTCTTTTGTTTTATAATATGAATAATCGATCAACGTCATCCATGATCATATGTCACATTCTCACAAATATTGTCTCAATATGAAAATCACCCATGGCCAACGATGGTCATAGTTGGTCCAACGTCGCATTGTCACAACAATTGTCTCAATGTTAATGAAAATTCTTCTATTTCTTTCAAGCCAGATCTGCCAGCATATTACCTTTGGGAGGACAGCCCATGCAGTTTTGATAATCCGATTTTTTGGAGAAGGACCAGGATACTTGTACGCCCAGCAAGAGAAAAGATCGGCAGTGGAACAAGGCAGCAAAATGCTGGGATCCAGCTTGTGAATGAGGGAGAACCAAATCTGCTTAGAGAAGCTGCAGTCAAGCATTAAGTGGAAAGTGCTCTCTGCATTTTCTTTACACAAAGAAAATCTGGAAGGGCCATGGAATCCTTTCCTTTGCAGAATGTCGAACGTGATAATTTTAACATGGCAAAGAAGCCAAGCAAAGAAATCGATTTTGGGCTATGAAGGGATACGCCAGACACCATGCCAAGGTGCTGGGTCAGGGGGAACGTGTGGTCTCTCGCTCAGCGTAGCATATCCCATGGAGACCACGTAGCCCCTGGCATTCTGCCCCCAACCTCTCGAGTCTCTTTTCCTTTTGTGCAAGGGCGCCATTCCATGAAGTAGGTAGAGCAATGTGGTCCATTCGTCAAGCAAATGAGACGGCACAACAAGACATTTCCATCCTGCCCAAACAGAGTCACTCCATAGCGAAATATCCCACAACGTTCAAAGCCCCTCTCCCTCCATCCAGTAGCGCAGCGCTCTAATGGGGGCCCTGTGCTCAATAGGATCCATGTTCATGATTATGTCAGTCCAGATGTTAATCTTTTTGCCATTCCCTAAAATCCAGAAGGAGTGCGCATTGACTAGAGGAGCAACTTTTGCAAACAATTTAAGGAAGGACGAATTCGGCTGATGAGTTACTTTGTCCAAACAGCTGGATCGAGGACCTCTGAAATATTTTTTCCAGAGAGCTAGTTGAGCCCAACCTGGCTTTGGCACAATGATCTTCCAAATAATCTTTGCTGCCATAGCTATATTCTGCTGTCATAGATTTTTAAAATTCAGACCACCCTCCCACAATGGTTTTGAGATGGTTTCCCAACTGATAAGGGGGAGCTTGTTTTCATTCTGTTTTCCTCCCTTCCAAAAAAAAATTCGAATCTACTCCTCCATTTTTTTTAAAATGCTAGCCGAAGCGAGAAGCACAGCAAATTGATAAAGAGAGAGACTAGAGAGAAAAGATTTGATTAGGACCGATTTACCAGTAGGGTTAAGCCAAGAGTATCCCCAGGCTTGGATCCTGGTCTTGAATTTTTCAAGCTACAGAAGCCAGTCTTTGCTTACAGGTCTTTTATGATAAACAGGAAGACCCAAGTATTTGAAAGAGGTCCAAGAGGATGAGGCTGCAAAGCCCAAACATCTAGAGATAGCAGAGAGCAATCTGGGCGAGGTGTTCCAACTGTAGATATGGCATTTGTTTTTGTTTAAGACACTGCCTGAGGCCTCACAGAATTCATCCAGAACTGCTTTGAACTTGGAGGCTGAGGAGAGAGTGGCAGCTCCCAATAACAAATTTTCATCCGCAAATAAGGCGTGATTTATGTTTTTGACCCCTCTAGCCACACACAAACCATTGATATCTTGACTTTGCATCTTTTTATCTAACATGAAGCTGAGGACAGAGGCTTGGATTAAAAAGAGCAGAGGTGAGAGTGGGCACCCCTGCCTAATCCCTCCCAAAGCTTTAAAAAAATCGGTGGCTCTGCCATTTACTAGAGGAGCAATCCATGGCTCCAATATGAAAGCCCGGATCCATTTAATGAAATTTGCTCCAAAACCAAACTTGCTCATGACTTTTAACAGAAAGCTATGATTTACTCGATCAAAAGCATTAGCTAAGTCGAGTTTGAGAACCATACCTTGTTCTTTCCGATGTTGACTTGAGTGGATTGCCTCTTGAACAAGGGTGAAGTTGTCCACGATCTGCCTTCCTTGGATGAAGCCTCCTTGATTCTCAGGAATTATTTTAGGAAGAATGAGCTTCAGCCTGTTTGCAATTACTTTAGTGATTAGCTTGTACCCTGTATTGCATAAGGAAATCGAGTGGAATCTGTTGAAGTTGTTGGTGCCCTTCTCCTTGGGGATGAGGGCTAAAAAAGCTGAGTTTGTGCTTCCTCCGATTTTCTGCGTGTTTTGAGATTTTTGGACCATTTTGAGAAGATCCTTTTCAACTATCAGCCAAAAAACTTGAAGGAACCTGGCAGAGAAGCCATCCGGGCCAGGAGCTTTGTCCGGATCCATGGAGAAGAGGGCATTTTTAACTTCTTCTTTAGTGAGTCCAAATCCATTTGAGATTGATGAAAAGCAAGAGAAGCTTTGATGGATTTCCTTTGAGGCAAGGTTGGGAAGGGTTTTGGCCGATCGTTTCAGATCCCCTTTCACCCTTCTGAGATTTTCCTCCCAGACAAAGAAAGGAGATCCGTTGACTGGCTGAATCCAACAATCCTTGACTAATTGCATGAAATCTGGCTCCTTGACCCAGAGGGGACTGAATCTGAAAGGGATAGGCCCCAGATCAATATGGGCCAGGAGATCGAGCTTGATGGGCTTGTGATCCGAGACGCTGTTAGTGAGAATATTCATTCTAGGTTCTAACCCTAGCAATAGAAAGGAGCTTTGGATGAAAAACCTATCTAATCTGGCAGCTATATGACCAGGGCCAACTCTTTTGTTAGACCAAGAGTACTTACCGGAGGAAGGTTTGACATCCAGCAGATCCCAGTTCTGCATAAGATCCTCCACCCATTCTCTTGCCGGATCTCGGACTGTGCTACCTCCTCTTTTTTCAGACGGGTGAAGAGTGAGGTTGAGATCTCCAGCAATGATTATATTTTCTAGGTTTGCCAAGTCTGCTTGATGTCTTATAGAATCCCAGCAGTCCTTTTTTTCCCCAACATTGACAGGAGAGTATACATTAAATAGACAAAAAGTTTCTTTGGAGTCCATATTCTGCATTTTAAGCATCAACCAATGTGTGTTGCTAGCTTCATAAATGGCTGCAAATTTGTTGGCGTTCCAAAGTGTGCCAATACCTCCCGAGGCTCCCCGGGCAGAGATTGCTTTTGCTTCACTTCTAATCCAAAGTTTCTTGCTTGCATGCAGGAAGGCTACGTCTTCCATCTTGGTCTCCTAGACGAGAAGTATGTCTGGAGATTCTATTCTTATTAAGCTTCTAATGGCTTCTTCCTTAACTTTTCTCCCCATACCTCTACAGTTCCAGGAGATGACCTTCATTATTTAAGTTTCTGGTGGGCTCCCTTGGAGCCTTGAGGTTGATTTTTCGTCATCCTAGGCTTTGAGGCTAGCATCTTTTCCAGAGTAGGCTGATTGCCCTGTTGCTTGTCTTTGAAGGTCTCCTGCTCTCTTTTTTCCCTGTCAGTTTTGCGACCTCTAGTAGATCTCCTTGCTAGAGTTTGGGACTCTCCTATTTCTCCTTCCTCCTCTGACTCTTCCATTTCCTGTACTTCTTCTTCGTCTTCTAGAGCCATGCCTTTGGGGTCTTCAACCCTTGTTTCTTTGAGGGAAATTGAAGGAGTTCCTTTACTTGGAGAGGCTTGTTTTTGGGTCTCGATCTCCTGAGTTGCTTCTGTTTGCTGGCTTAGAAGTACGAACTTGTTTTCTGATACCTTGTTGGGAGGGGGGCGCTGGGCATTGGCCTGAAGAGGGCCTTTCCCATTGAGTCCTCCCGATTTATGTCCTTTGTGGTTGATGTTTGTACGCTTAACTTGGTTCCGACCCTCTTCATTTCCTTTCTCTTGCTCTACATTAGTTGGACAGTTTATGGCAAAGTGCCCATGAACATGACATTTCCTGCATTTGAATGGCAACTGCTCATAGTCCAAGATCTGCACATGAGACCAACTACCGACATTGATTTTGATTTCCTCTGGAAGACCCACCTCGAGATCTACTTCAACGTAGATCCTAGCACAGTCATAATGATCCTTGTTATTTGCCTGATCTATGAATTTCCCGAGGGTGTTGCCAATGTGCTTCAAGGAATACCAGTTCCAGCAGTGAACTGGGAGATTTGGGAACCGAACCCACATCGGGACAGCCTTGGGGACATCAACAGCCGGATCAAACTCCGGAGTCCATTTGTTCAAATAAAGGCCCTGAGAGCCCATGAAATACAACCCGTTTTGGAAGATCAGATCTTTGTCTTCTTTGGAGGAGAATTCGAAGAGGAAGTACCCTCGCACGAGAAAGTAAGAAGCAACACTTTGCTTGATCAGAGGAGCCAAATTCCTATTAACCCATTGCTCAGTAGTTTTCGGGGAAGGCCAAAGCCCCGTGAATTGGCCAATTAAACCCCGCTCAGCTAGAGACAAAGCAAATTGCATGGGGGTTTCTGGAGGCAAAGAGATCTCAGGGATATCATCAAGCTTCTTAACGAATTTTGAAGCTTCACTCTTTTTCTTCCGGGGCAAACTAGCGAGAAGCTGATTAAAATCGGCAATAGAAGGCGGCAAAGGGGGCTCCTTAGGGGAGCCCTGCATCTCCATGGGACCGAGACTTAGAGAGGCCGCCGCAGGGCAGCCACGCTACATAGAGGTCAGCACTCGCAGCGAAGCTTAGAACCGCACAGAGAATGGGATCGGGCCTTGGCAGGCCGCCGCAGGGTAGCCACGCAGCACAAGTTACAGACCTAGTAGCGCTGCTCAGATCCGATCGATCTATGAATTTTGAGCAATGTTACCAGACTCGGAATCAGCAATAAATTGGTGAGGCAAAAGAGCAAAGACTTTTTTAAAATATTATTTATTATTAATATATATTATTATTAAATATTATAATATTATTAATATATCAATAATTATTAATATTATTATTATATTAATAAATATTATTAATATATATTATATATATTAATATATAAATTAATGTGTTGGGTAGTGTATATACGCCTATCGGCGTATATCAACCACATTAGTGAATGTGGTTGTGCTAGTTACTAACACAATGAAATTTGGTAATATGGATGGAAATGGAAGTTATTGGGCTTTCGGTATCATCACCACGCATCTGCTCGTTTCACTATAAAATTGAAATTCTTTAAATGGTTTATGTATAATTCTCACATTACCTGGTACAGCTAAGTGGAAAATTTTCAATAAATTACCGTGAAGTTTTATAATTGTATTGAATAGATTTTCTTATTATATTATAATAACTTAAATTCTTAAAATTTAGTAAGAAGAAATAAATCAAAATGAATGTATCCATGGAATCTATCCACATTATTAACTCGTGTCGCTTTTTGACAGACACTGTTAACATTTTTTCTACATTACCTCTGAAATTGATGCTCAAGAGAGAGGTAAAACCATTTTTTTACCCTAATGTTTAGGAGAAGTGTAAAATTCTTAGGAAAGAGGTAAAACAATTATTTTATTTAGGAGATGGTAAAACAATTGATGGTTCTGATCATATTCTGATATATTTTTAAAATTTACAATTCACACTTAAAAAAAATGTTTTAGAATCTTGCCAAAAAAAATTGATCTCTCTTCATCATATTTCCAAAATCTACATCATATTTTCAGATATTTCCAAAATCTACAATCAACATAATAATATCTTAATTAAATTTCAATACCTATTACAATGACACATAAATCTAACACAGAGGAGGAAGAGGAGCATACCTCCCACCGCCACATTCTTGTTAACTACCATTGCACTGCCTCCTCCCTGGGCCATTTCTCAGTCTGTGCAGCAGAGAAAATGTAGCAATCCGGATAGGATCTCATTATCTTAGTGGAGTGAATGTATGGACTGACCCTTGAGCGGTCCGAGTATTAGAAAGGGAGGGGAAATGGGTTTATATAATAATCTCACTCCCATTCCAAATCGATGATAATTCTTTGTATGAGACTTCTTTTTAATCCAAAATCTCATTTAAAGATTATAAATAAAAGATTTTTAAAAAATAAGTTTTTTTTTAAGTAAAAGATCTTGAGATATTTTCATTAGAATTTTAAATATTTTAAATCAAGCTTTCATGACTAAAATGATGAAAGTCCTATAAGACTAAGAATAATTTTGATGAAATACAAGTTTTATAAAATCCAGTCTTAACATAGCTGCTCACATTGTGGTGAGCAATATTTACATTACAATGAAGGGGAGGAGGAAGATGTAGAGGGTTCTTAGAAATCCTAAAAGGCTTATTGCCCATATCCTGCAATGATGTGGATGCTCAGTCCTGAGACATGACTATTTTCTTGCCACTATGTCTCACTTGCATTCATCCATCTTTTGGTGATGTGCCCTTGAGTTCATTGAAAGGTTCTTGTATCTTGTAAGGGACCATATTGCTTGCTAAAGGAAACCCTAGTTATGGAAGCTCCATGAGAAACCCTAATCCAACATCTCGCTTCCTTCATTCTGTATGTAGACAAATATCATTGGTTAGACATAATTTCAAACAAAGGATGATACTAGGAATACAATCAACTAATTGAAATAATGACATCAATAAAAAACTAATTTAGACCCCTGTGTGGCCAATCGTTGTGCCACTCTGTTGTCAGAGGGAATGGCTTTCATAATCTCCCTATGCTTTTTCAATCAATATTTTGTCGATGGGTTTACAATGGAATGAGTGTTGAATGTAGCTCCACTGTTGTGTAGTTTAACTGGTTGTGGGGGGCTTGGATTTCCATTAGGCATTAGTAATAAATCATGGGAAGTATCCAACAACTTCAATTTTACTCCCTTTGCAAAGCCTTATTTAACTACTTTCTCGAATTCCTCCACTCAAATTCGTGCATTTCTTCACCTAAAAATGGCCTTTAGTCTCGATATTCTCTTCTGTTTGTACATAATCTTATCAGTGGATTTTGTTGCCCTGGGGTTTCTATGTGCCCTGTGGTGTTTGTTCGGCCCTCTCCTCACTGAGCCTTCTGAGTTAAGTTCGAGTCACTTTGATCTGTGTCATTTCAATTTTCCAACTGATTGTATTAGTCTTTCTTTCGGTTCTTCGTGTCTTTCGTTTGTTGAATGATCATTTTTGTTTTCGTTTAGCTCTCCATTTGTCACTTGGAGTATAGATTACATTGCTCGTTGGATCGTTTCGAAAGCCCTTTATTTTCTTGGAAGAGTGCATCCTTGTTTTGAGTGTGTTTTATGTTTGTATTACATTGATCTCTTTGTTTTAGATTGTTACATGCATTCTTAGTGCTCAGAACTAGTTCTTATTTTGATTTTTAGTGTAATAGTGAATTGTGTGCTTCATTCATCTAAAAAGATAAAATTTGCATTCTTTGGTTTAAATTGAAAATGAAAATGTTATTTTTCATTAGTAGCTCTTAGTGAACTAGGAAAGAATTGTCGTTTTCTGATTTGGTTGTAGTTGATGCATTAGTGAAATTCTTCTTGTGGTTCAATTGTTTGTTGCTTTGTCATAGATCTCTATCCTTTTCTTAGCTAGCATTCATTGAATGGAAATGATTTTCTTTTGCATGCATAGTGCATTTAGGAATTTGAGATCACATTCGGTAAGGCCTTGAAATCACAACATTAATTCAAGATCAACCTTAAAATGAATTCAATCAACCTAAGGAAGCATTGAAACCTAACACAAATATTTTAGAGGTCTAGGCTAGTGACGTGTTCCGACGTCGTTAAACCTAGTAGCTATCATTAGCCATCTGGCTTTAGAAAACACTAGCACGGACTTGGGCTCCCCGTACCGTCGCGTATATAAAGGGAGACCCCCATAGGTTGCAATCCTTTATCCATATGAAGCCGAGTCTGCCGCCCTGCAACCGTGATACACCGAACACAGAATTCGGGGATATTTTCTACACATACGTCAAGTCCTTGGTCATTTCTCTTTCATTTGATCACCAAGGTGTATATTGCAGTTCACAGAAACTTGGTACACCCTCTCTCTTAGATTAATCGATGTTGATGGGAAGAAACACCCGGCCAACAATAGGGGATCTCCCCAGTAAAAAGTCCCAACTAGACTCTGGATTGTTTGTGATAGGGATCTCGTCCGGGGTGTGGGTTTGGCTACCGCTGAATATACCTTTTCTCGGACGAAGAATGAGCCCTATAGACTTATGAATACACGGTTACCCAAATGATACGAGACAAATGGTTGATGAGTCCTCCTATAAATGAAACATTATAAATACAAAAGTGAGTTTCGAAGCATGCAGCCAAAGAAAATGTTGTTAGCAACACATCACTAGGGCCATGCTCATAAAATTTGCTTGACCACAAAAGAAAAAGTTCTCTATGGTCGAAACACCCTTCAATTCCTTAAGCGTTTTCCAAAAGATGAAGCGATATTAATAACAAAGTCATTAAACATATCTTAATTAAATATTCTCATACCATTAACATATCTAATAAGCTTAAGCGTACAAATAACATATGAGCAGAAAAATGCAGACTAGTCAATTATAAAAGATAACAAATACATGAGACATAATATTCATAATGCTAGCACACATAAGTCCTCATCAAATCCAATATTGGAATCAAAACATTCATTTGTATTCATTCTCAAAAATATGCATTAGATGCTATACAATTATCACTTCTCCTTTTGGAGTCCCAACAAAAAGGTCCTTTACAATGTCCCTGGAGGGAGTACTTATAGAGAAAAATTGACCCTTTAGTGACCATGACCTTTCAGCTTCACGACCGTTGGCCTAGTTTGCGACCTGTGTGGAATTAGTGACTTGCAACTTGGCCCTGACTACGACCTGCGACCTGTTCCCTGCTGCGAGTTGCAACCTGATACATGTTGCGACCTGTACCTTTTTCTTTGCTAAGGGAGCAGTTGTGTGATGGAGAGGCCCGATACATCTATCTGTTGTTGTCCCTTGAGGTACTTCTGCCAAGCATGATAGTCTGCAGCTATTGGAGTGGCCTAGGGGGTATCTTCTCCTAACCTTTGAAAAACTATAAGACCATCCGGGACCAAAGTGCACCTCTTTACTAAGATTTGATTAGATAAGGAGGCCAGTTTGGTGTAGATCCAGATTGGTGTGATGATGAAATGAACAATATTTTCTTGTGAGGCCGGGAGATCCTGGGTATAAGCTACTTGCCTCATGGGTTGTAGGAATGTTTGAATGTCTTGGGTCACCTCTTCCCTTGTCTTCTTGGTATCCAATTCTCCTAAGGAAGGGATATGATTTATTTCGGCCATTGAATCGATGCCACATATCAGGTGTTCATAAGCGGACATCATCCTTTCCACATCCTTTACTAGCTTATCCTTGGATTGTATCTTCATTCGTATCTGGACTTTGTCATTCTGAGTACATATCCAATCCTTCCTTGGTAGGGTGTCAGGAACCTACGGATACCTATCTGACCATTCCAGCATGTTGTCTTGGGGGGTGGAGGCCTCCTTTAGTTGCGTTGTTTTCCTTTTAGTTTATGCTTGCGCTCTTAGCAGTGGTGTGACTTTCTTCTTTAACATGAACATTTCTCCATACACTTTATTCATGGTAGTATCCAACGTAACTAATTCCCTTTGATTAGTGATTGATAATTCGTTGGCTTGGGTGGTTGTGAAATGAAGCCTTTGGATTTCTACTTCCAGCACCTTCCTTTCTTGTTCAGACTGAGCTACCTTCTTCTTAGAAGCTTGGATCCTATTTTGTAGATACATAATATCTCTACTCATTATGCTAACATTTTCTTCTGTGGTTGTTGCGAAGGCGCTCCCTGCTAATATGATCATGATCGAATTAGTCCTAGTATCTAGGACTATATCCTTTTTTGTGGTAACTGTGAGGGGCTCGGCCAGATTCCGTGCAAGGAATTTTATTTTCTCTTGTCTGATATTATGCGTGAATTGATCGTATGTCAGCCTCGTCAAATCTAAAATCTCATCTTCCTGTTGCTCCGAGGTGCCCAGGTCTGAGAGGGGGAAATGCACACTTGTCATGGGGGTTGTTTGAGGTACATCAATGTGAGGTGGCTCTGTTTTCTCCCCTGTCTTTGGGGGCGGTGTCTTGCTTCCCCCTGCTTCCTTGGAAGAGTGTTCCTGTGATTTCTCGTTTTCTTCCTCCTTTCTTCTCTTCTTGGCCTCTGCTTTATCATGTTCCTCTTTTAACCTATGCTCATCCTCTTTCTTCTGCTCTTCTTCTTCCTTCTTCTTAGGTTCATCTTCCTCTATTTTCTAGCAGGCTTCTTCTGCCTGTTTTTTCTTTTGTTCCTCCCTTTGTTGTTTTTTCCATTTCTCCTCAACTTGCTTCTTTTTCTTGTCTTCTTTTGTTGTCATGCCAGGGAATCTTGGGTTCTTTTGAGTTCCTCTTCCTTTTCCTTCTTCTCAGCTTCTTGTTATGCCTTAGCCTCTATGTCTCTCTTTTCCTGTTGCTCTTTAAAGATATTACTACCCATATCATTCCTTGGCTTCTTGGTTTTGGAAGATGAGGCTCCTCCTATCGAGTCACTTCGTTTTAGCATGTCGGCCCTTTCCTCCATAGTTTTATCATCTTTCCCCCTTGATCAGTTGATTCTTCTGGTGCAAATTCCCTGTCTTTGTGACTATGCGACTAGTTTTTTAAAGACCAAGGCTTGGACCAAAACTTTGAAGGGATAATGCATGAAAAAGGAACTTTATCAAGGCTCAAGGATGAGGGCGCATCAAAATTACATTTACCAAAGAGATCAGGGACTCTAAAATTTTAAGATGGGACTAAATTTTGGAGGGTGATGTAGCGGCTACAAAAAATGGCGATTCACTGGTAGGACCTAGGATCTCTGTCGGCGCTTCATCTTGAGGGGGGAGGGGGAGGCTTAGCAAGCTATTCCTTTCACCTCCATGTGTCCCACTACTTTCATCTCTCGCCCTTGCGCATTTTCTCCACCTGTTTGCATGGCTCGGGGTGCTAGTTCACAGTGTTTTCATTTCCGGAGACTGGACATAAAGGGTCAAAGTAACTTCAAGGGTTTCAAGGATCCAGTATAGTTATTGGGTCCCCTTGTGTTACTCTGTTGCCAGCGAACCTAGTGGTCCCGGCAGAGTCACTGCCTACGAGTCACAGATGTTTCTCCACTGCCAGCGAGCCTGGTCAGTACCCCGATAGAGTCATCACATTGCCTCTTTGCATAGGAAGCCTTCATCAATCCTTTGACCTTTATTTCATGTGCTAATAGAAATTATTTGAATGTGCTCGAGGCACTTATTTTGAATGTTCTCAAGGAACTTATTTGAAAGTGGCAAGTATTGCCTAGGCAGATCTTGACTTATGTTACTTGCAAGAGAGGTTGCTCCTAGTCTGCATACAAAGGCCTTTGAGTTTTCCTGAATATCTTTTTTCCGCTTGAGGTTCACCCTGTTGCCTTTCCATCTAGTGACCTATTTCACCGAAACTTCTTCTTCATTAGCAGCCCCTCAAGTTAGTGTACTGGGTGAGCTACTTGCATTTGGGTTCTGGAACTCTGTCGTGTTTTCCCCATGGGGGGCCTATCACAGGCCAGCTTAGGCCATCTTCTATTTCAGGGTCGATTCTTCACTAGCAGAGATTACAGTACAGCCTACCAATTGAGAAACTTCTACGACTATCCCTCAACC
This sequence comes from Pinus albicaulis, assembly GCA_034641835.2. Taxonomy (NCBI): domain Eukaryota; kingdom Viridiplantae; phylum Streptophyta; class Pinopsida; order Pinales; family Pinaceae; genus Pinus; species Pinus albicaulis. The sequence goes on from CM076578.1 coordinate 878,763,453, forward strand.
TGTGGTGCTAGGGGAGCGGATTTCCGAGATATTTCTCAAATCAAGCTGCTTATTGACACACACAAAACAAAAAAAAAAACAAAAAACAAAAAAAGCATCTAAGAGAAAGAAAGACACTATGGTACAGTGTGTAGTGATGACCACCAGGACTGTCAGGTGAAATAGTGCTGAGGTCATGCCCATTTACTGGGAGGACCTCGACTCTCCCTTCTTAGCTCTGGAATCTATATCTACGGGAGCCAACCTTTTCTTTGATGTGGAAGGGGATTGTCCACAGGGCTTGGAATTTGGTGTGTTTCCCCTTATCTTCGTGAGCTTTGTCCGATTTGAAGACAAGGTTGCCCACTTTGAAAACCTTGTTTTCGATGGACTTCTTGTCAAACCATCGTTTTATTCAGTTCTGGTTGATGGCGAATTTTTCTCGGGATTTTAGCCTTTCCTCCTCTAGTTTCAACGTGTCTATGAGGGCTTGTAAGGAAGGGCACGATGTACCATGTGTTTCTTGTGACAACTTTAGGGCCGGGAGAGACAGGTTGGGAAGAAGGATTGCTTCTTTTCCATAAAATAGAAAGAATGGAGAGGTGCCCAAGGATGGTTTGGGTGTGACCTGATCATACCATAGGGCGTTGTGGAGGGCATTGTGACAGTTTCGTTGTTGGGACATCATAGTCTTTTTTATGATGCAGATGAGGTTTTTATTGGTTGACTCGGCTAACCCATTTCCTTGGGGATAATAGTTAGAGGAGTGTTTGAGCACTATATCATTTTCTAGAAAAAATTCATATAATTTGAATGACAAAAAATAAGTTGCATTATCAAAAACAAGGGAGGTTGGAACGCCAAACTTGGTCATGATGTGCTAAGTGATGAAAGCTATTACCTCTTGATCGTTGATTTTACACAACGGTATTGGTTCAACCCACCTTGTGAAGTAGGTTGTAGCCATAAGGATGTATCGATGTTGCTTAGAGGAATGTGGAAAAATCTCCCCGATCATGTCGATTCCCCACTGTTGAAATGACTCTTCCACCGTGACGGACTGTAACGGGGTGGATGATCGTGTCTCCCTGTTGGCAAACTTTTGACATGGCAGGAACCTTCGAACATAAGCATGTGCATATTTGAACAGAGTGGGAAAATAGAAGCTGACACGCATAATTTTGTGAGTTGTGGCATCCTCTGTGTAGTTCCCACTGGCTGGACCATTATGATGTTCCTTCAAGACCTCTAGAGCCTCATTATGTTCCAAACAACATAGTAAGACTCCGATGTGGTGCTTGCGGAATAGCTTACCCTGCACTAGCTAGGAGGATGCAGCGTTCAGTCTTATTGCACATTTCTGTTGGGCGGTTAAAGTGGGGTCCATGATACCATAACCAATATATTTCTAAAGATAAACGTACCATGAAGGGGTGATTTTCTGAGTTGTACTGTCGGTCTGGTACATGTTGATTTCATGATCCCAACACTCCTCTTCATTGCCCCGTAAGTCTGCGACTTCAGCATCCATCCGGCATAGCCCTTGGCCCTTGACAGTATGTGCAGGCTTGAATTCTAGGTCATACTCTTGAAGGAATGTCATCCATTTGCCTCGTATCTCTCTCAACTTGTGCTGCACAAACAATGAGTTAACCTCTGGGACAGGTACAAACACTGTGAGATGATTCTTCAAAAGATATGGCCTGAAATTTTTGACTACCTTATATACTACGTAAGCTTGCTTGTCAATATTCAGATAATTTAGCTCAACACCTTGCAACCCTGTACTCATGAACAATATGGGCCACTCATCACTGCTGTCGTCTTTCTGAGTGAGAACGGCTGCGAGAGATGAGTCTGAGGCGAAGGTATACAAAATAAAGCCTTTGCTAAAATCCAGGCTATGAAGGGCTCGTGCTTCTGCGATGGCCTGTTTGATATTATCGAATGCTTATTTCTCGGGGGAATTCCATTTAAAATTTGTGTTCTTCTTAATCATCCCTTGCAGAGGTTTCACAATTAAGGCGAAGTCTGATATGAATTTTCATAGGAAGTTGATTTTTCTGAGAAACGACTGCATGGCCTTTTTTCTACTCAGGGGAGGAATCTAGGCGATGGATTTTGTGCATTCCAGGTCCAACACTATGCCATCTCGGGTTATGATGTTCCCCAATAGATTTCCTTCGGAGACTGAAAAGATGCTCTTTTTGGGGTTAAGTGAGATCCTGTATTTTCGGCACCTTTCGAAAATTTGTTTAAGGTGGTGTAAATGGTCACACCTATGTTTGGAAAATACGGTAATGTCGTCAAGGTATACCACCATGCTTCGCCCCATTAGACCCCAGATGGAGATGTCCATGGCCCTCTGGAAGGTTTCTCCAACATTGATCAGGCCAAAGGGCATGTGTTTGAACACAAATGTTCCCCATTTAGTCTTGAATGTGTTTTTCATGATCGAGGTCAGCCACTAGTACTTGGTTGTAACCTAAGATACCATCCAGTAATGAGAACATCTCTGACCTAGATAATTCTTGAAGGATCTGCTCCATTGGGGGCACCGGGTAGTTATCTTTGTCCGAAGAATGGTTCAAATTTTGGAAGTCCACGCATAAACGAATTTTGCCAGACTTTTTACGAACTGGAACCTAGTTATACCCAGGTTGAATGTTGGACCTTGAAGATGATACGTGCATCCAGGATTTTCTTCAGTTCCTTTTGGATCATCGGCTCCAAAGTAGGGTGTACCTTCCTTAGCTTCTACTGGAACAGTTTAACTCCTTCCTTCATGGGTATTACGTATTGGATGATTCGTGTGTCATAAGTTCATAACTCATCATATGTCCAGGCAAAAAAATCTCGGTACTTCTTGAATAATTCAGTGAAGGATTGCCTCTCCTGAGGGGTGCATTTTGTACCGAGGTTGATAAATTTGGGCTCTTTTTCTGTCCCGAGATTTATTTGTTGGTGCAGTGAAGTGGAACTCTGTACCTTTGTGTTGGGGGGTCCTCGAAAATGGTTCTGTAGGTCAAATATATTTTCAAGCGACACAACCCCTTTGGGTATGGGATTCCCCTTATGCTCCTCCCATTCCTTTTGCAAGTCTAGGTCATGATCCTCTTCTTCAATAATGGCATCCTTGAACATGTCCGCATTAAGAATGAAATCTAGTACATGTTGATCATCATTAAAAATGCGCATATTAGTCACATTGTCTAACACGGTAGGCTTGTAAACAATTTCAATAGAGAACCCATATCTTAGTCGGGTAAATCTAGCGACAGCATTGGCGAGAGTATCAGCCATTGCATTATGCATTCTAAGTACGGATTTAATACCAAAAGCATCAAAAGCAGAAATCAAATTCCATACCTCCTACTGGTAACCTTTCAAATGCGGAGATAGACAGTGAATGGTATTACGTACCTGCCAGGTGATGATCTCGGAGTCTCCAATTACCTTAAAACAACTGACTTTGAGATCGATTGCTTTCTTGAGCCTGAGGATCAGTGCTTCATACTCAGTTGTATTACTGGTACACTGGAACTCCAGTCGGTAAGAAATTAGGAGCTTATTCTTCTCGGGATATAACAAAATACACCCCACGCCGACCTCGTCATGGGTCTTGGACCCATCGTAGTACAAGGTCCAAACCTCATCTTCTGATTTTGGAAGATCGCATGAGTACATAGAAGATGTATTCGAGGTGGCGACTTCTGGCAGTTCTTCTGGTGCGGCAAGATGGATAATAGTGGCTAGTAGCAACTCTGACCAGACGTCTTGGGTGACTAGAGATTGAGCGGTTTGATAGCAACTGAACGCGGCCTCTAGGAAGCACATGCCTAGCTCTTCTTGTGCGAAACTAATAGGTTCATTGGTTGCCTCCAAGTCAGTCATTGTGTGTTTCATGTAAGGTTTTCTTTCGACCCGGATTTGATTGTTCCTACCTTTGTATGGGAGCCACAGGTGGGACCATTCGATGGCAAAGTATCCTTGCAGCTTGCTTGACCAATCTTGGCTCAAGAGAAAACCATAGGCTTCAGGGATATCCATGATCACTATATCGATGCACTGATGCACCCTAAAGTTTGAAGAGAGGCATATGAGGATTTTATTCAATTCACCCACAGCGGGGACTTGGGATCTATCAAGCTTAATGATCCTAGCATTGGTTTTTTCAGGACGGATGTTTAGTTTCTTGCATATGGACAGTGGCATAACATTTTTGGATGCACCGTAGTTGACAAGGCAATTATGAACATTGTAGTTGAAGATCTAAAAAGACAAGAGGAAAGGGGGTGTGGATCCTCGGGAGTTTGCATTGATGACATTCACGATGGATTAGGGACTTTCAGCAGCTTGGGAAGATGTGGAGCTCACGGGTTTGGATGCTGGTGGGTTGGAAAAAGCTTTGAGTATAAGATCTTGCTGATTAGCGATCTGGGCGAGATTGCAGAGGGAAATTTTAGCCCGCATTTTCTTCATATCTTCGATGATGTTATACCTTGAATCTGGGTGTGGGAGAGGTTCGACAAAGGTATTCGGTGAACCTGATGATGATCTGGCCTTTGGATTTACTCAGGCAGAGGTTGGGCTATATTTTTTTGGAGTTGCAATTTTGTTTTCTTTGTTTGGTGGCAGAATCTTCCTTCAGAAAGCTTTTCTCTTTTCTTAGAAGGAGTGCTCAGGGACTACGCCTTTTCTCCTCAGGCCATAATTTCGAGGGGGTTTGGATTGAGGGTCGTCACCCAAGTTTATTTCTTTTGTAGGAGAGGGTCCTTCCCCGCGGACCACCTCGAAGGTAAGGACAGTGGATCCCATATCCTCATCTGGGGGACAGGCTTCTTCGCTATCTGAAATAGCCTCCTCTTCTAAATCTCCCATGGTTTGATCTTCCAGGAGTTGATTTACCACAGTGGTCATGTTGTTGATCCACTGATGGCAGGTTTTCTTCGAGTGCGAGGCTTGATGGAAAGAGCAGAAATTATCCTTGACGATTTCTTCTACGTTGAGGCTAGTATTTAGGTTCAGCGAAGGACGACTGGTCATGAGGTTGTTCTTCCTAAAGAAAGGTTTTTACATTTTGGTGCCTGAGTTGGAATCATTTTTTTTCCTCTTTAGATCGGAGACTTCATTTGTTAACATCTTGAGCGATTTTGCGATGCTCTCGAAGTCAAAGGGGTCTTTGTCCTTGTCTCCAGACTTATGAGTTGAGGATTGTGCTCTTTTGGTGGCCGGCTTTGGGTCGTCTCAGCCATCATGATCAATGGCTCCTATGGATAGCATGTCCTTTTCGACAGCAAAGGCGGTGTCGTAATTTGCTGCCAGGGCAGCTCTATCTTTTCATTTCATGAACACGGCGATATCCCGAGGAGAGCCCTTGTGTAATAATCAATGGTGATGGAATCATCCAGGGCCATGTTGGGAGGGAATTTGTTCAATATGGTAGTGAAGTGTTGGTTGAAGTCTTTGACTTTTTCCTTCTTCTATCATTTCAAAGTACTCAGCTCTGTAAGGAGCATAGGAGTCTTGTCTTCGGAAAACTATTGGAGGAAGGTACGGTGAAATTTCTCCTAGGAGGAAACGGAAGCGACAGGCAAGGAACAGTACCACATAGCAGCATTATTTTCAAAGGTGTGGGGAAAGAGGAGGCATGCTACATTGTTGGACTGCACTCTCATCATTTGTAAGGCCAAGTAGAAGTTACTAATGTGATCTTCGACCAGTGTACCCTTTTCGGGGTCGAACTTAGGGAGGTGCTTCTTAGAGTGTTAGGGAATTTCATGAAGGGGACCGTGGAGGCCTAGAGGAGATTGTGCCATCCAAGCCAAGGGCTGCACCCGTCTGGCTCGATGATGGGACGAGATGTAGATATGCCCCATTTCATTCTTAGATTGGTTATCCATGCCAGATCCGGAGGTTTCACCCTCATGTTGGGAGTGCATGTCTTGATTTCCTCCGAGCTTTCCCATATTACTAAGATTTCTCCATTTATAAAAGAAGGGAAATTTGTTTGGTTTCATTTGTGGTGGTGGTGGCCCATATTTCAGCCTTGTCCATGGACCCTATCCCCCCAGCCTCTATTTCCCTAGCCCCTCCCATTTCCTCCTACAGGCGGGTTATTTTCTTGAGTGTTATCACCCAATGGTTGGTCGGGTTGGGGTTCGGTAATTTCAGAGCCATCCCCTTCGATGTCTCGGGGGTTGTCTGAGGGTTCAGCTGAATTCTAGTCAACTGCATCTACATAATCTTAGAGCATAAGACCTATCATCTAAGGTATAGAATTCATGAGGACACCCTGGCGAGTTTGATGCTTTCCGGGAGTCCACAGATTGGCCAAGGAACCGGTGGCTGGGAGGTTTTGCAGAACTCTGATGAGATCATGAGCGAGTGGGCGCAAGGCCCTTAGCTTGTCTTGCGTGACCTCATAATAGGGCAAGTCATCCTCTGGGAAATTTTCAAGGGGCGGAGGACCAGTATTTTCATACATGATCTCCCCCTGCGGGATTTGCAACTGGATATTACTTGTGTATTGGGAGCCTCCCATCAGGCCCTTCTTCTAGCACAAAATATATTGATGGGAAGAAACATCCAGCCAACAGTAGGGGATCTCCCCGGTAAAAAGTCCCAACTAGACTCTGGACCGTTTGTGATAGGGATCCCGTCCGGGGTGTGGGTCCGGCTACTGTTGTATATACCTTTTCTCGGATGGAGAATGAGACCTGGAGACTTATGAATACACGGTTACCTGAATGATACGAGAAAAATCGTTGATGATTCCTCCTGTAAATGAAACATTATAAATAGCAAAGTGAGTTTCGAAGCATGTTTCCAAAGAAAATGTTGTTAGCAACACATCATTTGGCTCATGCTCATAAAAGATGCTTGACCACAAAAGAAATAGTTCTCTATGGTCGAAACACCCTTCAATTCCATAAGCGTTTTCCAAAAGATGAAGCGATATTAATAACGAAGTCATTAAAAATATCTTAATTAAATATTCTCATACCATTAACAAATCTAGTAAGCTTAAACGTACAAATGACATATGAGCAGAAAAACACAGACTAGTCAATTATAAAAGATAACAAATACATGAGACATAATATTCATAATGCTAGAACACATAAGTCCTCATCCAATCCAATAGTGGACTCAAAACATTCATTTGTTTTCATTCTCGAAAATATGCATTTGATGTTATACAAATGTCTCTCCTCCTTTTGGAGTCCCAAAAAAGGTCCTTTACAATGTCCCCGGAGGGAGTACTTATAGAACAAAATTGACCCTTTAGTGGCCCTAACCTTTCAGCTTCCTGACTGTTGGCCTGGTCTGTGACCTGTGTGGAATTAGCAACTTGTGACTTGGCCCTAACTACGACTTGTGACCTGTTCCCTGCTGCAACTTGCGACCTAATACCTGTTGCGACTTGCGACCTATACCATTTCCTTTGTTAGGGGAGCAGTTGTGTGATGGAGAGGCCCGATACTTCTATCTACTGTTGTTCCTTGACGTACTAGAGTGACTTGGGGGGTATCTTCTCCTAACCTGTGAAAACATTCAAGAGCATCCGGGACCAAAGTGTGCCTCTTTACTGAAATTTGATTAGATAGGGAGGCCAGTTTGGTGTAAATCCGGACTAGTGTGATGATGAACTGAATAATGTTTTCTTGTGAGGTCGGGAGATCCTGGGTAGTAGCTACTTGCCTCATGGGTTGCAAGAATGTTTGAATGTCTTGGGTCACCTCTTCCCTTGTCTTCTCGGTATCTAATGCTCCTAAGGAGGGTATATGATGTATTACAGCCATTGAATTGATGCCACTTATGAGGTGTTCATAAGCAGACATCACCCTTTCCAAATCCTTTACCAGCTTATCCTTGGATTGTATCTTCATTAGTATATGGAATTTTTCATTTTGAGTACAAATCCAATCCTTCCTTGGCAGGGTGTAAGGAGCTCGCGGATACCTATCTGACCATTTTAGCATGCTGTCGAGGGTGGTGGTGGCCTGTTTTAGTTGCGCAATTTTCCTTTTAGTTTCTGCTTGCGCTCTTAGAAATGATGTGACTGTCTACTTTATCATGAACATTTCTTCATACACTTGCTTCATGGTAGCCTCCAACGTAACCAATTCCCTTTGAATAGTGATTGATAATTTGTTGGCTTGGGCAGCTGTGAAATGAAGCCTTTGGATTTCTACTTCCAGTGCTTTCTTTTCTTGTTCAGACTGAGCTGCCTCCTGATCAGAAGATTGGAGCTTATTTTGTAGAGACAAAATTTCTCTGCTCATTCTGCTGACATTTTCTTTTGTGGCTGTTATGAAGGCAGTCCCTATGGATGAAATCATGATCGGATTAGTCCTAGTATCTAGGAATATATCCTTTTCTATGTTAACTGCTAGGGGCTCAGCCGGATTCCATGCACGGCATTTTCTTTTCTCTTGTCTGATCTTATGCGTGAATTGGTCATATGTCAGCCTCGTTAGATCTAAAATCTCATTTTCCTATTTCTCCAAGGTGCCCGGGTCTGAGAGGGGGAAATGCACACTCGTCATGGGGGTCGTTTGAGGTACATCAATTTGAGGCAGCTCAGTTTTCTCCCTTGTCTTTAGGGGCGGTGTCTTGCTTCCCCCTGCTTCCTTGGAAGGGTCTTCCTGTGATTTCTGGTTTTCTTCCTCCTTTCTTCTCTTCTTGGCCTCTGCTTTATCCTGTTCTTCTTTTCATCTGTGTTTGGCCTCTTTCTTTTGTTCTTCTTCTTCCTTCTTCTTATGTTCCTCTTCCTCTGTTTTTCCTGCGGGATTCTTTTGTGTGCTTTTTCTTCTGTTCCTCCCTTTGTTTTTTTTTTTCCCGTTTCTCCCTAACTTTCTTCTTTTGCTTGTCTTCTTCTTGCTATCATGCTAGGGCATCTTGGGTTTTTTTAAGTTCCTCTTCCTTTGCCTTCTTCTCGACTTCTTGCTGTCCCTCAGCCTCAATGTCTCTCTTTTCTACTGCCCGTATCAATCCTTGGCTTCTTGATTTTGGAAGATGAGGCTCCTCCTATCGGGTCACTTCGTTTTAGCATGTCGACCCTTTCCTCTGTAGTTTGACCATCTTGTGCCCCTTGATCAGTTGATTCTTCTGGTGCAGCTTCCCTGTCTTTGTTGTACCAGTTCCTGACTTGCTCTTCGACAGGGCATTCCATGTGTTGGTATTTCCAATTGTATTTGGCCCATTTTAAATACGCAGGGACAATCCCTTAAGGATCATATGATCTGTGGGAAAAGGTCACGAAATGAAAACCCTTGATTTCCTCTACCTCTGCTTCTACTTCTTTGAAATCTTTAACCTTATAAGCGTCGATAGTGAGTGGGAGATTAGGCCATGGTTACTTCTTTCCCTTTTTGAGGACCTTGGAAAACCTGCTCGTCATCTGGTAGCACACTTCTTGTAAGAGTAGTTTATCAGTGAAAAAATTAGGCAGCACATGAGGTGCCTTGAATGACATAAAGACCGTGATAAAAATACTTTCTGCAATGGGAAAGTAGTTGGCCACTTGGGTTATTGTTTCCATGGCTAGCCTGGACATGCATGGGGCGTATTTGTCAAATAGCTTTCTGTAGAGCACGGGAATGAAATTCTTCGAGATCGATTCTATATCTTGTTTGTATTTGGAAGCCCAAAACACATTTAAGTCTTTTTGTATTGGTCTTCCATGCTTCACATCGTAGTTATGCGATCATCCTTCAAACTGACATCCTGCGCATACTGCATCCAAAAGGTAGGAAGCCATGTAAAATTCAGATGTGCACCCTTCTTCGAGCGCCTATGTTGCTATATTGTTTGACCTGAGGGCCGCTACTATTAGGTTGGCCTAGTTTAACGTGGTGCCATATGTAGTGATAGCATACATGAGAGGTACCCAAGTCCCATTGAAAGTAGTGGCATTTGGTCAGCTGTACATCCTACAAATCATTGCTGCCACAAACTTGTTGACTTTCCTGAGACCCTCTGTTTTATATTCCTGATCCTTTTTAACCTTAAACTTCTCGGGATATTCCCACCATCCCTTCAAGGTCTCTGTTATTGGTACTTCATGAGTGGCTACCCAATCAAAGTTGAAAGTTTGTTCTCGGGTGGGGAGTACATAGTATACTTCTACATCTTTCCCCATCAGGTTAGCAAACGTTTTCCCCGAGTGACTGTGAATGACCCAAATCCTGGAGTTGACCTTCTGTAGGATCCATTCAATAACCTCTACACATGGAAATATGGGTGGATGGCCACCTTCATAGTTGAGTTTGGATCTCTTGACCTGAATTTACACTTTCCGCTTTGCGAGGTCTTCTAGGAACTCAGGCTTTGTGAAATCCTCATATACCTAGTACCAACCCATCTTGGCATGCCTTCTTCTGATATTTCTACCTCTAGACTCTTGTTTCTCTTCCAAACTGTTGGAGGCCCCATATTTCTTGAGGCCAAAGAGATGGTGACACACTCGATCTCGACTTCAATGTTCCATGGCATGTTCATAAAACAATCCCACGATAAGATAGATGACATAATTACAAATATGTTAAGACCAATGAAACTTCCAAATGACTGCTCAAGCTAGGTCACTGCGACCCCTGCCAACTATTATCTGAAGAAATGGCGAGGCTTGTGACTTAGCGACCTTGCAACTAGGTCGCAACGTTGCAAGGTCGCACTGGCATGAACTCTCAGGGAACGACAACTCTGCGACTTGGCGACTTGCGACTAGGTCTCAAGGTCGCTAGGTCACGATGTAGTAAACTTTCAGGTAACTGCGACTTTGTGACTTGGCAACTTGTGACTATGTCAAAAGGTCGCTAGGTCGTTATGGAGTAAACTTTCAGGGAATTCAACTTTTCAACTTGGCGACTTGCGACTAGGTCGCTAGGTCACAAGGTCGCAACGTAAGTAGTTAATTGATTATTAGAAAATTTGCGACTTCATGACTCAGTGACCAAGTTGTGAGGTCGTAGGGTTGCTTATTCGCTAATTCATGGAGTCATGCTAGGGCTTTTTGAGAGTTTTTATGGCAATTGTGACCCGCGGGGAATGAATGGAAAAGAGGGAAAAAACTTCGAGGGTGATGGAAAAATTTGGGCTTCAAGGCCTCCCCAGGTAGCTAAGAAGGGTGCTTGAGGCAGAATAGTGCAGGGTGAGGTTCAAAGCGGGAGGAAAAGAGAGATAAGCCATTAGGGAAGGTGTAAATTTTAACTAAAGGGTTGTTGAGGAGCTTGAATGAAACCAAAAGGGGATTAATAGGCAAGGGGAAGGGGCACGTGAGGAAACAATTAATCAAAAGGAAACAACAGGAGGATTAGGCAACTTACCCAAGAAAAAAAGTGCTCCAGCTAGCTTTTCAGAGGTGTTACTTTCTCCATCACACGTGCGATCATTTAATGCAGGTCGCTAGGTCACAAATCAGGCCTGGTCGAGGGGAGATGCGACCTTGCAACTTCACGACCTGGAGGCCACTAGGTCGCTAGGCTGCACAATCTTAAATGTGAAGCTTTAGAACCAAAATTCAACCTTGCGACCTAGGGGTCGCAAGGTCACTAGGTCTCACGGTCGCAAAATGTTTGATTTTATGAGTTTTGCGACTTTGCGACTATGCGACTAGTTTCTTAGAGACCAAGTCCTGTACCAAAACTTTGAAGGGATAATGCATGAAAAATGAACTTTCTCAAGGCTCAAGACCGAGGGCACATAAAACTTACCTTTACCAAAGATATCAGGGGCTCTGAAATTTTAAGATGGGACTAAATTTTGGAGGGTGTTGTAGCGGCTACAACACCCGAGTAGTCATTTTGGTCTTTTCGTGACTCTCTAAAAAGTGAAAAGATCATCGAGCACTTGTCCTTTCATGCTCATTCAACCTGAAAGTGACTAGAATCATCTTTTGTTTGTTTCTCGACTCTTAAAATATGAAACAACAAAGTTTAGTTTCAATGTCATAAAATTAACTTCCTATGATCACATGCCCGTTAAAGATATTTTCTTGGCTTGTTTTTAGTAGTTCTTTAGTGTTTGGTCTTGAAGCCTTGAATAAGCTATCTCGTTTCCTTTCTGTTTTGAAACATAGTCATAGTGACGGAACCAAAATTCCAACCAAAATTCCTGGTGATTGTCCCAAATTTGAGGGCAAGTCCAGAGAAGACCCCCAAGTGCATGTTATGACTTACCACCTTTGGTGTTCCTCTAACTCTTGGGTTGACAATTATAACTGACTCCATCTTTTCCAATGCACTCTTACTGGTGGCGCTTCTAAGTGGTACATCGAATTATCTTGTGATGTCTTCCAATATTTCAACTCTTAGCCATGGTGTTTCTCACACACTTTTAGTTGCCAGTTCGGTATGAGACCAGGACACACCTCCTCACATCCTTGAAGCAAGATCGAGCTACCCATATCTCTGATCATATTCATGAATGGAGGCGTCATCATCGCCTGATCAATTTTGAGATTTCTGATTAGCTTCTAACTGATTGGTTCACTACCTCCTTTGTTTCTTCAATTGCTAAGGACAATTATATGGGGGCATGCGTTATTGAGGAACAAGCCATTTCTTATGCCCAGTACCTTGATCTTGTGTACTCTTAGTCTGGCACATTGTACGAATTCTTGCCTGATGCTCCTAGACTTGGAACTTTCAAAGCACCAACGACGCCATCCGTCAACGGTATCATCGATTCCGTGTCTCAGACTTCCCGGAAGTCTCCTCCTCCGAATCTTGGGAAGAAAAAAATCTACTCCTTCCAATGATGTTGCTTTTCAGTCGACCCTGAATTCTGGTAAAACCGCGAAAGTGAATGTCATTTAGGCCAATCCAGTGGATAAAAATTCCAAGGGTAAAAATAAGGGTAAAGGTAAGGCCAAATCCAACACCCCGAAACAAAATTCTCAGAAATCTCGTGTTGATGATGGTTCACAACGTAAACCAAAGTACCCTTGCTTGATTTGTGATGAAGAGAACTACACCAGGGAATGCCCCTAATGGGCCGAAGTGAGTCAATTTCACAAAGGCACCCAAGGCACTTCGGTTATTCTCAAAGAACCATTTCCGTCACAGTAGACTTAGTTGGTAGAGCAACATCAGTCCTCTGCCCCATTTGGCTCTCATATTTTCATGATGAACGGTCCTGCATCCGTTTCTATTGCTACCGTGTCGAAATATTATACTGAATCGCATCAGGAAGTGGGGAAAGTGATCACTTATGGTCCCCTCCTCCACTTTCTTCTGGCCCTCTTCATATTCAAAGGCCCAGTACTGAGCCTGTTGTACGACCACCTTACAAAGGTGTACTCCATAAGTCTTCTTATAATCCTAATGCCCATTCTACTCAACATTACAACATTGTTGAGAATTTGGCTTAGGCGTCATCTACTATGTTTCCATTAGAAGTACTTCAGAGTTGTCCATTTCAATGGAAGGTTTTTCTATCTGCCATCAGTGGGGTTGATCTCGCCGATTTGAGCCTTATCATTTTCGACTTGGAGAATTTTGTTCCATGTCTCCCTCACCAACTTGTGTTGATCATCCAAGTTAGGGTTAATGGACTGAATATCCATCGAGCGGTCTTGGATGAGGGTATGTCTATGTGCATCATGTCATCTTCCTATTGGAAAGCCATTGGTTCTCTAGCTCTTAATTCATCTCCAAATTCTCTAGAAGTGTTTGATGGAAGGGAATATAAACCTCTTGGTGTTCTCACTAGTTTACCAATTACCCTGGAAGGGAAAAAAGTTAACATCAAGGTTGAAGTAGTTGATGCCAAGCTCAATTTCAATATTCTCCTCAGTCGTAGTTGGACTCACGCCACACTGTGCGTTCCATCCACTCTCTTTCATGTTTTGCGATTTCTGCACGAAGGAAAGATATTCATTTTCGATCAGTTGTCTTTTTTCATTTCTTCATCTTCTGAGAGCAACGTTCCGTACGTAGATAAAATTCCTACGCCTTACAAGAGTGTTAGTTTCAGTCTTTTCAGCCTTCCTCCAGTGATCAAACATGCTCTTACAAAGTGATTTTAAGGTGTCAAGGTAAAATTTTGTCATTTCAGTGAGTCTTCAAGCAAAATTTGGTCACTATGTATTAGCTCTAGGGTTTGCTTTTACTCCTGACAAAGTTGTCCAAATGTCGATCCATGTCACCATTCAGCTGAGTGTACCATCATTCAGAGGGTTTTCATCATCATTTTAGGTTCCAATGGGTCATTTTACACCTTGTTCATGCTTCAGTTGTGCCTAGGTAAGGTTCATTTCCCTCTCATAGGGTTTTGAAGGTAATTTCTCTTGGATGGTCAAATCATCAGAAAAAATTGTATCCTGATGTTCATACACCTTCCCCTATCCTTAATGTACCTTATTAAACACTTCCCATCACTGATATCCCTCAAATTCCTCATTTTCGCACAAACCCTAGTTTCTTGCTACAACTTGACAATTTTCTAGGCTAGGCTTGTGTTTTGCCCTTTTGGACCCCTTACCCTCACTGAATCTTTGAAATTCCACTTTCCCCTACTTCCTAACATCCCTCCCTACTTCCCAAAATTTTCTCAATAATTTAGAAGCCCCTTATCCCCTTCATTTCACTTCATTTCGACAATTCCCTTGTTCCACACATCGGGATAGGTTTTACTCCAATGATGTTTTTGAGCAATAAAAGATGAATTTTGGAAGAATGAGAGGTTTTTGTCCAACATAGGCAAAGGAATAAACACCTCCTTCAATGTTTACATAGGTGTCATGGTTTTATATAAAGTTCAAAAATACAGTTGCCTCAGGAGAATTGATGTACCTTTGAAGTGACCTTGGGAAAATCAAGCTTTCTCCTAGCTTGGTTGGCCAAATGACTTGATTGATGAGTCAAATGATACCTAGACACAAATATATTTCCAATGCACTATCATGAACTCAATTTGGGGTTGAGGAAGACCTTAAAACGTTGGCTGCAATAGCACTCTGCCTTGAGGCAACCTCATTTTTCACATTTTGACCAGTCTTGGGAGATTTGATTTTTGACAGGGAAAATGAACTCCAAATTGAAACATTCCAGTTGTGTTGGAAATCAGACTCAATAATATTTCCAACGAGCTATCCCGTGCCCAACTTGGACACTGGGAAGGTCTCCAAAAGTCTCCTGCAAAATGGCGTGACGCATTGGGTTTGTGGCGCAGCGCATAGAGCTGCAAGCCCAATTTCACCATAAACTTCCCCAAAATTTCCAAATGTGCTCAAATATGTGGTGTGCAAGTAATTTAAGAGTTTTTCCATTGCAAGTGAAGAGTTTTTCTCAGAATTTATGGTGTTTTAGTGTGTAAAATCTCAAACCCTACCTCCTTCCAGATGTGCTCAAAAACAATGGCTTAGAGTTTGTCTTTGTGTTTTTGCTATCAAATCCACTCCATCACCCCCTCACTTTTTGACTCCTCCATTATTTCTTCACTTTAATCCATTCATTCCCTAATTCCCATATACCTTAAATCCCACTATCCTAAACCCTAATTGTTATCCCAAAAAGTCTAAAAATTGTCCCTAAAGCCCTTCAATTCCCCAAATTCCAATTAGCAACATTCATAAAATCTCTCTTACCCTCTTCCTTCATAGTCCCTCATACATTTTCATACCCTTGGTAGAAAAATATTAAAGACACCAAACTCCTCATATTCATCTAAGACAACACGGAGCTTGGCAAACATGGAGACAGATTCCTCTTGTGACCGAGATTAAGGAAACACAGTGACTCTACAACCGAATTGCATGCACCGAGGAGACAAAAAGTTGTTGGAGAAGGAAAAAAAGGAAAAGAACATGTTGAGGCACATGGTGAATCATTATTGGGAAAGAAATCATGTTTTCAAGGCACGAATCAAGATCCTGAAGGCTAAATTGAAGAGGGCATTAAAGTGTCGGAAAAGGCAAGATAGACTTTAGATTTTGGCCGAGGCTTCCTTGGCCCAGCATAGTGCATGATGGAGGACACTCAGCCCAAATTTCAAGAAATTTGGGACACATTTTGCAAATTTTGTTTTTTTTGGCCTAAACACAGATTTTTCAGCTCTATGTGTCGCGCCACTTGGCGCACGCTTATGATTGGGGGCTCATATTGGGTAAAAATTTATATTTTTGGATTTTTCATGAAAATTTATGCATGCCTACCGATGGCCAAGAGATTTTGACAGGTTTTGGGCTTCCAGAACGGTCAAAAACACCCTAAAAATGACCTTTCTGCCCCTTTTTGGACACACACAAAGCAGTGTTGGGAAAACTCATTTTTGGAGGGGCAAATAGTAGCCACATTCAGAAATTTCACTTGTGTTGGAAAGTATACAGGAAGACCTTTCCAACAAGCCCACTTGGAGAAAATTTGGACACTGGGAAGGCCTCCAAAATCAGCTCGAAACTGGCATGATGCATAGAGAAATCAGGCGCGGCGCATTGGGGGTTTTTGCTCATTTTGGACTCAGTAACTCTGTTTTTCGCCTAGTTTTTGACATTTTTACTTTCTTGCTTCCAAATGTTAAACTCATGATGTAATTTGATGTACTTTGATGGATCTTGATGTAATTTTGTTAAATTTTTACTCATGGAGGTAGATTCATCCATCAAAAGGTGAATTGCAACTGAATGAATCAGTTTCCTATCTTATAGAGGCAAGTTGTTCCACTACCTATTTTCTAGTTCTCAGTTTAGATCTTGTTGAAACAGCTCCTAAAATTGTGAGCTTGACCCCTAGAGGCTGGGGATGAGTTATTGTTTGTCTATATCTTGTATTTTTTCAGTCATTTTCATGGTTGGATACTTAGGATTTCTTTGAGCATCATTGTACATTCATCTCTGCAGTTTGGCAAATGAATAGACCAGGGTTTGCAACACTCCTTGGGATTCATGTGGCTCTTTGTTTTGATGATGTGTTTCTCTCTGTTAATGTAAGTTTACTGGTGTTTTTATGTGTATAATTTTCCATATTATTTCTTCTTAAGTTAAACAAACAAGGATAAAGGTGGAATTCATTAGATTTGCAGTGCTCTACCTAGGGTTTGTTTAATTTTCTATGTTTTCAACTGTTTGAAGAGGGTTCTTGAAAGTCTCTTGCCCTCTTCAACTCATCACCTCTCTGAGCTATCCATTTAATTCAAATTGAAGCATCAAAACAATTTCCTTCCTTGCCCCATTCAGATCTCTGCAAAAACTAGGCCTCATTCCCCAGACCCAAAATCTGCCTTCCGTTTGATCCAACAAACACCCTAAAAATCAAATCAAACTCTCTTACATATATACCTAGCCTAAAATCAGTCTTCACATCAAGTCATCTCAAGCATCATTGATTATTT
Source organism: Pinus albicaulis (assembly GCA_034641835.2). Lineage (NCBI taxonomy): Eukaryota > Viridiplantae > Streptophyta > Pinopsida > Pinales > Pinaceae > Pinus > Pinus albicaulis. The sequence continues at coordinate 878,780,769 of CM076578.1, forward strand.
TTTGTTGAGATTGACAAGGAGAGAGCCCTCTCCCGATCTGGTAGGGCTAGCTACCAGGTGAAGCGTGGTTTGATGTTACCCTAGATTCCGCCTTTCTCGGCCTGAGGTAGATTTAGGCAATAACATAGTGGCGAATCAACTGGGGAGCTCAAAATTGTTTGTTTGTTAGTGTTATTCGTTTTATAAACTACAGACGGAGCCTGAAGTTATGCCAGGTAGCCTTCGAACTGCACATTGCTTTGCAAGTGCATAAGTAGATAAATGTTGCTTCAGTCAATCTCTGATCTAGTTTTATAAATGTAACATCTGACTTGAAAATTGACCTAGTAAATGTATCAAGTTAGATCTGATGGTTGATGGTGGACAACAATTAGACATAGGAAGGTTGAAATCATTCACCTGGCGACTCCAGTGTCGAAGAATCCCAATGTTCAAAATTTTTATGGCGACTCTACTCTTCAAGAATCAGTAGCCTGAGGAATTTCTTGGTGAATTCATTCTTATCAAAATGGTTTCACTGGATTGAAGGTATGCTCCCATGAGCCGAGATAACATTCCAGGTTTTCCAAATAAAATTCCTAAGGTAGATTGGCAAAGGAATTTTCCTACGTTTAAATATGATGATAGGAAGGATGCTTCTTTACATCTGGTTATATTTCACATACATATTTGTAAGTTGAAGGCTGACTTTCCTGAAGACTACTTGATGAAGATATTCATGGCCACTCTGGAAGGTGAAGCCCGATCTTGGTATGAAAGTTTGCCGCCTTCTTGTATTTAATTTTTAAAGGATTTTCATACCATGTTCTTTGAAAGGTATAAAGAATCTTATCCATCCTTAACTTTAGTTCAGAACTGTTGTAGCCATGTTCATAGTTTTATTGAAAATATTGAAAAAGTTTATGAAGATGATGACTTCATGAACGATAAGATCATGGAGGCTCTGTACGAAAATCCATTTCAGCAGCATAAAGAGAACTTAGAGGATACCCATCAAGATGCTCAGGAAAATTTGCAGCAGGATCAAGATCTTAGTACAATGGAAAATGATGAAAGAGAAGGTTTTATTTCAGATCTGTCCATAGAAGAAGACAATATGCAGGAAAGTCAAGTTTCAATTTCAGAATGTGATAAAGTCAAGTCAACTATTTCAAATCTAGATTCAGATCGTGATGATCAACAATACCTTGTGCTGAATCCCATGGAGGAGAGCTCTGCTGTTGAGATCATCTGGAATGAAGAAGACAGAGTTATTGATCCAAATGTTCTCATTTCATTAGAACAATGCCGTCATCAGGAGGTAATCCAGTCAGTTCATGAAAAACAAGATGAGATCTTTGTTCAAGTAAGTGAAAAATCTTCTTTCAATAACTCAGTGATAAATGATAATTTGATTGCCATGTCATATGAATATGATCAACAATTTTTTCAAATTTCAGAAGCTCAGGGAATTAAGGACTATCATTCAGGTTTTTCATGTTTCAAAATGTTAGTTCATAAAGACAATCATTGTTTGAGCAAAAGAAAACAAAAAGTATTATCTCCTTTGTCTGAAGATGAGATAGATCAACTCCTGAAAGGTCATGTTACAACCCAAGCTAAATTAGATTTGCAGAGCCCACATGGTCAAGAAAGTGTTGGTGAAACTTCTTCTTCTTTTAAAAATGATGACGGTCTTGTAATTAGTTTTATAGATCAGCAAACAGATAATATTTTCTTTCATGAAGATGATAAGGTTGTCATGTTTGATAATCTTGAAGATTGTTTTCTATTTAAGAATGACCTAGTCCATGAAGTTGAGGAATATGAGCTTGAGAGATCAAATATGCCATAATTTCTCATGGTCAAGGAACATACAGCTAACACTCAGATGGCAGAAGCTTATACCTCTTTGTGCCTTCCTGTCACTCGGCAATCAATTTTTATTTCAGATTAGAATGAATCGAGTAGTTGTAATTTTGCTGCTGGACCTCAAGATCAACTAGTGATTCAGGATTTTCAAGATCCCTTCGGCATTCTTTTGCAAGCACCAGAAAAGATAAATGTTGCCTGTTTCGTTATCATAAGCCTTGGTTTCAGTGGTTATTGTGAGTTTCCTACATGTACATCATTCTACCTGCTCGAGAAAAGTGAGAGTAGAATTTTGGTATGTAGCCATCTGCTGGATTGGTTACATTGGAAGGCTCACTACACATGATTGTACATATTCCATCAGTAGGCAGTTGGTTGTCATCATGATTTGAAGCCCTCAAATCTCAATGGATTGCTACCATTAAAAAAGCTTTGTAATTACTAATTTTAGTTAAGTAGGTCTTGAGTCATTTTTGTTTTAGTCAGTTTCAACATAGTTTCAGAGCAAGTGTGTATTGTCGTCCTTCATTCAGTTTGGGGCCCGAAGTGAAGGCTATAAAACTGAAGGTCTGATTTCAGTTTTGGTGTGTCAGTTGTTTGATTCATTTTCAAGTCATTTTTCAGTCTTGTAATTAAGTTAGTTTGTGTTGTCAAGTCGTCAGTTTTTAGTCATGCATCTCAGCTTGATTTTTTGACTCCATTGCCCAATGGATAAGGCACTGGTCTGCTCTCCCAAAGATCTGTCGTTCTTGGCACCTCCAAGGAGCTACCATCCCCATTGGAGCCAATTTTAGTGTCAGTCTTTGCAGCCTTCCTCCAGCGATCAAACATGCTCTTACAAAGTGATTTTAAGGTGTGAAGATCAAATTTTGTCATTTCAGTGAGTCTTCAAGCAAAATTTGGTCACTAGGTATTAGCTCTAGGGTTTGCTTTTACTCTTTTCAAAGTTGTCCAAATGTCGGTCCATGTCACCATTCAGCTGAGTGTACCATCATTCAGAGGGTTTTCATCATCATGTCAGGTTCCAATGGGTCATTTTACACCTTTTTCATGCTTCAGTTGTGCCTAGGTAAGGTTCATTTCCCTCTCCTAGGGTTTTGAAGGTAATTTCTCTTGGATGGTCAAATCATCAGCAAAAATTGTATCCTAATGTTCATACACCTTCCCCTATCCTTAATGTACCTTATTAAACACTTCCCATCACTGATATCCCTCAAATTCCTCATTTTCACACAAACCCTAGTTTCTTGCTACGACTTGACAATTTTCTAGGCTAGGCCTGTGTTTTGCCCTTTTGGACCCCTTCCCCTCACTCAATATTTTAAATTCAACTTTCCTCTACTTCCTAACATCCCTTCCTAATTCCAAAAATTTTCTCAAGAATTTATAATCCCCTTATCCCCTTCATTTCACTTCATTTCGACAAATCCCTTATTCCACACATCGGGATAGGTTTTACTCCAATGATGTTTCTGAGCAATAAAAGATGAATTGTGGAAAAATGAGAGATTTTTTTGTCCGCAATAGGCCAAGGAAGAAAAACCTCCTTCACTTTTTACACAGGTGTCATGGTTTTAGAGAAATGTCAAAAATACAGTTGCCTCAGGAGAATTGAGGCACCTCTGAAGTGACCTTGGGAAAATCAAGATTTCTCCTAGCTTGGTTCGCCAAATGACTTGCTTGATGAGTCAAATGATAACTAGACACAAATATATTTCTAATGCACTATCATTGGCTCAATTTGGAGTTGAGGAATACCTTCAAAAGTTGACTGCAATAGCACTCTGCCTTGAGGGAGCCTCATTTTTCACATTTTGACCAGTCTTGGGAGATTTGATTTTTGACAGGGAAAATGAACTCCAAATTGAAAAATTCTAGTTCGGTTGGAAATTATACTCAATAATATTTCCAACGAGCTATCCTGCACCCAATTTTGACACCAGGAAGGTCTCCAAAAGTCTTCTGCAAAAGGGCGCGATGCATTGGGTTTGTGGCGCAGCGCATAGAGCTGCAAGCCCATTTCACCATAAACTTCCCCAAAATTTCCAAATGTGCTCAAATATCTGGTCTGAAAGTAAGTTAAGATTTTTTCCATTGCAATTGAAGAGTTTTTCTCAGAATTTATGGTGGTTTAGTGTGTAAAATCTCAAACCCTACCTCCTTCCAGATGTGCTCAAAAAAAATGGCTTAGAGTTTGCCTTTGTGTTTTTTCTATCAAATCCACTCCATCACCCCCTCACTTTTTTACTCCTCCATTATTTCTTCACTTTAATCCATTCATTCCCTAATTCCCATATTCCTTAAATCCCACTATCCTAAACCCTAATTGTTATCTCAAAAAGTCTAAAAATTGTCCCTAAAGCCCTTCAATTCCCCAAATTCCAATTAGCAACATTCATAAAATCTCTCTTACCCTCTTCCTTCAAAGTCCCTCATACATTTTCATACCCTTGGCAGCAAAATATTAAAGACACCAAAATCCTCATATTCATCTAAGACAGCACGGAGTTTGGCAAACATGGAGACAGATTCCTCTTGTGATCGAGATGAAGGAAACACAATGACTCTACAACCGAATTGCATGCACCAAGGAGACGAAAAGCTGTTGGAGAAGGCCAACAAGGAAAAGAACATGTTGAGGCACATGGCAAATCATTATTAGGCAAGAAATCATGTTTGTAAGGCACGAATCAAGATCCTGAAGGCTAAATTGAAGAGGGCATTAAAGTGTCGGAAAAGGAAAGATAGACTTCAGATTTTGGCCGAGGTTTCCTTGGCCCAGCATAGTGCATGATGGAGGAAACTCAGCCCAAATTTCAAGAAATTTGGGACACATTTTGCAAATTTTGTCTTTTTTGGCCTAAACATAGATTTTTCAGCTCTACGCGTCGCACCACTTGGCGCGTGCTTATGATTGGGGGCTCCTCTTGGGTAAAACTTTATATTTTTGGATTTTTCATGAAAATTTATGCATACCTACCTATGGCCAAGAGATTTTGACATGTTTTGGGCTTCCAAAACGTTCAAAAACACCCTAAAAATGACCTTTCTGCCCCTTTTTGGACACACAGGAAGTAGTGTTGGGAAAACTCATTTTTGGAGAGGCAAATGGCAGCCAAATTTAGAAATTCTACTTGTGGTGGAACGTAGACAGGTAGATCTTTCCAACAAGCCCACTTGGAGAAAATTTGGACATCGGGAAGGCCTCCAAAATCAGCTCCAAACTGGCGCGACGCATAGAGAAATCAAGCGCGGCGCATTGGGGATTTTTGCTCATTTTGGACTCAGTAACTCTGTTTTTCGCCTAGTTTTTGACATTTTGAATTTCTTGCTTCAAAATGTTAAACTCATGATGTAATTTGATGTAATTTGATGGATCTTGATGTAATTTTGTTAAATTTTTACTCATGGAGGTAGATTCATCCATCAAAAGGTGAATCGCAACTGAATGAATCAGTTCCCTATCTTATAGAGGCAAGTTGTTCCACTACCTATTTTCTAGTTCTCAATTTAAATCTTGTTGAAACAGATCCTAAAATTGTGAGCTCGACCCCTAGAGGCTGGGGATGAGTTATTGTTTATCTATATCTTGTATTTTTTCAGTCATTTGCATGGTTGGACACTTAGGATTTCTTTGAGCATCGTTGTACATTCATCTTTGCAGTTTGGCAAAGGAATAGTCCAAGGTTTGCAGCACTCCTTGGGATTCATGTGGCTCTTTGTTTTGATGATGTGTTTCTCTCTGTTAATGTAAGTTTACTGGTGTTTTATTTGTATCATTTTCTCTCTTATTTCTTCTTAAGTTAAACAAACAAGGATAAAGGTGGAATTCATTAGATTTGCAGTGCTCTACCTAGGGTTTGTTTAATTTTCTATGTTTTCAACTGTTTGAAGAGGATTATTGAAAGTCTCTTCCCCTCTTCAACTCCTCACCTTTCTCAGCTATCCATTTAATTCAAATTGAAGCATCAAAATAATTGCCTTCCTTGCCCCATTCATATCTCTGCAAAAACTAGGCCTCATTCCCCAGACCCAAAATCTGCCTTTCCCTTTGATCCAAAAAACACCCTCAAAAACTCTCTTACATATATACCTACCCTAAAATCAGTCTTCACATCAAGTCATTGATTATTTTTTGTTGAGATTGACAAGGAGAGAGCCCTCTCCCGATCTAGTAGGGATAGCTACCAGGTTAAGCGTGGTTTGATGTTACCCTAGATTCTTCCTTTCTCAGCCTGAGGTAGACTTAGGAAATAACAAAGAGAATAGTGTAGGGTCTCTTCAAAGATCATTCCCTCATGGTTATTTTTACTCTTCCTCCACCCAACGTTGTTCAGGTTAATATGATCTCCAAGTCTTTTGATCCGTGGATCATCCCTTCACCCAAGAAGATTGATTCATTTGGAGACTCGATGTCGTTAAGTCTTATCGAGATTGATTATTGTGAACTTATTTTGGCTTCGGATCCTCCACCTCCTGATCATGCTCCTTTGAGTGTGTTTCTTGAAACTTATTCTCAATCCCCTTGGCTTGGCGATTCGGATTCGCCCGATCCCTTGAGTGAGATATTTCCCTCTGATGAGGCCATTGTGGAAACTATGTCGCTTGAGGATCTTTCTTGGGACGATTTTCATCATCGTTCCTCATTCATGCATGGCCATGGGGCCATGTATACGTGTCTCAAGAGGTTTTATTCTCAAGTTCCTTCTCCTCCGATTCAAACACCCATCCTAACACACGAAGTCATCCTCTGGATCAACCCAGAAATGGGTTGTATCTTAAAAAGTACTATGCATGAGTCATTCGTGCATGTTTCTTTATACATAGGTGTTTTTTCATTTTTGTAAATTTTTGGCTTGGCGTGCTTTGCGAGGGTTTTCTTGCTCATTGGATCGTTGCTTAATGTGCAGATGTCCATTACCCCTTATGTCAGTTTCGCGGATGTTGTTTCCCGCAGTACCTGGAACCTATCTTTAGCAGCCTGGGTGATTTATGATCCTGATGGTGAGTTGATATACCTTCAAGGTATCTGTCTAGGATGAACCACAAACAATGTTGCTAAATATAGCGTTGTTCTTGAACTATTAATTGAGTCCATTAATCTCGACATTCGTGTATTGATTCTTAACCTAGACTCGTAGCTTGTTGTTCTTCAGCTTAATGGGAATTATTCTGTTAGAAATCCTCACATCCTAAGGTTGTATTTGTGTGTTCGTTTATTGGAAATACATTTTGATTACATTACATATCAACATATTCCTAGAAGAATGAATGCGTTGACTGATACGGTAGCTAATGCTGTATTAGATAGACATTTGTGTAATTTGTAAAAAAAATCATCATCACATGACAAGATCCATACAAGAAAATATATATATATATATATATATATATATATATATATATATATCTGTGTGTGTGTGTGTGTGTGTGTGGAGTGTTTTCATCCATGTGCATCATGGGTTCAAAAAATATGTATGTTTCGGTTACATCCTAAGACATCATGTCTCTCAAAAAATATGTGGAAATAAAAGCAAAGTTGTCTAGTCGGTGTGATGCTCATGATAGCATGTCACTGCCTATAAAAGCCGCCTCAATAAGCAGTGAACATGGTCGAATCTCTCATTGTTAGGTATCCCGCGGGAGATTCCCTCCAAGTTGCGTATGATTTCCTCCTCCTCGCATCCCTCACCATGAGGGGCCACATCAAAGTCACGAGAAATCCTCCATGCTATCGCAAACATGCCTGCAGGTATTTCTGGGCCAACATCTCCAATTACATGGCTTAATGTCAAAACATACACCAAAAAAAAACATAATACTCAAAATTAAAATGAGTCTTACCCAATCCTTCATTCCAATCTTCTCCTTCTGGGAGTGGGAGATCCGCATCACCGGTGAAGTCCATGCCAAACTAGGGCCAGTCCTCCACGATAATCAGTTGTCATCGGAGCCACTCAAAAAACTTCGGTCTCCAGGAAATTTATTAACTGCCCCCTTATCTTGGCATTAAATCTGACCAATGAACCAGTCGTGGCTCCTGGGCTGGTGGTGTCGGAACTATCACTTCCTGGCGTTGGAAAATTGGTAACCATTCCAAGATGAAAGGTACCAAGATGGACCCATAGTAGAACTGCTTCAATTTACCATTATTGCATTTTTTCAACTAGCGTTTTATGTTGATTGTTACTGCCTCTGCCCAGTTGTAGAGCATTGGTTCCATGCAATCCAGTGCAAGAAGTAACTTTGTTTTTGTGGCCTTGTGTGGAGCTTGAACTCCTGCATCTCGCGTGATGGTGTGTAGCACTACTCTTAGTGCCAGATCGGGAATGGTTTGGATATCCACCTTCCCACTTTTGGATCCTTTCCATGCTCCTTGGCACACTCTGCCGATAACCATACTCATGTTTTCCATTGTGGGTCGAGTATCTGTCAGGATTGGTACTTCCCCCCTTCGCAGCAATCCGGTTACCAAGTAAATATCTGAGACCTCAATCTCAATTTCCTGATCACGAATAATGAATCTTTCTTGATCAATGTCCCATACACTTATCAAGTACTGCAATAGCTCTGGTTGAGCTCTGAGACATGGTGCCATAAATAATTTCTTCAACCTGCAATCTCTAAGAGCTTCCATGCATCTCACCTTGCCCATGGCTTCCTCATCTTCTTCACTATGTTCTCATTCTTTCCATTCGAAAACCATTTTGTTATTTCACACCTGCAAAAACATCCATATGTTTTTCATTAGCCAAATTAAATGCTTTTGAACTAGTTAAATTGGGCACATTGTTTGAATTTTCAAGCTAAAAATGGTTGTTGCAGCTGGCGCGCCCCCGTTTGATTTTTAGCCTGGTTGGCACGAGTCCGTGCCCGATACCTGCGTTGACTGCTGCGCCCTAATTTTTACAAAATCCCCCCATAGATCTACAAAAATGGGTTGTAGGTAATGAAAATTCTATAAAAATGCAGGGAAAGATATGAGTTCTTTCCTGGAACATACAAATTCGTGATTGGCCTTCCCGCTTTCCCAATGTCAACTCTGCAAAATCACAATGAAAAAAGGTAACAAATTGCTCACAAGAGGTAAAAGTGAAAAGTAATTTATTTTTTTACCATTTTTGGCATTTTATAAACTTTTCAGAACCCTAATTAGGTTTTGAAGCACATTTTTCAATTATTTTTCTATTTTATTTCGAAAAATGGGTTTTACGTACATCTCTTGTGCAGCGATAGGTCCTTGACATGACAACGATGAAGTAACGAGTTGTATTTTATACTTTTTCGGACTCGGTAAAAACACGAAAAGGTCATCTCTGGAGTCATATTTCAGCTCTTTTTTTACTCTCGAAAATTGAAAATATTGCCGAGACTCTTGTCGTTTTGAACTCGTTAAATGGTTGCGAAATGATATCTACCCAGTATATGTTTGCCCCTTTTTCAGGCTGGGATAGATTATTTATGAAAAAGGAATACCTTAGCCTATCGTGACTAAGAGGTTCTCTCATACATAGTTTTCTACCTTTTCGAATATTTGAGACTACCTACGAAAAGGGACCTGTTGGAGTTTTATTTTTTGCTTCTTTTCAAACTATCTAAACATGAAAATATGTTGAGTTATTCCTTTTTCAGACTCATTAAAACTTAAATGAAATTGGAAATCGTTACCATGACGTAACCGAGTTCCTCCTTCCTAGGGCTCGTAAAATGTACTAGGATGGATTTTTATGAAGGAAAAACTTACATGACAAGCACATGTTATCCCCTTCAAGCTTGCTTCAAAAAATAATTGGGCTGCTCGCCAGAAATGGTGGGGGAAAATGGAATTGGTTCTCAGTTGTGTCGGCAGTATATCGCTCTTGAACATGACACTCATCTGCATTCATGTCGGGTTAGGGACATCTCATTTTGTCATTTTTTCCTCCATGGGTTTGGGTAATCTGTTTTGACCTCTCATCTTCTCTTTGCCACGTCACCATGATCTAAGATCCCTTGATGTCAAATACTGCCAAATCTGGAGTTGTGTCGCTGATATGTCCAACAGAAGTTTCATTTTGCAGTTTTCAACCTCCCTCTGATCATATTTTCTGGTCCTAATTCACTATCATCTTTTTCCTCTGTCTCGTGTCAATGATGTGGGAAACATTATGGCCTTACTTCGACCAAGTCACTTCCTGTCGACTTCAGCTCATTATCTAGGAAATTGATCTAGAGACTCCCTTCCAGTACCTTGGAGCTTGCATGCCTCAATGTCAAGTTCTTTACATTTGATGACAAGTCCTCATCATTGACCTTTGATCGAGTGATTCTACGGGTGTTCAACGCCAGATCACTAATCACATTCCGTGGATTCTACCTGTTGTACCTTTAGAGCCATTATCATTATTGGTGGTTTCTCTCGTACATGTTAACATCTTACATCATTGGCTGTTATGCAGGTGACTTTCTTGCATGTTCAACTTTAGCTCACATATTCGCATGCTTGAATTTGTACTTGTTTGGGTCGAGATGGAGCACAAGACCCTGGGTTTTGTCTGATAAGATCCAGGCTATGGGATATTTTGGTTTATCATGACTATATGCATGACTCGTTTGATTGGATGGTTGTGACCATACCTGAGTCTATTTATTTATCCTTATTTCTGGATGGCTACGTCCATATCTCGGATCTTGGTTTTATATGTACTCTATTATGGATGGCTACACCCATGCCACATGTTCATGTATCAGAGATATCAGTTGTATTTGTAGTTGTAGGTCTTCTAATGGCGGTGTTTGGTTTGAATGAATTCTTGTAAATCATTTCACTCCTCCCTCTCTCTCAGACCTCATACTTTAGGGGGCATCTGTTACATAGAATTTTATCACCGTCCCTACAATACCCATCTCGCACATTGGAGGACCATTTATGAGACTTATATGTAGTTTCATGCCTTGAAAAAAGTGTCATTGCATCCCTTTCCATGAGAATAACATTTCCTCTGTTGAATATTCCTGAAACAAACCATCAAAAACACATGATTTCAGATCGGTGCAGGAAGGAATTTATGGCCTCGCACCCATTGGTGCTCTATCTCAGTGGACTACCCACACTGAGCTGTTTTTGGAATTTTTTTTAAATATAGAAGCAAATTTTCCATTTCCAACCACTTCGTGAGCGGAGTCAGCATGGGTTGTTCGACTGAATAACGTCAAACATCTTCTTTTGGTTTCTTGTTTCCTACATTTAAGCAACCTCCCAAAGGATAAGGCCTCCCTTCCACCATTTGAGGGATCCAAAACTCCTCCTCCTCTCCTATAAATACATCTCTCTCACATAGATGCAACAAGTTGAACTTTTTGTACAATAGTTGAACAGTCTAATATAGCTAGTGTGAGATAGAGCAGAGAGAGACCTATTGTCAAGAGAGAGTCTAGGCTTATCATCTCGCCAATTCCAATTCCCCGATGAATACTCGAGATGCGTTTTGACTGGACTCACTGAAGGAGGCTGCAACGTCAAGGCTCTTTTGGTTGTACAATCTTTCTCTCTTCTTATTAATACATGACTAATGTTTTGGTTCCTGTTTTGTGTTTGATATGATTAATCTTGTGCAATACGTCTAATTCTCCTTGACCAATTAGATAGTTATGAATGCAAGTATTGTTTTTTATGTTGTTATCGTTCTCTAATCCTTGTGCAAGCACTTAAGTACCACCGCTGAAGGACTATGACGTGTCAGGATGAAGATCAGGAGATTGCTACCACAGCTACGACAACTGTGTTGGAACAAAGGTAGGGCATCTATCACTACTCAATTTATTTCATTAACTAGGAATCGACGCATTATCATGTCCTATTGTTGCTAGACCCACCCTAGGGCTAGAGGGATCCCCTCTGTCTGCAGAGGGGATTTACCTACAAAAAACTACTTTAATAACATTACCCATACCAGTTTCTCCTTTGGCACTGATAATAACAACTCCTCCAACAATCCCTCTTAGAACATCACCAAGGATCAAATAACCACAGATAAAAGGTATACAAAAATTATGTTTGTTGAGATGGTGCATGTCATCTGCAAAAATGAGTACTTCACTCTCATTAATGTAATCAATACTGATGGCCTCCATAATTCGCATCTCAACAAAATGACCTATTATATCCTTAGCCATGACATGGATAGTCATGACACACTTAATTTCATTGTGAACACTTATTACAAGTAACAAAAAAACTTTGCTGAGTAGATTGCTTTTTGGGCTTCAACAACTTTTTCCTCCTATTTAACCTTAGTGTTATTTTCAATCTTTGCTTCATAGTCCTTAAAAATTTCCTTGATAGCATCCTTAGCAAGCATGTTGCAATGAAGCTTCACTAGAGGTGGTCACATCATGATGGAGATCAAATGGATTGTTGGTATGGTCTTGATTCGACTATGCTACTTATTGACCTTGGCAGAGGTTGTAGAGTCGCACTACACAGAGGTTGCATCTTTTCACTGTTTGTGGATTATGATGCTGCGACTTTGGTGGAGGTGCGACTTGTCAAAGATCACATAATTGCGTAAGATAGCTAGTCGCACATATAATTTCTTGAGTAATTCATGCAATTGTAGTGGAGGTCAGGTCGCGTCTTTGACTGCATGGATGGAGCACAAAATTGAGATCATGCGACCAGGAGAGAGGTCACATGGTCGCACCCTTTTGGAGCATGGTTCTGTGGACTACAAGTGAAACTTGAGAAAAGTTCGCAGGGGGAAATATATGACTTGTGTACTCTCTATGTGCATTATATGTCCGCTTTACTAGCCATTGAAATAAATCAAACTCTTCTCTAGTAAGATGAATTCAGGTATCTTGCATCGCCTAGCTTTACAACATACTACACCCTCAATTTCTTTTCCTCATTACAGACATAACTTGCAATGGATTAGTTTCATTGACCATTCTGACGAAACCATTGCATTTTACATTGGGTCCTGTAGGATGAGACCAATTCCATGTTGAAAATGATCTTGTTAGCCCATTTTTGATGACTTAATTATCAATATGAAACTCCATAAGCTTCAGGTCTATTCGTCTTGAGAGATATTTCTAAATCTTCTTGTTCATTTGTCTACCAAACTATTTAAGCAAGATTTCGAGTTCATAACCAAGCAACTCACTTCTAGTTCTTGTCTCTTATTCCTGTAATGATTTTTGTGTTCAACTTGTATTTGTACAAAATCAGTTTACTACATACCCCAAAAACATGGACTTTTTCTTTTACGTCCCATTGCCTTCAATGTAACCGCAACTTGACCTAGTTCAAATGGATGGTAATTCTCCTTATGCTTCTCCGATGCTAATTTCCATCGATGGGGACCATTTCAAAATGGCATGGCCATGCTTTATTTGTAAGTAGCCACCACTGCCTTTTCATGCTTTGTTCCAACGAAATCACAGAATGAAAAACCATCTGTGTCATCCTGTAAGGAGGTGTCAACTTCATGCAGTTGTTTATGTGAGAAAAAAAATTGAAATCACATCCAATTCTTTCCACAAATAGCTTTAGTGCCATAATTCTCTGTAATGTGTGTCAGCCCATTATCCAGATAAAATGGGTTGGAAATATACTTTGGAATATTTTTCACATTGTTGTGACTAATGCTAGCGAATGATTTTTCATGTTTAGGGGACCATATGGGAATGGTATTAAAATTTATACAAAACATCCCACATCCAAAGTGTCCTCAAACTTCGTCAGATCCTTCCATCATTGGACTTCCTTCTAGATAGGTGGGATGGGTGTCACATCAATATATATATGTACATGGTTGATTGAGTCTTCCTTCCATATGGGAAATGATATAGCCATTAATTTTAATCATCACATTGCAGAGTGAAAGTTTCATGACTTCCTCGAAGCGTTTGTGGAGTGTGGATTCCCCCAAATAGTAATATATTTTTAAACATCACAAATTTACTTTTCCATCGTACTTCCTCTTTGACAAACAAGAATTTCAGGTGCTTGCGGGTCCTGACTTGGAATATTTATCATGTTCTGAATCACTGCAATGCACCAAGTTATATGTTCTGCCTCAAATTATAGATATCCCCATAACCTTCATACATTTGAAACAATAGGGTCTTTTGATTGTGCTTTTATGAGGACCTCAGGTTTGTTTTTTTCGACTTTCCCATTACTCCATTATGATACATATTGCAAAAATTTGAGCCTTGAGGTCGCGTGAAACTCTCAACACCTTATTAAGGAAGTTAATTCAAAAACCCTAATGCAACCAAAATACCAATATCGTGATGTGTGGGGAATAGAGATTTTGAGTCTGCCTTAATACGAGCTCTAAGAGTGTTTCTATTGTTGGCCTTGCATGGCACAAAGTGGCCACAAGTTAATTAAATGATATCATTCTTATATTAATATTAGACTAAAATTCATGACATAAATAATGAAAGTGCATGTAAGCTTCAAGGAATATGCATATGTGTTCAATGTCTTTTGATATTGCAATACCTCAAGAATTTGGTGACATTTTCAAGGAATATCCTTTCAGACCCCAATAAGGTCGTTTCTCCAATAATGTGATAGTCAAACACATAAATAAACTTGATGATTGAAGGTTATGCGATATATATTTACTTTCTCTACATGATGCAATGATAGGTACAACCTAAAGAATGCTCAAGAGAAAGCATGTTAAAGGATGGGAATACATATAGTGGAGACTTTTCAACATGGGAATTTAGGGTTTAACATGTGTGTAAGAAAAGTCACACTTTCCTAACTCTAAATTAGCTAGGGAGATACCATTGATTGATAACACAAGGTATCTTTACCTTATGGCAATGCTCATTGACATATGAAGCATGAGGCTACACAATGCTTGTAGTGTCTTATCAGAGCGACCACCCTCAAACCCTAATTCATAAATGTGATATGGTTTGCATGAATGGGGCACAAATAGGGTTTGAGAACACTTACGTCATGGGAAAATTTACTAGATCAAAACGTGATAAAAACTCTAATGGCTTGGGGCAAGCAGAGGGGGACCCATAATTTTGAATATGCCCAAAATTTTGGGTGTTGTTGTAGAGTCAACAAAATTAGCGCTAGAAGGAGAGACATATGACAAGCTTAGGCCTTAGAGGCTGTAGTTAGTCTCATATCTGTAAATGGATCCATCCTGAATCTCTATTGTTACACTAATTTGGTCATCTAACCATTTACAATTAGATGGATTGAAGTACACCATGCAAGACCAATTTTACCATAGTAAAATTGCTTTCACTATAAAAATATTTTAATAAGCCATATTTTATTAAGTTATTTCTTGTTCAAACAAGAAAACCCATGAGGAATAATTAAATAAACCCTTATTTATTTGATATTCCTCAAGGAATAATTAATTAAACCAATGTTTAAATAATATTCCTGGTCATATTTAACCCAATTATGAGAAATAATTAGATAAATCATTATTTTTCTTATTTTTCTATAGGAATATTTAATAAACTCATTATTTATTTATTATTCCTTGTTAAATTTGACTAAAACACCTAGAAATAATTAAGCAAAACAATATTTGTTAAATTATTCTTTAACCCCATCCTTGAAATTATAAATAAATCATTTATTTGTTTATTATTTAACCAATTTAAATTCCTTTTCTCTCCAACAAAATATAATAAAATATTCCAAGCAGTTAGATCTAGATCTTGGTTAATAATATTTTATTATTCGCCATGATCGAGGATAGCTCAATATTTTGTTATAAATATGAGGTTTTTCCATTCATTATTCACTTTGATCACTTTCATTTTCATGCTTTTATCATTCTCATTGCTGCTACTATTTTCTTTCTTCTTGAGCTCCCATAGAGTTCAACACATTTTGGGTTTTCTACACCATTGAGAGAGAGAAACTTCTGAATCAGAAGCGTTGAGGATAGCCAAGAACCCATCCCATTGAGGGGGACTAGTAACATCATTCTTTGTTCCCTTCCCAGTGTATAAATTATACAACATGCATGTATATCTTGGATTCACTTGATCTAACAATGTACTAAAGTTAAATAATGAATCGCTTACACAAACCCTTTGCGGAATTAAAAATACAATCACTAATCACATGAGCATGAAGAAAGATCAATCACACACAACAAAAATAATTTCTTGGGAAATATTACAGCTAAAAACCACACTATATTCTATTCTATATTCAGTATGGATCATGAAACAATTACATACAAAACTCTTCTCACAAGATCCCTCCAGTACTTAGCTAATTGTCTCACATTGTCATATGAAAAACTTACCAACACATAGCCAATTCTCAGCCTCTAGATAGCCTGCCTTGCTTGCACAATCCCTGATGGTAAAGTTCCTTAAAAGATAGAAATTCTTTCTTGCCTTGACTGCGCAAGTATCATGGGCACTCCAATGGGTGTTTGGTTGCATGTGTGCAAGCCAACAATCCTACAACTAATAGTCAACTTCCCTTCCACCTGGAACTCAACTTGGTCTTCACTAGATCTGACATGCATGCAACAAATAATAGTAAATCCTCAATTGCATGTGAGATCACTGATTGTGAATTAATTAATATTTAATTCACTAGATCTCTCACTAGTGTATCTTCAGATACGACTAGCACAACTGAGTTTAACTCACTTAAATGAGTTAAAATATTTACAACTTGCACTAACTGATGCATCATTGCACTTTGAACTCTGTTACAACTAGAATTTCTCTGCATGCCTCACCAACTACATCTAACTCGAAATCCACTAGCTAACTAGATTTATCACTTTCAGTTAACTGAGTCAAGTCCACATTAAGAATAGATTATAGTTTAATGTCCATCTTAATTAACGGATAACCAAAATAGACATGCACCCAAAAATAGCACTGTGGGCCCCAACCTAGTCTGGGTGCTTAATGCACTAGGCATGGGTGCTGAATTTCTTGTTGAATCTCAACACTCCCTCCCAATAAGAAAGGGATTATCCTTCACCCCGATCATGTCTCTAAGGTATTTGAATTTTCTCCTGATGAGTGCCTTCGTCAAAATATCTTCATCTCGATCTTCCATGGGAATGTACTGAAGAAACATTATCCTTATTTTAATATAATCTCCAAGATGATGGTACGGAATATCTATATGCTTGGACCTATCATGAAACACAGGATTAATCAGGTGTTTAATGAAACTCTGATTATCACAATGAATCACTGTCGGATCCATCTAAGAACCAAACAAGCCAGCCAAGATCTTTCTCATCCAGATAGCCTTACATGCAGCTTGACTTGCTGCCATGTATTATGCTTCTTCTGAAATGAGTGCCATGAATTGTTGCTTCCTGTTGTACCAGGAAACTATTGTCGATCCAATGCTAAATATCCCCCCTGATGTTCTCTTTTGTCCGATGGACTGCCAACCCAATCTGCATCCTTGAAGCCATGCAGATTCACTCCATCTTTCTGTCTATACCATAGACCATACTCTAATGTGTCCCTCATGTATCTCAGGACATGCTTCCCCGCCTTCCAAAAGCGCTTGGTAGGCTTAACCATAACTTGACTCAACTGGTTAGCTGCGTAGCAAATGTTCGATCTTGTGTTCACCAAATACATTAGCGAACCCACTAACTACCTGTAGAAAGTAGCATCCACTACCTCTCCAAAAGTAGCATCCTATTTCCTCCAATTTTCTGGAAGAGGAGTATCCATGGGTTTCCAGCTCTCCATGTTAAACTTACCCAGTATCTCCTTTGCATACTTTCCTTGAGACACAAAAAGTTCACCATCCCACTGCCATATTTCCAATCCAAGAAAAGAATGAAGGAGTCCCATGTCCTTCATTTCGAACTCCCTTACAATATCCTCCTTACATGAGTGTATCAACTTCTCATCACCAGTCAAAATTAGATCATCAACATAAAGAAAAATGATTAATAGCTTACCCTCAACCAAAATCTGGTACAGGTTTGCATCTTCTTCATTTTTTTTGAAGCCCAGTCCAGTGAAATAGTTGTCTATCCGAGTGTACCAAGCACGAGGTGCTTGCTTCAGCCCATACAATGCTCTTTTGAGTCTACACCCATGTGACCCACTGTTTAAGATCTTGAAACCTTCAAGATGCTCTATGTACACCTCTCCCTCAATGATCCCATTGAGAAACATAGTTTTCACATCCATCTGATGAATGCACCAACCCATTTGTGTTGAGAGTGAAAGGATGGATCTTACGGAAGAGTACCTTGCAATAGGTGCAAAAGTCTCATCATAACTTATCCCCCCGATATGTGAGAATCCCTGAGCCACAAATATGGACTTGTATTTCTCCACACTCACATCAACAAATTCCTTTACCTTGTAGATCCATCTTGATCCAACCACTGATTTGTCGATTGGTCTTGGGACTATCTCCTATGCACTGTTATTGACAATGGAGTCATACTCCTCCACCATTGCATCAACCCAAGTTGGTTGCTACACTGATTCTTGAAATGAAGGTGGTTTAGTCACAATACATTTTCTCATAAGAGCCTTGTATCCATTAAATCGGTCAGGAGACTGTCTCTGTCTACGTTGTGAAGTAGGGGCTCCTACGTTCTCCACAACATCAAGTCTCAATCTATCAGCTTCCATGGTGCACCTTCTACCATTTCTGATGGATGGCTTTGCATGAGTTTTTTCCTCCACTCCATGAACCTCCTCATGTGGTTGATCTACATCTTGAGACTCATCCTTTGGAACCAAAAATTCCTCCTCTTCATGCAAGTCCATCTCCCTCTCAAGGGACAACCACATGGCTTTCAAGTCATCTAATTTTATATCCCGTCGCACAATAGTCATTCTGCTGTTTGGAAAATACACACGATAATTATGGGGTGTTTCAGTGTACCCCACAAAAATTCCAACCTTAGATGTTGGTCCCATCTTCTTCCTGGCGTCCTTAGTCACATGCACATAAACAGACCAGCCAAAAATCTTAAAGTGTGAAACGTCAGGTATCTTACTAGTGAAAGCCTCTTTAGGTGTACCCATGCCAAGTACTCTATGAGGACAATAGTTTTACACATGTACCATTGTATTGCATGCTTTCGCCCACAGATGCATTGGTAGGCCTTGATCATACAACATCACTCGTGTTGCACCCACAATAGTTATGTTCTTCCTCTCCGCGAGCCCATTCTGCTATGGGTTATGAGGCGTTATGAGTTCTCTTTGAATTCCTTCCTTGATGCAGAATTTCTTGACTTCATTAGAGATGTATTCTCCACCATTATCACTCCTAAGAGCCTTAACTTGCTTGCCCGACTCTTTCTCCACCAGTGCCTTAAACTCATATAACTTAGAGAATTTTTTATCTTTCTTATGCATGAAGAAGATCCAGCAATTACGAGAAAATTCATCAACAAACATTACATAGTACTTATGTTTTGTTGTTGAAGAAATCGAGAAAGGACCACACATGTCTGTGTGAAATCTCTCAAGGATCCTCGAAGCTTAGTTTTCCTTCTCATGAAAGGCGGCCTTTACATATTTTCCCATAGTACATCCCTTGCATGTGTCTGACTGTGCAAGTTTACCCCTAGGAAGGCCAGTAGAAATCATAATGACTTTCAAGGCTCCATGATGAAGATGGCCCAATCAAATGCGCCATAATTCACCCTCATCCCAACTCATCAATTTCTCCGCCTTGCCCACCATGGCAGCGCAACCATCTACCTCCAACTTGTAGATATTCTTAACTCGATTCTATCTGGCTTGTCCTTGTTGAATATTGCAACAAGAAACAGTGAAGGAGGCATCCTGAAACATCTTTCCTGATCCTAGTTGGAAAATGATCACCAAAACTAGGTGGGGGCCACACAAGTGATTTTGTTGCAAAGTTTATTTTTAGACTATGTCTATTTTTAGACATGTCAATCATATTCTATGAGTTGCAGGATGCTATTTGTGGATGGTTGGTCAAGTTGGAAAAATAGATGGATTTCTATTTTTATACATATTGGGCGGAATCTATTTTTAGATTTCCAATCTAAAAATAGATATGTTGAATATTATTAGCTCTTAATAATATTTGGACTATAAACATTATCTTATTCTATTGGAGCACTTTAGTTAAGTGCACAGATGTGACACAGGAGCTGAAAGAAGGAATTACGCTATTCCTAAGGGTTTACTGGAGCTATTGCATGGAGGACTTCAGTTAGAACTCATGTGACAAAGTTTGGTGGAGTTATTGAGGTAGTTGGTGGAGTTGTGTTTAGTTTAACTCAATTAAACATAGCTGAGCTAGTTGTATCTAGTCTAACTGAATGATACACTAGTGAGAGTGGTGTGAATTAATTAGTTAATTAATTCACTAAATAATAGCTCATTAATAAACTGAAGAATACATCAGTTAACTATAGTGCATGGACAGTTTCAGTGGAGACCAGTGCAGAGATAGGTTAAAGGGCAAGTGTGACTATCAGTTGTGACTATAAGTGATGCATGGTTTGCATCCAACACTCAGTAGAGATGCCTATAAATACTACGTGAGCAAGGTTGGGGTAATTAATTCTCATCAAGAGGCATTCTTCAGCAGGTATTGCGTAGTAGAGGCAGGCTATCAAGTGGCAAATATTGGAGCATGTGTTTTTCTAGATCTAGCTTGATTAGTGTGTAGCAAGTGGAGATTATACTGAGAGCTTGTGAGGAGCTTTGTATAATGATTGTTACATGATCTCTATGACATATATAATATACAGATAGTTGGGGGTTTTTAGCTTTAATCTTTCCCATTACATATTGTGTTCATATGTGTGAATTTTTATGGCTTTAATGAGTGCATGCAATTGATTTTATTTCCGCATGTGATGATTAATGGTAGAAGAGATTATGTATTGTGCATGAAGATAAAATTGTGTGTGATCAGGAGAATCTCGGTGGATAACATATCAGTTATTCAAATTTATACATGGTATCAGAGAGATATTGATCATTGGAGCAATTGCAAAACATTGAAGTGGTTGAGTTTTTGTATTGAAGCGACAAGAGGAAGTTAGCACTCAAGGATAAACTCAGGAAAATAAAAATGGAGAAGAATGAAACTATTACGGTATACTTGACAAAGTTTGTCCACTGCAGGGATGAGCTTGGGATTTTAGGAGTTAGTGTGGATGAAGAAGGACAAGTCAAGAAGGTTGGGATTCGAGAAAAGAATCTCTACAAACTTGAAGTAGACGGGATGTCTACGGAGCTTCCTACTGTTGGGAAGTGTGAGAAAGCCATGCAATTGAAGCTTGAGAGGGAGCTAGTTTTGCATGCAGGTAATAGTGAACCTTGGGATGTGGAGCAGCCACAAGATGAGGATCATGGAGCGGAAGAAACCACTCATGTAGAGAAATTTTGCGCCAGATGGGCAGAGGGAGTGCATGCAGCTATACCACCAAGTGAGAGGTGGGGCGACATGCATGAGTAATCCCAAGAGGAGATTTCTGGGCAAGATTCATGAGATGGTGTGGATCTCATGAATTAAACCTGGCTACAAGGTGCCCACAGCACAACAGTATCATGATCAGTTGGATTGATGCAGGCAGATCAAAGTGACAGTGTCGGATACTAGAGCACAGATCAGAGTTGACAACAAGTGCAAGAGTGCATGGGTGCAAGAGTTCAACAGCGCAGTGGTTCCTGATGACATGTGCAGTTGGTACCAGCAGAATTCAAAGACTTTGATGATAGATGCATTATATTGATTGAGTTATTTGGAGCCTATTCATTTTCAGAGGAGTTGCAGAGCAGATGCATGGAGTTGCATGGCGCTTGTGAAGGTTGCAGGGCGAATGCATGGAGTTGCATGTCGCATGCAAAGACAGTCCTTTCTTGTTGAGAGGGAGTGTTGAAGATTGCAACAAGAAACATTGAAGGAGGCATCCTGAAACATCATTCCTGATCCTAGTTGGAAAGTGATCACCTAAACTAGGTGGGGCCCACACAGGTGATTTTTGTCGCAAAGTCTATTTTTAGACTATGTCTATTTTTAGATATGTCGATCATATTCTATGAGTTGCAGGATGCTATTTGTGGATGGTTGGTCAAGTTGGAAAAATAGATGGACTTCTATTTTTAGACATATTGGGTGGAATCTATTTTTAGATTGCCAGTCTAAAAATAGATATGTCGAATATTATTAGCTCTTAATAATATTTTGACTCTAAACATTATCTTATTCTCTTGGAGCACTTCAGTTAAGTGCACAGATGTGGCACAGGAGCTGACAGAAGGAATTACGCTATTCCCGAGGGTTATGTGGAGCTATTGCATGGATACTTCAGTTAGAACTCATGTGACAGAGTTTGGTGGAGTTGATTGAGGAAGTTAATGGAGTTGTGTTCAGTTTAACTAATCTAAACATAGTTAAGCTAGTTGTATCTAGTCTAACTGATTGATACACTAGTGAGAGTGGTGTGAATTAATTATTAATTAATTCACTAATTATAAACTCATTAATAAACTAAAGAATACATCAGTTAACTTCAGTGCATGGACAGTTTCAGTGGAGACCAGTGCAAAGATAGGTGAAAGGGAAAGTGTGACTATCAGTTGTGACTATAAGTGATGCATGGTTTGCATCCAACACTTAGTAGAGATGCCTATAAATACTGCGTGAGCAAGGCTGGGGTAATTCAATTCTCATCAAGAGGCATTCTTCAGCAGGGATTGCGCAGTAGAGGCAGGCTATCAAGTGGCAGAGATTGGAGCATGTGTTTTGCTAGATCTAGCTTGATTAGTGTGTAGCAAGTGGAGATTATACTGAGAGCTTGTGAGGAGATTTGTATAATGATTGTTACATGATCTCTATGACATATATAATATACAGATAGTTGGGGGTTTTCAGCTTTAAGCTTTCCCATTACATACTGTGTTCATATGTGTGACTTTTTATGGCTTTAATGAGTGAATGAAATCGATTTTATTTCCGCATGTGATGATCAATGGTAGAAGAGATTTTGTATTGTGAATGAAGATAAAATTGTGTGTGATCGGGGAGAAATCTTGGTGGATAACATATCAATTATTCAAATTTCTACAGTCATGTCGTTTTATGTCATAGGTGTTATCACTCTAGTAATTCCTTAAGTTGTGGGATTTGAGTTTTTAGTCTAAGAAAACTAGAGGTAACCACAAACCTACTTCAAATCCTAGGATCTAGCCTTCCTAGAATTCAGAGAGGGCTCTCTCCTTAAGATTTATCTTTGTTTTTTGATATATGTTTTTAGGCTAGTTATGATAGAACAATTGGTTTCGTTTTTAAATATTTTGGTGGGAAAAAAATCACTCAGACGTAAATTAGAGAGAAATCTACTTGTCCATTGGGCTATGGAGTCTAAATCTAGATAGCAGTACTAGAATTCAAGGCCAAAAAGGTACAAATGTATTCAGGGCAAGATAGATAACCCTCAAATATTTGGGAAACTTGTTATGGTGAAATGGTATGATCAGGATAAAAGGCTATGAAGGATCCTTTGATCCAGAAAGTGGAAGAAGGAGGCAGGGGTCAAACGGGAATAGGAGAAATTAAGAATTCCTAACACTGGAAATCAGCAGAAAACATTTAAATGGTAACCAGTTAAAAACAGGGAGTAAAGGACTAGCCTGTAGTAATATTCCTAGTTACTCATTAAGATTGAAAAAACATATATAATGGAATGCATGAAACTCAAGAAAGAAAAAAATGACAAGAATAAAATACTTCACTCATCAGCTTATCACAGGGATCCTGAATTATGATGCCATTTTAGCTTTGTTGAGTCTGCTACTTCGAAATCAACGCATAATAGCTTCCAATGTTTCAGCAAAAAGTCTATAGTAAAGTCTACCAATTTTATTCCACTTTCAATACTTCAAATGTTGAAGTATTTATACAAAATATAGTTACAATTATCCTAGGAGACATCTAGGAATATCTTTAGGAAATAGAAAATATCCTTACAAAATAAGAGGGGCAATTTCTTAACAAATTAGCAAGTTGTCCTCTTTATCCAAAGTAAATAGAACTACTTTATCTAATCAAGGAGCTTTGAGTGATTTTCTATCCTGCTTTGTTGGCTGCTAGAAAATATTTTTAGTTGAGTTTCCTTGGCTGATACTCTTTCATATTATACTCTTTAACACTGCCCTTTAACTTTGATACACTTTGACAGACATTTCCACTTTTTTACTGTTGTAAAAAATATTTCTTTTTGCAGTAAAAAATTAACAAACTATCCTTTTGTTTCACTGTTTCTTCTTGATTTTTTTCAAGGTAATTTCTTCACTGTTACCTCTAATTTTCACATCAAATCTATAAATGCTTGCCACTCTTCTTCACTGGGAATTTTTACATTCTTCAGTTTTCTAAAATTCTCATCTGCCTCTGTATACTTAGAAAAATTGGGCTTAAACACAAAAAGATGTTTGATCTCCTGTTGAAGAAAGAACAAATCTTCAAAGTGTTTGAGGAGGACTTTAGCTGTAGGAGTACACTGTGGCAATGGTTTGCTGACTTGCTCCTTGGAAAATTCTTTGATTTTATTATCATAATCTTTTTGGGGCATTATTTTTTCATTGAAGACATGAATATCTAGTAAGCCCTTCTTTCTCAAGTTTGTATACTTCACCATAAACTTTGTTATGGAAATATTCATTGTTTCACACTTCTCTTCTAGGTAGGTCATCAAATTTTTCCTTGTTAATAATTTTTTAATCTGAAAAATGGTCTCTGTTCTATCCAGTATCTGTAACTCTTCCAACTCTGCTCTGTTCTTGCTGTTTAGGAAAGTGATGAGTTTTAAAGCCTGAGCTGTCTTATCAAGTAACTCATCCTTAGTCTTTTGAATCTCTGCCCAAGCTACTATCAATAAGTCTCTTTGCTCATATATAATCTGAATTGAAGGCCATTGATTGTGAATGCCCTCAATTATATTTTTCCATAAATGATTCTTGACAAATAAAATTTGTTCAGTGAATGTTATCTCTTTTTGCAATCCCTTAATTTTCTCTCCAAGTCTAATTGCCTTCTACTCATGGGTTTTAGCATTTATTTGAGCTAACTTACTTGTGGATTCAAGATTTTCAATAATTTTCTTTAGGCTATTGATTTCATTATTTTTCAAAGACAATTCCTCCATAGCCTTCACAATCTGACCTGCTCCATCTGCTTGTTGGACCTGTGTTGTAAAATATTTTGTGTTTGAAGTGGTTGTTGAACTCACTAGCACTGCAGTTTCCAGTGGTTCCTTTGGTGATATATTTTCTCCTAAGGTGGATGCCACCACTGTGGTAATCACTGGTATTACTGAAGGAATAATTGGATTCTCTGTCTCTTTCATAGTTTCTTTCTCTTGGACAAGTTGGTCCATTTGAGTTTCCATTACTTTGATTTGAGCAATTAGTTTCAGGATGAGATTCATCATCTCTTCTTTTTCACTTTTCTCTTGAAGTATTTCTTTAGTCTATGGATGCTTACTTTGAGGAAGCTTAAGCTATTTCCTCAAAGCTACAATATCATAATTCTTTTTCTTAATTAACAATTCAGTTGCCTGCACATTTGAGGGATCATATCCCACCTGTAAAATAAAATCATCTAAGGCTTTAATCCTAAGATATTTTACATACAAAGAGCCTTTGTCCAACTTCATTTGATCCTGCATGTTAATAATGGTATTCTACAACTTAGTAGCACTCATAGCCTTTTTCACCATAGTTGAATATAACATTTCAGAGCTATGTATGTGGAATTCAATTTGGTCTAGCTCATGCATATTTTCAGTATCTACTTCAAACTCAACTTTTTTATAATCTGCTACTATCTTTAGTGTTGAAGTAGTTGGTTGTAGAAAAGACATAATAATTTTGTTTGTGGAATATTCAAAGGCTATCAGTAGCCTATTCTGATTCCCTGGTTTTTGCTTGAGGAATTGAGAATATATCTCTGATTTAATTTCCTCCCTTTTCTTCTTTATCTGCTTATACTTTTCTTTTATATCTAGGTATTTTTCCTCAGCTGTCTGTGAGGAAGAAGCATCCATATTTTGTTTCTCAATCATCTGGGTATCATCTTTACCTATTTTTTGATCTTTCCAATCTCTGCAAGAGTCTCATTGATTATCACTGTGGCTTCATCATTGTTTACCTCAGGCTCATTTGTATCCTCAACACCAATTACCTTTTCTTTCCCTATCGAACTAAATTTGAGCCTTTTATTGTAAATCAACTTGAATTTTGTTTCTGTAGTTGTCTCAGATGTATATTTTCCCTCTTCTCTGCTTCTTTTGTCTGAAGTTTCTAGTGGCTTTAACACTTCCAGGGCCTGTGTTGTAACCACTTTTCTTGCTGACTCTACATTGATGACTGTATCTATCAATGTGTTTTCCACCCAATCTTCTTGATTTGCAAATTTTTCAATTTCTGGCTTGGGCTCATGTATGAAGGGTGTAAGTTTACACTTTACCCTTAAATTACTCAGGATCCCTTAGGGATCATAGTTCCATGGAAAACTTTGTTGAAATTTTAATTCTACTAGCCTTTTGGAAATTTCTTTTTTTGCCTCTTTGTTATTAATGATGAAAGGACCAATCTAATTCTTCAACTTGAATTGAGTCTTTTTCCGTGTAGCTAAGAAGTTGATAGAGTCATAATTTAAAATATGTCTTAAATATTCCAATGCAAAAACTCTCCTGTTCATGAATTTTGGCAACTTATAAGGTAATAAGTTGGATACAAAAAATCTCATGTCTTTTCATAAAGAAACCAGTCTCCTATTTTGCTATGTTCTGATAGTTGTAATATCCTCTTCATTTCTTCATTGACCTTGGGCTACTCTGCTTTGTACAAAATATTCATTGCTGTATGGAGGAAAAGGTCTGAGAAGTCTGTATAAGTGAATTCACTGTTTTCTTTCCTTAGCAAGGAAGTCCAAAAAACAATATATAAAGGCTTACCCTCCAAGTCCATCTTTTGTAAAACAATTGGAAAATTGTCAACTTGGAAGAATAAAAACAAATGAAACAAGTAGGAAGAGTATCTGAAAACCCCTTCAGTGGGTATTTTGGTAAGCTGGTGATGAATATTGTCTGCTATAATGCTGGCATAATAAAAAATGAGTGTTGGAGGTTGGCCTAGAGATAAAGTGGATAGAAAGCCAACAATGGATTCATCAGTGAATCCATCTGTGAAATATCCCAGTATAAAAGATTACATGGAAACAATATGCCTTGATCCTTCAGGAAATTTGGCAGTTGAATAAGGAGGGTTCAACTTAGGGATGTCAAAATTGGAAGGAAAAAAGTCCTGAAATACCATAAAACTCTTTAGGAAATCCAGGCTTAAGTACAACTGGGTTAAATATTCAATAGAAATGGGGATTAAATGAGGATCAAACTGTAATTGCAGCATTTGATTTATGGACTTTGTTGTAATAGTAAAAAGGATTTCCCTGTCTGCATTAACAATGGGCCTTTGGTCTGGTTCATAATGTTTTTGACACAGTCTAACAAGGTCTTGTCTAGGATGAGTCAAAGGAACTACATATTGGGGCAAATGAGTCTCCCAAATATGCATTCCATCTTTTTCCAAATACTTATCATAGCACCAATTATGGATTTCCAAAAGGTTAAATTCTACCACAAGGTCAACAATTTTGTAGTCCATATCAGTTAATGGAATGGCTTCTTTAGCAGCTACAGGTGGCTGGAGAGGATTTACTGACACATTGGATTTAGCAGTGAGGGCTAGAGTAGCTTTAATATCTTTAGGTGTTACAAGTTTTGGAGGTTTGGATCCTCCAGGCTTGTTTGTTTTAAAACCTCCAGCTTTAACTGTGATTTGTTTTTTAGTCATTTTGTGCTAACTTCTGCAAGCTTAAACTAATTGCAAGAGTGAATTTTATTTATCAGAGGATATAAACTGGGATAAGACAAAAAACGAGGGTTTTCTGAATAGTTTTGACCGTAAACAAGGGTTTTTAGGAGGTCTGAGAGCTTTAAACCTTTTTCTGTATGAAAAAATGATCTTCAGAGGTCACAAACTGAGGAAATTTGCTAAACACGTGGTTATTTTGGATTAGGAAATTTCTAGGAAAGATTGGCCAGGGTTTGGCCTCTTTTTCGAGCTTTTTAGGTAATTTCTTTGGTAAGAAATTTTAATCGAAAACCTGGTTGTGTGATTGGTGGTCTAAATTATGAAATTGCAGGCTTAGATTGGCGAGAAATAACTTTGAAATGCAGGTATTTGATTTTTTGGATGGTTCTTAAAATGTCTCAGTTGAATTTTGAAGTCTGGTCTAGATTGTTGGTGTAGTCGACTCGCTTTAATGGTATTCAATGAGAAGTATATGGTTGATTTTGATTTTCTCTAGGTATAATTCAATAATTTTGATCAAAAGGGATTTTTTCTTCGTCAAGCGGAGTCTTTTAACAGTTTGAAATGCATAAAAAAACATCAAAATGGTATATCAAAGGTTTAAAACTTTGATATTTAACCATCGTAAATGCATTAATTATAGGTCCCATCAAAAGGCGAGCGACAATTTTGATTTTAAAATGCGAAACCGGAGATATTTTTCGCGTTCGTTTCTAGTGGTAAGCTGTTTTTACCCAAATGAATGCGATTGAATGGTGTTTTACCATGTTGCAAGAGGCGGAAATGTCAAAACAACCCATTTCGCGTCCGTTTGGGCTTCGGGCAGACAATCATGTTGTGAGCGCGAAAAGGATCTTGCGCTGTCAGATCTAAAAGGTTGAAGCGAAGGGCCAGGATTAGTTTAAAGTTGCAGGCAAAAAATGGTGGGACCAGGGCTAAGTTTAAGCATGGTTTATCAAAGGTTTTTAATATGTGCAATTGGGTTTCACATATGTGGTGAAAAGGGTTAATTGACGGTATTTTTCTATATATAAAAGAATTTTATATATAAGGGTACATGAGGCGAGGTTACGATGGCTAGTTTATTAGAAATGCGGGGGAGGGGGGGGTTTAGTGTTTATTTAAATAAACCTTGGATTACTTTATTTAAACATTGGATTAAAAATATGTGAGGAGGAATGATTTTGTTTGCACAAGGCGGAGTTTAGCATGGTGGTACTCCAAAAATTTTAACCTTTATAAAATGTCAAAATATCGCTCAGAAACTTAGGCTAAAATGCTGATGAGTGGGGTAAAACTCATTGGTGCGATTATTGTATTATATAGCCTTAAACCTTGTGAATGGTTTAACACTATAGGGGGTGGGGTATTTAATTAATGTTAGTTTTAGACCAAAGGGTGTTTATTTGGGTTTTTATTTTGACATGTGCATATTAACTTTGGTCTAAAAACTTTATAATAGTGGGTTTTAGGGGGGTATTTTAGATAAAGGGAATTATATAGATAGGATAAGTTATTTTTAGGGAATTAATAGCATAAGTTAGAAGTTAATATGACAAGGGGAAAATGAATACACTAAATACACTAAATGACCAAGTAAATGGATTTAATAAAACCATAGCTTAGTATTTCATCATTTTACCAATTTACTTAGGATAGAGTGTTATTTTAGGGTTTTTGTACTTTTATGAATGAAGGAAGTTAATTAAATGGGATTTTAAGCTTCATTAAGTAAGAAGGAGTCTTTACTTAAGAAATGAAGATGAGTTAAATGTATGAATGATGGATGAATAATGGTAAAGAGGATTTTATCATAAGAACTCAACATTTTCCACTATCCAGTCATCAAGCTTTGGGTCCAGTCCCAATAGAAGTCAAAGAAATGCTCTGAGCCTCTTTGACTGGAAGTATAAAATACTAAATGCCTACAGGGGGAGGGAAATTAGTGATTTTTTCCCGGTGATGAATATTACATGATTTTTCCCACTTCTTTCTACCTACCCAACATTACTCTAAAAATTTTTCTTCCTTTTAGCAGGTGCATTCAAGCTTGCTACATGGAAACATTTTATTCTTTTGAAAGAATAAAACTATCTAATTCTACCTTATTTCATCCGAGGGCTCAGATTAAACTGATGAGCTCCTCATTATTCACTATCTATCTATTGATTTGTCAGGATTAAACTGTCTCACAAATCTTTATTCGCTATCTGAAACATGGAAATTGAAAACATGACAAGTCAAGTTTAAACAGTTTAACTCATCATGGATTATGCCATTTATTGACACTCTACCATAATCATTTGCAAAAAGTAAAAAGTAGTGGCATTTGGACTTGCACACTTTCATGTCTTATTTTCATCTTTTTCTTTTGGGGTTTATGTATTTTTTAAGTCCTTTGATCTTTATTTTAGGAATTTTTACCCTCTTTTTTTATTTTTTCAAAATATGGTGAAAACAACTTGTAGAAAGCAAGGCAAGTACATATTTTACAAGACTATCAAAAG
The DNA here is from genome assembly GCA_034641835.2 of Pinus albicaulis. Lineage (NCBI taxonomy): Eukaryota > Viridiplantae > Streptophyta > Pinopsida > Pinales > Pinaceae > Pinus > Pinus albicaulis. The sequence continues at coordinate 878,811,005 of CM076578.1, forward strand.
TAAATTCAAAATTATGAATCCTATATTTATATGACACTAATAGCGGCTTCACATGGGGATGGCATTTCCTAATGAAATGTCAAGAACTCTAAGACTAGTAGTCTTCAATTTTGACCATGATGATCAAGAAATTGTCTTTTGTTTTCTGCACAAACTCATATTTATGACATTTTACTCTTCAAAGCTTAGGGCCTTCTCTCCGGGCTTCAACTTTGGAAAGAAAATATCCAATCCAATCTAAAAACTTCAATGGATATTTACAATGATGTAAAAAGTAACTGGGACTAACTATTGGTTAACTTAGAAGAATAGTAGTGTTTGAGCATTCTACCATTAACTGGTCCTTCTTGAATATTTGTTCCATCTAAATCTTTGATGAAGAAAGAATTGTTACCCCTATATCTATAAATTAAATAAGGTCCTTTCCATAGAAAGTCAAACTTCCCATGTTTACCTTTGTCCTCTCTTCTGGAATCCCACTTTAACACTTGATCTCCAATGTAAAAGTCATCTTCTTTACTTCTTTTGTCAAAACAATTCTTGATTTTATCATGAATGACTTGGGATTTCTCATAGACTTCTTCCCTTGTTTTTTTTATATGAATAGATTGATTTATCCTCCTTTGTATATTATTGATTTCAACTTGTGATTCTTGAATGATATTCATTACTGGAACACCTAAGGATGATGGAAAAATTGCATCCATCCCATAAAAAAATTGATAAGGGGAAGTGCCAATTGACTTTTCGGTGGTAACTCTATCTGCCCATAAGGCATAGACTAGCTTTTTATTCTAGGTCTTCTTGTTATATTCAAGTAATTTTTTTATAATATTTACAAGGCTTTTGTTTGAAGATTCAGCTAGGCCATTACCCTGAGGGTAATAAACAGTAGAGTGGCCTAGGGTAATATGATACTTGTGACAAAAGGCAATCATTTTCTTAGATTTAAATGTTGTTGCATTATCAGTAATTATTTTCTGAGGGCATCCAAATCTATATAAAAGGTTGTTTTCTATGAAAGAGATAATGACTGTGTCAGTGGCTTGTCTGGTAGGAATGGCTTCAATCCATTTAGTAAAGTAATTTGTGGCAGTCAAAATCCACTTATTTTGGCCAGAGGATGGGGGGTGAATTTCTCCAATGAAGTCTAAACCCCATTGTTGAAATGGAATCTCAGTTGAAATTGGTTTTAAGGGTAAAGGTAACAATTTCTTTTTTCCTTAAAAAATTTGACATTTGTGACATGAAGTAACAAATTTCTTAACATCAGCAATAAGGTAGGCCAGTAAAAACCAGCTCTAAGGATCTTATGTGCATTACTTTTCCAGTATAAATGCCCTCCGCAGACACCTACATGAAATTCTTCAAGAATTTTTTCAGCTTCTGCTTTCAGTAAACAATTCGGTAATATCCCACTATGTTATTTCCAAAAAAGCACATTATCTAAAATACAAAATGTCATTTCTTTAAGTTTAAGAAATCTGGCTTTTTTCCTTCATAATCCAGGAGGATATTGTAAGTTTGAAAGTATAAAGATAATATCTGAGTACCAAGGTGAGTCTAGAAAGGCTTCATTGATCATTGGAGTCGCCATCTCTTCCTTGTCATCAATCTGAGCAATAAAATTTATATCTAATGCATTGCAATTGGATTCAGCCATTAATTTGGCTAATCCTTGTCCTTTAATGAGCTTTGTTGGTATAATTTGTATGTCATATTCTAGGATAGTGGCATTCCACTTACCTCTTCTTACATCAGGGCCATCCTAAGTAAGAATGTCTTTAACTACTGAATTAGGGACATAGGCAATTATGTGGGAATATAGAATGTAAACTCTGAAATATTTTATAGCTTTAACCAAGGCTAAGGCTTGTTTCTCCGTTATGTTATATTTCAGAGGTGCATCTCTAAGAGTCTTACTGAAAAAAGCTATGGGCTGTTCAAAACCTTGATCATTCTTCTGCAGTAAAACTGCAGCAATAGTATGTTCTGATGCAAAAGAAAAAATTATAAAGTCTTTCTTGAAATCTGGACTGATTAAAACTGGTGTTTTAGTTAAAGCTTGTTCTATGGAATCAAATGATTGTTTGGCTTCAACTATCCATTTTAAATTTGAGTCTTTTTTCAGCATATTGTTCAATTCTCTAATGATTTCAGCTAAGTTTGAAATAAATCTTCTCAAAAAGTTAATTTTACCTAAGAAATCTTGTAATTCTTTGATATTTCTAGGTGGATGAATGTTCAAAATTGCTTCTATCCTAGCAGGATCAATTCTAATTCCCTCTTTTGAAATTATATGTCCGAGTAACTTACCTTTCTCTATTTCAAAGATAGTTTTCTTAGGATTTAAAGAGATGCCAAATTTCCTACATTTAATGAAAACCTGTCTCAAATGATCCAAGTGCTCATTATTTTTTTTGAAAAATACAGTAATGTGATCTATATAAATTACCAAGAATTCATGAATCTCCTTAGCAAAGGTTATGTCCATAGATCTCTGAAAGGTTTCTCCTGCATTCATCAGACCAAAGGGCATTTTCACATACATGAAAGTGCCCCAAGGAGTGGTAAAAGTTGTTTTAGCCTGATCTTCCTTTTGGACTAGGATCTGGTTGTATCCTGAAAAACCATCTAACAAAGAAATTCTAGAGGGACCAACTACCCTTTGTAATATATGATCCCTATTTGGTAAAGGGTAATTATCCTTTAAAGATACTTTGTTAAGATTTATAAAGTCGACACATAACCTAATTTCACTTGTTTTCTTTCTTGTTGGTACTAGATTTGAAACCCAATCAGAATATTTGATTGGTGCAATGATTTGAGCATCATACATGCATTTTAATTCCTTTTCTATCAAAGGTAATAGAACAAGATTAATTCTCCTCAATTTTTGTTTGAATGGCTTCTGATTATATTTTATGGGAATTTTTTGTTGGATTATGTTTGTGTCATAAGCTTTAATATATTCATAACTCTAGGCAAACACATCCTGATATTCTTTTAAAAGATCAATGTATTGTTCCTTTTCTTGTTGAGGTAAAGATTTAGACAGTTTAATCATTTTTGGTTTTAATGTTGTCCCAATGTTACATTCCTCAATGTCAGACCTAACTGGTTCCATTTTTGGCTTTTACGCACATCATTGGAATCAAAAAGGTCTTCCAATGGGGTTAAAATTTTAGGAAAAAAATTATCTTTCAAATATAACATGTCAATTTATTCTTCAATGATTTGCTCAACATCTATATTCGCCAAGTTATCAATATCAGATTGACTAAATACAGTTGGTTTGTTAAATTTATGTACACCTATGTTATCTATTTCACAATCAAAATCTGAATGTATATAACAGTCTATATCTATTTTACAATTTTGAAATTTTTCCTCATTATTCAAGAAATGGTAAATCTAATCATCCTGAGAGAAAATCTGCCAGTACTTGAGGTTGTCTGGGATGATTGGTCTATTTTTAACCTCGGGAGTATACCTATGAGTTGGTTGTAATGGTAAGTTACAAGTACTAGCAAAATTTGCTAGACAGTGTGCTTGAATTTTTTGTTTTCTGCGTATAGAAGCAAACTTGCATTCCAACAAATCATCAGTTAAATCAATTGTTGTATTTCTGTATCTGGCTAGTCTAGGATTATACATAGAATAATCTCCATTTATTTTCTTTATGATTAATTCAGAATCTCCCATGATTATTATTCTTTTTCCTCCTAAGTTTCTAATGATCTGGAGGCCTAGAATAAGTGCCTCATACTTTTCCATGTTGTTTGTACATTTAAAGTTGAGTCTAAAGGCATGTCCTTCTGAATGATTAGTTTCCATATTTGTAATCCATACTCCTGCTCCTGCTCCTAATTTTTTTACAGAGCCATCAAAGTCTAAGTGCTAACAAGACTCATGAAATATGTTCTCATTGTTTGGTTTTGGCTTTTTGTCAATCAGTTAAGTTTGGATTTCATTGTTTTCAGAGTTACACAAAATAAAAGATTCAAGATCAGTTGGTGTAGAATAAATGGGGTAATTTATAGATCTCTCAACACTATTGACCATGAATTTCATTAAAGTTTCCCTATATAGCTTTTTGGGTTGACCAAACACTGATATTGTAGCATAGCTCATGTCCAATTGTAGAGATCCCTGCAACGTTTCTCCCCATGAGCGAAAAAGAAGCATACCATACTTTGGTGGAATGTCAGCTACTACAATGTTCATTACCATACTCTTACCAGGGTACTGAACTAAATTCACACACAAGTCTTTAATTAATCCTAAGCACTTAACTTTGCTAGAATCAAAAGAGAACAAATATTTATAAGGCCTGGTTATTTCTAGATTAAGAGTTTCCATGATAGCTTTGGGCATTAAATTATGGGAATCTCCTGAATCTAACATAGCATTGTGCAAAATCTGATCATGGATTTGTTGTACGGTACAACAACCCTCCCCATTTCTAATTTTTAGAATAAATTTCATTTAGAAATAGGTCTCGTTTTTCCTTAGATAGGAATAAAAACTTAGAGGAAATCCAATCATTTTTTAATAAAACAATAAAGGTTCATTAAGGGCATATATTTCATATCTTTAATAGCAATTGTATATAAACAAATGCAACATTGAAAAATTTACAATCCGATGAGATATAAAGACTTTATCACATTAACATAATACATGAAAGTATTCAATTGGAACAAATTCTGATGTGATACAGTAATTGCAATCGCAAATTGCAGATATCCTTAAGTTGTATATTTGCTTTTGAAAAACTCTGATGCAATTGAACCAATCGCAATAGCAAATCGTAGAAGTGTTAAGCTTTCACATTTGTTCCATAAAAATTCGATGCGATAAGATTGATCGCAATCGCATTTCAGAAGAACAATGTAATATGCGCCTGTTTTATAATCTTCGATGTGATGGGCCCCATCACAAATCACAATCGCAAAATGAAAATGAAAACTCTTCATTCGGTCATTTGCAAAACTCTGATGCAATGCAATTGATCGCAATCGCATTTCGGAGGAACAAACTTTATATTCACTCATGATACTAAAATCTCCGATGCGATGGACCCCACCATAATCGCAATCGAAAATCAGCTATTATCATTTGCAACTCATTTCTTTTGAAAAAGAGCCGATGCGATACACCATCATCGCAATCGGAAATTGGTGGAGATTATGAAATTTTATTTGTTGTCCCTCTTGAAAATCCCCGATGCGATTAACACTTAATCTTTATATTTTACATTGCGCGTATGTTATTTATTCATCGCAATCGCATGATTCAAAGGGAAAGTTTTATGTTTTCATTTCAAAACCGTCGATCTCCAGTTGCATGTTTATTATTAATGGAAAATCAAAAGAATGATGATTATTGATTATATTTCAAATACGTTGAGTGTGATTTCTAAAGAGAGAATTTAAGTCTAAAATACAGAGTTAATAAATGGAAATCAATGAATAGATCTTTCATATAGTTGTTCTCTTTATTCTCTTTTTACCACATATGAAAGCTTTTTCTCCATTGCAGAACAACAGAACATCCAATACTTTCATTCGTCGAGCAAGAGAAATGTTACTAGACAATGAAATGTCTAAAATATCTAGGATAACAAAGGCCATTGTCACTGCGAAGACCCCTATTGTCACCATGGTACCTAAAGAGAAACCAGTCAGAATTAAGCTGGTTACAAACACATCGTGCCAAGGTCTTGGAAAAATATCTTGGGAAGAGGTATATAATCTGATTGAAAGGGAAAAAACTAAGGTCACCGTGGAGAAGGCATTAGTTCCTAACAAAGATGACTCAGAGTCCGATTAAGAAAATTCTCTTCAAGCACTTGCGAATTATTTCCTGCACCGAATTGCAGCTCGAGCAAACATTTTCCCTTACTATGATGTAATTCAGCGGGTGATAGATAATGTCACCATCTAGAACAGGAAGTTTGTTTCAGCTACTGGGACAACATTTGGGTCATTTAAAGAAGAGGACATTAAAGAAATGTACCACCTTTTGGACCCACAAAAAATCCACAACAAAGCCTTTATCAAGGAATTTGCTGCAAATAATGAAAATCAATCTGAGCTAATCAGAGAATGGAGAAGAGCTCCAGAGAAGCACAAAAACGAGGCATCAGGTATGTACTCTATGGAGTCCCTTTCGCCTCCATACTGTTATGCTGTCGCAATGATGTGCAGACTATTTGGAAATGATAATTCAGCTAGGTTTTCTATACAAATGGTACCTTTAATCCATTCTGTTGTAAATTCTGAAATCATGGATTGGGCTATCATTCTTTCAGATAAGATAGCCAATATAATTCTCGAGTATAGAAATGACAAGGACATAGGAAACACAACCCCATTTTACTTTTGTGCCTATATTCTAGATTCCCTATGTTTCAACTCTAAATTTCCCATGTTAGGATGGAAATGGACCCCCAAAGATCCTGCTCCTATTCATATATATCATAAATTCTTGTGGAAAGTTCATTTAAAAAAAAAATGTTTATAGAATTTGTCATGGTTTCCTCATCCATGTTTATCAAACCATTTTTAACCGATTCCCTCCCACGCTTTCTGAAAAAGCTAAAATTGATATATCCTTGATTGGGGACTGGTTCGGAGAAGAAATATTTACCTATATCAGAGTCTTTGGGAGCATTGTAGAGCCCCATATTCTGCCTCTGTATGTTCCCGATAAACTGTTAGCACAAGAGATTTCCTATCAGTTAACAGTAGAAGGCATGTCCATGTCTTTGAAGAATAATAAAAAGTTGACGTGGCCTACTTTTCCCTTCTAGTGTGGAGATTTTACTCTTAATAAATTCACACATGCTAAGAAGGAGGTTATCAAAATAAGAGATCTTAAGCTCTCAATAGTCCTGGGAAGGCAATATGACCCAAAGAAGGTGGATTTTGATTTCACCACTTCAGTTTCAATCGCTCGATTTGAGCATGAACCAGATGAATTCGGTGATTTGTTTATTTCTGCTGATAATTTGTCCCAAGTATATAACTTAGCCAAATCTAAATTTCAAACTGAAGAGATGAATAAATTCATGTTATTTAGAAGCCAGAGATTGCTCAAAGCTCCTCTAGATCAATTACGAATTCATGTGTAAGAATCTGAAACACAGCAAAAGGAAAAAGAGGATGCATTTGGTAAAGCAGCTAAAGAAACATCTACGAGCAGGGCCAATGTACAGACATAGAAGGAAGTCACAGGAACTAAGCTTGTTGTGCAGAAAGAAAACACTAGCGGCAAACCCAATGTGAAAAAAAAGTACTAATGGTAAACCCAATGTACATATTGATCAGCAATCTACAGCTCAGACTGAAAGGAAATGCACAGGTACTGAGACCAATGTGCATACTGAGAAAGGAGACACAGGCAGTAAGCCTATTGTACAAGAAGTAAAAGGAGATGTGAGAAATAATCCAGATTCTCAACTTGAAAGAGAAGAAACTATTGAAAAAGTAGTGGAATCTGCTGAACTTATAGTTTCTTCCCATTTGCTGAGCCAATATGAGCAATTTTCCCAGCAAATAGGACAACAAAATAATCCCCAATTTAATGTTCTGAAAGATCAAGATATGGAAGTTATTCATGAACATCCTACAGGTGAAATAATGTTGAAAGTAGAAGACATTCCTCCTCTAGATGTCTTTTATAGTTCTAAGCATAGGGTTATTGTTAGAAAGCAGAGGAAGAGGAGAAGTACTGACCAGGATCCACTTTCAACATCACAAGTGGAATTTATGAATATTGTTTATAAAAATGTTGAGGTGAATCCATCGGAGGATCTCACCAAATTATCTCAATACGCAGGTGCCTATAGTGCTGCAACTATAGAAAAAGCTTTTGAAGTCTCCCAATTGATGAAACAAAGAGACTTACAAATAGCTATGCTGGAAGAATAGGCCACAGAGAATCAACAAAAGCTTGTTCAGTTGGAAAAATAATTGCAGGATGAGAAGCTCAGATCTAAATAACTAGAAGAGCAGCTTAGCATTGAAAAGAAGAAGATTTATGAACAAGCCTTGAACAAACAACTCAATTGAGTCAAGAGGTAGAAAAGTTACAAAATATTCTGTAAAATGAGAAAAATGCAAAGATTGAACAAGAGAAAATATTCCAATCAGCATTGGAAAAGTTCAAGGATTACCCTAAATTAGATCAATTCAAAACTGAAGCTTTTGAAACAAACAAACTGCTATCTCAGCAATTAAATGAATTTTGTTTAAATTTGGCACAAGTTGAGCCCTTGTGCGAAATAACATCATATTTGATAGATGAAGTAGTCACTCTCAGGCAAGAAATTGATGATGCTGATGATAAAATTTCTGACTTCCTTTCATAGCAGGATACAGAGTAGGGAAGAAAAGCTAATCTTCCTAGAGTTGAAGAGAGACACAAGGAAATTTTATTTGTGAAATGGGAACAACAGACGATGAAATCAGAAAGAACCATATCAAGAGCTAAAAGTATGATGAATAATATAACACAGTTGGTTAATGACAACTTTTTATTCCACTAATTTGATCTCAGATTGTATCCCAGGCAAATTACCAAACTTAAAAGAAGCTGATTCCAGGTGGAAAGAAGAGATAATCAATAAGAATAAACATATTAACAAACTGCAAGCAATTTCATGGGATATCATGTGGACTTATCTAATCAAGCCACATAGTCAACAAATGGCCATCAAATTCCTTTCAAATGCTATTAATTGTATCATTATTGAGTTCTATGATGCTACATATATTGGGCAGTTACATTCAAAAATGATTCATCCAGCGGAAGTTAAAGAAATGCTCAAAATCTACCATCTAGGCACATTAAACGTAGGAGATTTAATCAATTAATCGGTTTTACTTCAATATTGCAATTCTGTTTACAAATTTCTGATGAGATAAATTGTAGGAATATTTTTAGTTATTTTGTTTAATTAAGTACCTATTTAAACCCCTTTCATGCATTTAGAAAAGGGTCCTGAATTTGTAATATTTTGACTTGGATGTTACATTTTTGTACTCCATTGACTCTTATATTTTTATAAAGGATCACATTTGGTGGTTCTATGGAAAATTTTCTTTAAGAATTACATTTCTGTATCTCGGAGTCTGTTTTACATTGAAGTGCTAGATTTAGATATCGAATTGCATTGAGAAAGTATCAAGATGGATATGGTCTTTCTATCTATTCACTATTAATTTTCTTATGTTATGAGATACTCTCTTTAAAAATTGCTATCATTTATATGTACTTGTTTTACCATATTTCTTAATACATATCATTTCTAAGTGTGTAGAAATATTCATCTTTTACAGTATATGCAAATGATATATAAATGATGAGTACAATGTGCTATTATAACTCTTTTTAATTTCTTAAACAGAGTTATCATTATTTGATACTGCATATTTCAGTTAAATTATAATACATTTTCATGGTTATTGATTTAATTGAAACAATATTTAAGTTGTATTCATATTTGATACCCGGGTTAGTTTTAGAATTATTTATCAGTTATAGATTAAATTAGATAGATTGTTTAAGTTATTTTATTCCCATTTTCCACTCATCCAATCATTCTATTACCAGCCCATTTAGTTATTAGGAAACTGGTCCTATAAATCCAGTCAGAGCCACCACACCAAATGGATAAAGAGTTGTCCTAAGGTCCCGACCGGGTAGTTATCCCCCAATGTTTGAAGTAGCGATTTTCGAGGCTTCAACATTTTTGGCGCTAGAAGGAGGGCCTAAGCTATGAATGGTAGATAAATCCAAATCTACAGGCCATTCTAAGAGAAACTCACCCTCATCACCTTCTTCAATTTCTTCTACATCTCAAATCACCAGGGAAGAAATTGATAGAAATATTCAAACACCCACTACCAAAGTCTCAAACCAATCAGAAAATAAACCTCCTGAGTCTCTTGAAATTGAAGCTTTAGTTCATAAACTTCAAGGGTTCTCATTATCATTAGAAGAGTCTGAATTATCTGAAGGTAGTGTTACCTCACAATTTGTTTCTTCCAGACCTCTCACTAGGTCACAAAGTGAAAAACTTGGTATTCCTCCAAAGGAATTTCCTTTACCTAGTAGAGTTAAAACAAGAAATACCCCATCGGAATCAGAGAGTGATATTAGTTCTTCATCGCAAATTCAATCATCTATTTCCCAAGCCCCAAATCAGAAAAGTGTAGTTGTCTCATCATCATCATCTACTCAAAAAACATCTATCCAAACACCAACTATCTCTTCTAGTCCTTCCATTGTTATCCCAATGGTGGCACAAGCAGCACCAAGACCATGGGCTAGACCCGGAGCAGTTAATATTCCTGCACCTTTACATGATTTACCCGATCATGCTGAAAAATGGCTACCAAAATTCAGTCTGGACCTGAACATACTAGCTGAAGAACATATCAATAATTTTATTGTTTCTGTAAATTTGAATGGAGTTGAGCATGAAGATGTTGTAGTCATATTATTCCCCTATACTTTGCAAGGTGCAGCAGGATCCTGGTTTTTTTCATTACCTTCAGGATCTATTACAAGTTGGGATATTTTCTCAGATCATTTCTTGACCAAATTTGGAGATGACAGATCCATAGCTACCCTAATCAATGATCTTTCCAACATGAGGACAAAACCGAAGGAACCCATTAAAGATTTTAACTCTCGATTCAACAAAATTTTGAATAAAATCCCTACATATTCAAAGCCTAGTGAGCAGGTTAGAAGTGAATGGTATATAAATTCTTTTCCCTCAAACATAGCAATTTTTGTAGATAGAGCTGCAAAACCTACTTTAGCTAAAAATATGAAAGAAGCTATTGCAGTCAAAAAAAGGATTGTTACTTTGGATAAGAAAAATGCCATTGAAGAAAGAAAATCCAAGAAAGTCATCTTTAAGGATGATTCAAAGAAGAAGACACCAAGAGATCCATATGACATGGAAGGCTTACAGAAAGTTCTCAAAACCATGTCTAATGAGATTGTTGAGATTGAAAAGCAAGTATCAGAGACTTCTACTAAGAGACCATTCAGAAATTTCAAGAGAAATAAAGCTGAATCTAAACCTCCCAATTCAATCTCCAATGTAGAATCAAAATAAGAAGAAGAAGAAGAAGAAGATACTCCTGCAGTATCAGATGAAGAAGAAGAAAGAGAAGAAATAGCTGAATTACATGGAATGTGGGATTTCATTCTCCCTAACTCGGATAGTGAAATAGAACAAGAAGCTATGCCTGTAAGTACAAGGAGAAAATCTACATCGAAACCTGTTCAATTTGTTCCTAAGAAGAAAACTACAACTCCAAGTACCAAAGACAAATCTCCTGCAAAGAAAAATTTTCCCTTACCCACTCAAAATCAACCATCTTCTTCTAATCCTCCTACATCAACATCTAAGACTTTGGTGGTATCAGATCCTATGGATTATAACATTGTTGAAGACATGAAAAATACTAGAGCGAACATTTCTTTACATGAACTCAACAAACTTAAACATCAACAAAATCTGCTATTAAAAGAATTAAATGCTACACCTATTGCTCCTCTACCAAGTGGTGTAGTTGCCAAAGCGGCTAAAGGGATTGGTAAGCCACCAGACAAAGTAGATGCCACTGATACTGTTCTTATAGGAGAAAGATCAAATTCTTAGACACCTCCTTTTCTTTTGACTTATGAAATCTACAACAAGAATCTACATAATTGTTTAATTGATTCAGGAGCATCCTCTAATTTAATGCCTACTTCAGTCTGTGCAAAATTGAATATTGAACCATAGAAGTCTGCAGTTCACATTGTTCAATTGGATCGCTCTAAAGTTAAATTTGTAGGAGAAATCAATTCAGTTACCATAAGACTAGCTTCTGATCCTAGGATTGTCCAAAGAATTAATATTCTAATTGCAGATATTCCTGAATTCTATGGATTAGTCTTAAGCAGGGATTGGTCTGCAAAGCTTAATGGTTATATCGCAACCGATTATTCACATATGTGGCTTCCCTATAAAGGGAAACCAAATCAAATCAAAGCTGAACGAGAAAAACACATGATGCACACTGTAACTGAATTTGAACAAGAAAATGAACCTATAGCTTTCAACAACAATATCCTTGGAGGTTATTCTGCTGAGTCATTCCTTGGGAATTTCAAAGCACCACAATCACCCTTTTCTGTAAATACTTTTATTTCGCAAATTGAAAATTTTTCACAGTCTGATTCTTCTAGAATTGTTAATATTTCTGATACATCTGTAGATAAACTTGTAGATAAATCTTTATTTTGGTCATTATATTTCGATGAATCAAAATATAATGATGGAGCAGGAGCAGGATGCATTTTAATTGATCCAAATGGAGAGAAAACCATGCTGTCATGTAGACTAGAATTTGAGTGCACAAACAATACTACAGAATATGAAGCCTTGATTCAAGGGCTTTATGAAGCTATAGGGTTAGATGTCAAATATTTGAAAGTATATGGTGATTCTGAAATTGTCATAAGAAAAGTAAGGAATACCATCCATTTTCTTTCAGGACATCTCAAACATTATCAAACCCTAGTACAGGACCTTACCACTGAATTTTTAGCATTTAATATCTCTTCTATTCCTAGAAATCAAAATACATCAGCTAATTTATTAGCTAATGTTGCATCGAAACTCCTCCCTGTTGAAGATTGCAGTCCTGATAGATTTTAAGTAGAATTGATTTTTCACCCGTCTGTTCCCGATAATATCACAAACTGGAGAGTATTCTATCATGATGAAGATATATTAAATTTCTTGACTTCAGAGAAATCCTATGATGAACAAATCATTGATGAAAATGATCATGATCTGCAAATTACTTCAAAAATTAATGAAAATCCTATTCCTAAATCTGTTGTTAAACTTGAGGATCTATATGATATAAAAGACAGATTCAAGAAAGTTACTAATGCTAAACTTCAAAGTTCTACTTTGAAGTTTGAATTAATAAATCTTGGCTCTGACTCTAAACCTCAAAATGTTAATCTAGGACTCAATTTAACTCTAGAGGAAAGAACTACTTTCATCAAACTTCTGAATAGGTATAATAATGTCTTTTCTTGGAATTATGAGGACTTAAAAACTTATGATACTTATGTTATCCAACACACAATTCCAATGTTGTCTGATGTCAAGCCTGTTCAACAGAAGTTAAGAAAGATTCATCCAAATATTGAAAGTCAAATCAAAATAGAACTCAACAAACTTTTGAAAGCCAAAATCATTTTTCCTGTAAGGCATTCCAATTGGGTTTCCAATATGGTACCTGTCAGGAAGAAAAATGGTGATATTAAAATCTGTATTGATTTTAAAAATTTAAACAAGGCATGTCAAAAGGATAATATCCCATTGCCAACCATGGAGCAAATACTCCAAAAGGTAGTTGGTTATGAACTCATGTCCTTCCTTGATGAATTTTCAGGCTATAATCAAATATTATTACATCCAGATGATAGATTGAAAACCACTTTCAGAACCAAATGGGGAACCTATGCTTATCAGAAAATGCCTTTTGGTTTAATAAATGCAGGAGCTACTTTCCAGAGAGCCATGGACATAGAATTTAAGGGTCTGATTAATAGATCAGTTTTTATTTATCTTGATGACATAAAAGTATTTTCAAAGAAGAGAGCCAATCATCTACATGATTTGAAACAAATATTTGAAAGATGTAGAAGGTTTGGTATTTCTTTAAACCCAAAGAAATCCTTCTCTGCTCTCAATGAAGGAAAACTCTTAGAGTTTTTTGTGTCAAAAGATGATATATATATTGACTCGGACAGAGTGAAAGAAATTTCTGATATTTCTTTAACTCATAACAAAAAATCCATGCAATCATTTCTAGGGAAAATCAATTTTGTAAAAAGATTCATTCTCGATTTTTCTCAAATTTTTTTACCTATGCAGAATATGATTAAGAAAAATTCAGTATTCAAATGGGGTTATAAAGAGAAGGAAGCCTTTGATGCAATCAAATAGGTAATCATTAATGCACTTGCATTGAATACTCCTGATTTTTCTAAAGATTTTATTCTATATACTTTGGCCACCGAAACATCATATGCTGTTGTTTTAACACAACTCAATGATCAACAAGTAGAAGCACCAATTTCTTTTTTCAACTCGAATCTGCAAGGAGCTGAGCTTAATTATTCCGATGTAGAAAAACAAGCCTTCGTTGTGTTTAAGTCAATCAAACATTTTAGACCTTTTCTCCTAAAAACACACAAAAATTATTGTCTCATTCTCTACAGTGAGACAACTATTAGTTCAAAAGGAAGTAGGAGAAAATAGGGCTAATTGGGTGATAGCTTTGCAAGAATATGATATTGATATTAAGCTAGCCAAGATTGTTAGAGGTCAATTTTTTTGCAGATTATTAGCAGGAGCTCACAACATACCAGAAAATCAAGATCCAGATAATGTTGTTCAAGTAAGTCAGATAAGTGTTACATATTCTGAATCTCAGTATGCTGATCTGATCTTTTACTTAAAAAATGGGTATGATCCTTCTAATTTCAACTATAAAAACAAACATTCTTTAATATTGAAGGCTTCTAAATATGAAATCATTGATGATGTGTTATTCAAAAGGAATTATGATTCAATCCTATTAAGATGTCTTGAAAATATTGAAGCAAAAAAGGTATTGCAGGAATTACATGATGGACCAGCAGGTGCACATTTTGGAGGTGATACCACAGCTCACAAAATCATCCATGCTGGATATTATTGGCCTACAATTTTCAAAGATACACATGATTATGTGATGAAGTGCAAAATTTGTCAAACTGCTAGTGGAAGACAAAGGAAGCTAGCTTTTCCTTTGCAACCAGTAAGTATTGAGCAACCATTTGAACAATGGGGGCTTGATATTATTTGTGAAATAGTACCTCATTCTTCCAAATAGCACAAATACATCCTTACAGCAACAGATTACTTCACAAAATGGGTAGAAGCAATTCCTTTAAAGGTGGCCAATTCTGACACAATTATTGATTTCATCGATCAATTCATCATTACCAGGTTTGGTGTACCTAACGCTCTTGTCTTTGAAAATGCATCTTATTTTTCTAGAAACAGTATAATGGAATTTTCACTCAAAAGAGGTTTTAAATTGAAATATTCATCAAATTATTATCCACAAGGTAATGGTCTAGTTGAATCTACTAATAAAAATATCATCAAAATCATTAAAAGGACCATTGATCAAAATCAAAAGAATTGGCACAAGTCCTTAATATTTGCATTATGGGCTGATTGTATTACTCATAAAGCTTCAATAGGAACTTCACCTTTCAATTTAGTTTATGGAAAAGAGGCTGTGATACCATCAAATCTAGCTCTCCCATCATTAGCTCTAGTGCAATTTATTGAAGAAAATCCTTCTTCATCTATTCAGTTGAGATTTGATCAAATCCTTAAATTAGAAGAAGATAGAGAGAAAGAAAAAAGTATTCATGAAAAACATCAACAGCTTGTAAAATCTTCTTTTCATTCAAGTTCCACCAGCTCAATTTTTTTTTCAATTGGTGATCTTGTTCTGAAATGGGATAAAGCACATAAAGAAAAAGGTAACCATACCAAATTTCAGAAAATGTGGCTTGGACCATTTCAGATTGCTGAAAAGATAGGCTCACATACATTCATACTCCAATATTTAATAGGAAAGAGAGAATCTCTTCCTGTAAATGGGCTTGTCTTAAAGAAATTCTTTTCATAACGAGGTAACCCCTTCTTACTTGTACATATTCCTTTCTGCAATTTTTGTTTGTTTTGTAAATAAAAGTTGTTAATAAATCTCTAATTGACTTTTTACTATTAGAAAATGTCTTAGGAATAATATTATAAATATTTATTTTGTGTAAATAAGAATTTTTAGGGAAATGATTACAGTTTTGGATAGTTTAAAATAAAATGTCAAACTTTGAAATTTGTTCAAAACATTTGCATGATCTTTTGAAACCTTGAGAAAATGTAAATAATTATAAGTTTATTGAGCAGAGAAAGGTTATATTTAAAAAGTAAAGACTTTTTCAAGATTTGGCACTCAAAAAACTTTGAAAATTGTCATCCATTGATTCTTAAGGATAAAACCATTTCACCCCATCCATTTAGGTTGTGATTTTTTAGAATGTAATTCTAAGAAATTATATGAAAATTTAAGAGATAATAGGTCTCATCAAAAGCCTGCTTACCATGATCATAAGAAGTAATAAAACTGACATTACCAACACTGCATACCAAAATAGGGTAATGGCTTATAAATATAAGACAAGGGGTCTCATCACGAGCCAACTTGTTCAGTTTAATTACAACTAGTGAATGGCATTGTTATTAACTGGCTACCAAACCAGAACAATGGCTCTTAAACTAAAAAATAAGTAAAAGACAAAAAACATGAGATAATATATCTTATGAATTTATTTTTAAAGAGTCATAATCTTAGTTGGATGGGACAATGAATGGTTGATGGTTAAAAGGTAACCCTGTCGAGACTATGAACATTTGCAGGCAGCAGAGGCAATGCCTATGACAATAGAGTATATTACAAAATCTAAACTTGGGAAGCCCTATTACTTCATTATTATCAACCAATCAAGGCTTGAGAAAACCAAAAAATGTTTTTATCTTTGAGGAATTAGAAATAAATTGTAAGTGATTTTTATTCTTTTTCAGAGTTAGATTTTATTTAAAATTTCTCTAAGATAGTTTTCATTATCTTTAGAAATTTTTACTTACTAGAAATATAGTATTCATTTTATTTTTCAGAGATAACTGTTTCTTCCAGTGAATCGCCAATTCTTGTGCGGTACAACAACCCTCCCCATTTCTAATTTTTAGAATAAATTTCATTTAGAAATAGGTCCCCTTTTTTCTTAGATAGGAATAAAAACTTAGAGGAAATCCAATCATTTTTTAATAAAACAATAAAGGTGCATTAAGGGCATATATTGCTTATCTTTAATAGCAAGTGTATATAAACAAATGAAACATTGAAGAATTTACGATCCAATGAGATATAATGACTTTATCACATTAACATAATACATGAAAGTATTCAATTGGAACAAAGTCTGATGTGATACAGTAATCGCAATCGCAAATCGCAGATATCCTTAAGTTGTATATTTGTTTTTGAAAAACTCTGATGCAATTGAACCAATCTTAATCGCAAATCGCAGAAGTGTTAAGCTTTTACATTGTTCTATAAAAATTCGATGCGATGCGATTGATCCCAATCGCATTTCAGAAGAACAATGTAATATGTGCCTATTTTATAATCTCCGATGCAATGGGCCCCATCGTAAATCGCAATCGCAAAACGAAAATGCAAACTCTTCATTCGGTCATTTGCAAAACTCTGATGTGATGCGATTGATCGCAATCGCATTTTGAAGGAGCAAACATTATATTCACTCATGATACTAAAATCTCTGATGCGATGGACCCCACGGTAATCGCAATCACAAATCGGCTATTATCATTTGCAACTCATTTCTTTTGAAAAAGAGCCGATGCGATACACCATCATCGCAATCGGAAATTGGTGGAGATTATGAAATTTTATTTGTTGTCCCTCTTGAAAATCCCCGATGCGATTAACAATTAATCTTTATATTTTACATTGCGCGTATGTTATTTATTCATCGCAATCGCATGATTCAAAGGGAAAGTTTTATGTTTTCATTTCAAAACCGTCGATCTCCAGTTGCATGTTTATTATTAATAGAAAATCAAAAGAATGATGATTATTGATTATATTTCAAATACGTTGAGTGTGATTTCTAAAGAGAGAATTTAAGTCTAAAATACAGAGTTAATAAATGGAAATCAATGAATAGAACTTTCATATAGATGTTCTCTTTATTCTCTTTTTGCCACATCTGAAAGATTTTTCTCCATTGCAGAACAACAGAACATCCAATACTTTCATTCGTCGAGAAAGAGAAATGTTACCACACAACGAAATCTCTAAAATATCTAGGAAAGAAAAGGCCACTGTCGCTGCGAAGACCCCTATTGTCACCATGGTACCTAAAGAGAAACCAGCTAGAATTAAGTTGGTTACAGACACATCATGCGAAGGTCTTGGAAAACTCTCTTGGGAAGAGGTATATATTCTGATTGAAAGGGGAAAACCTAAGGTAACCCTGGAGAAGGCATCAGTTCCTGACGAAGATGACTCAGATTCCGATTCAGAAAATTCTCTTCAAGCACTTGCGAATTCATTCCTGCACCGAATTGCAGCTCGGGCAACCATTTTCCCTTACTATGATGTAATCCGGTGGGTGATAGATAATGTCACCATCCAGAACAGGACATTTGTTTCAAATACTAGGAAAACATTTGGGTCATTTAAAGCAGAGGACATTAAAGCAATGTACCACCTTCCGGACCTGCAGAAAATCTACAACAAAGCCTTTATCAAGGAATTTTCTGCAAATAATGAAAATCAATCTAATCCAATCAGATAATGGAGAAGAGCTCTAGAGAAGCAAAAAAACGAGGCATTAGGTATGTACTCTGTGGAGTCCCTTTCGCCTCCATACTGTTATGTTGCCATAATGATGTGCAGGCTATTTGGAAATGATAATCCAGCTAGGTTTTCTATACAAATGGTACCTTTAATCCATTTTGTTGTAAATTCTGAAATCATGGACTGGGCTGTCATTCTTTCAGATAAGATAGCCAATAGAATTCTCGAGTATAGAAAGGACAAGGACATAGGAAACACAACCCCATTTTACTTTTGTGCCTATATTCTAGATGTCCTATGTTTCAACTCTAAATTTCCCATGTTAGGATGGAAATGGACCCCCAAAGATCCTGCTCCTATTCATATATATCATAAATTCTTGTGGAAAGTTCATTTTAAAAAACATGTTTATAGAATTTTTCACGGTTTCCTCATCCGTGTTTATCAAACCATTTTTAACCGATTCCCTCCCAAGCTTTCTGAAAAAGCTAAAATTGATATATCCTTGATTGGGGACTAGTTCAGAGAAGAAATATTTACCTATATCAGAGTCTTCGGGAGCATTGTAGAGCCCCATATTCTGCCTCTGTATGTTCCCGATAAACTGTTAGCACAAGAGATTTCCTATCAGTTAATAATAGAAGGCATGTCCAGGTCTTTGAAGAATAATAAAAAGTTGATGTGGCCTACTTTTCCCTTCCACTGTGGAGATTTTACTCTTAATAAATTCACACATTCTGAGAAGGAGGTTATCAAAATAAGAGATCTTAAGCTCTCAACAGTCCCAGGAAGGCAATATGACCCAAAGAAGGTGGCTTTGATTTCACCACTTCAGTTTCAATCACTCGATTTGAACATGAACTAGATGAATTCGATGATTTGTTTATTTCTGTTGATAATTTGTCCCAAGTCTATAACTTAGCCAAATCTAAATTTCAAACTGAAGAGATGAATAAATTCATGTTATTTAGAAGCCAGAGATTGCTCAAAGCTCCTCTAGATCAATTACGAATTCCTATGCAAGAATCTGAAACACAGCAAAAGGAAAAAGAGGATGCATCTGGAAAAGCAGCTAAAGAAACATCTACCAACAGGGCCAATGTATAGACACAGAAGGAAGTCACAGGAACTAAGCCTATTGTGCAGAAAGAAAACACTAGCAGCAAACCCAATGTGCAAAAACAAAATACTAATGGTAAACCCAATGTACATATTGATCAGCAATCTACAGCTCAGAAAAAAAAGAAAAGCACAGGTACTGAGATCAATGTGCATACTGAGAAAGGAGACACAGGCAGTAAGCCTATTGTACAAGCAGTAAAAGGAGATGTAAGCAATAATCCAGATTCTCAACTTGGAAGAGAAGAAACTGCTAAAAATTAGTGGAATCTGCTGAACTTATAGTTTCTTCCCATTTGCTGAGCCAATATGAGCAATTTGCCCAGCAAATAGGACAACAAAACAATCCCCAAGTTAATGTTCTGGAAGATCAAGATATGGAAGTTATTCCTGAACATCCTACAGGTGAAATTATGTTGAAAGTAGAAGATATTCCTCCTCTAGACGTCTTTTATAGTCCTAAGCATAGGGCTGTTGTTAGAAAGCAGAGGAAGAGGAGACTAGGATCCAATTTCAACATCACAAGTGGAATTTATTAATATTGTTTATAAAAATGTTGAGGTAAATCCGTCGGAGGATCTCACCAAATTATCTCAATACGCAGGTGCCTATAGTGTTTCAACTATAGACAAAGCTTCTGAAGTCTCCTAGTTGATGAAACAAAGAGACTTACAGATAGCTATGCTAGAAGAACAGGCCACAGAGAATCAACAAAAGATTGTTCGGTTGGAAAAACAATTGCAAGATGAGGAGCTCAGATCTAAACAACTAGAAGAGAAACTTAGCATTGAAAATAATAATATTGATGAACAAGCCTTGAACAAAAAAAAAAATTTGAGTGAAGAGATAGAAAAGTTACAAAATCTTCTGCAAAATGAGAAAAATGAAAATATTGAACAAGAGAAAATATTCCAATCAGCATGGGACAAGTTCAAGGATTAACCTAAATTAGATAATTCAAAACTGAAGCTCTTGAAACAAACAAACTGCTATCTCAGCAGTTAAATAAATTTTGTCTAAAGTTGGCACAAGCTGAGCCCTTGTGCGAAATAACATCATCTTTGATAGATGAAGTAGTCACTCTCAGGCAAGAAATTGATGATGCTGATGATAAAATTTCTGAATTCCTTTCATGGTAGGATACAAAGCAGGGAAGAAAAGCTAATCTTCCTAGAATTGAAGAGAGACACAAGGAAATTTTATTTGTGGAATGGGAACACCAGATGATGAAATCAAAAAGAGCCATATCAAGAGCTAAAAGTTTGATGAACAATATAACACAGTTGGTTAATGACAGCTTGTATGCCACTAATTTGATCTCAGATTGTATCCCAGGAAAATTACCAAAAGTAAAAGAAGTTGATTCGAGGTGGAAAGAAGAGATAATCAATAAGAATCAACAAATTAGAAAAATGCAAGCAATTTCATGGGATATCATGTGGACTTATCTAATCAAGCCACATAGTCAAAAAATGGCCATGAAATTCCTTTCAAATGCTATTAATTGTATCATTCCTGAGTTCTCTGATGCTACGTATACTGGGCAGTTACATTAAAAAATGAGTCATCCAGCGGAAGTTAAAGAAATGCTCAAAATCTGCCATCTAGGCACATTAAACACAGGAGATAATCAATGAATCAGTTTTACTTCAATATCTCAATTATGTTTACAGATTTCCGATGAGATAGATTGTAGGAATAGTTTAAGCTATTTTGTTTTATGAAGTACCTATTTAAACCCCTTTCATTCATTTAGAAAAGGGTCCTGAATTTTTAATATTTTGACTTGGATGTTACATTTTTGTACTCCATTGACTCTTATATTTTTATAAAGGATCACATCTGGTGGTTCTATGGAAAATTTTCTTTAAGAATTACATTTCTGTATCTTGGAGTCTGTTTTACATTGAAGTGCTGGATTTGGATATCGAATTGCATCGATAAAGTATCAAGATGGATATGGTATTTCTATCTATTCACTGTTAATTTTCTTATGTTATGAGACATTCTCTTTAAAAATTGCTATCATTTATATGTACTTGTTTTACCATATTTTTTTATACATATCATTTCTGACTGTGTAGAAATATTCATCTTTTACATTATATGCAAATGATATATAAATGATGAATACAATGTGCTATTATAACTCTGTTTAATTTCTTAAACAGAGTTATCATTATTTGATACTACATATTTCTGTTAAATTATAATACATTTTCATGTTTATTGATTTGATTGAAACAATATTTAAGTTGTATTCATATTTGATACCCGAGTTAGTTTTAGAATTATTTATCAGTTATAGATTAAATTAGATAGATTGTTTAAGTTATTTCAGTCCCATTTTCCACTCATCCAATCATTCTATTACCAACCCATTTAGTTATTAGGAAAATGGTCCTATAAATCCAGTTGGAGCCACCACACCAAACAGAAAAGGAGCTGTCCTAAGGTCTCGACCGGGTTGTTATCCCCAATGTTTGAAGCAACGATTTTCGGGGCTTCAACAGGATGGTCAGACTAATATAGAAAGGAGGGACTGATCCATATGAATGCTTTCCATTCACATCAGGGCCAAAAATTAACTCAGGTTGATCATCATTCAAATTAATGGAAACTTCACCATCATTCATATTCAAAGTTTCAATTATAGTTGATTTGTATAAGTCATTTTTAACCAATTCTGTTAAAGGAATAGCTATTTTTAACTTAGCAATTTTAGACTGAATATTGAATGAGGATTGAGATTTACTAATTTGAACTAATTCATCTTTAGAAACTGTAATCTGAGTTGGTTTTTCTTGATTTTCAACAGTTGTATTCTTATCTCCAATTTTCTTGGCATTCTCTCTCTGAATTTCTTGAGTTTTGCTGCTTTTAATTTTCTTTTCAGGGACCGTTTGTGTGGCAGCAGAAATTTTATCAGACTTAGAATTATTAGCTGGTGTTCTGGAATTATCGATTTTAGGATTTGCTGATTTAGAATCAGAAAAAAAAAAAATGTTTCTGATACGAATGTGTTGTTTTTACTGAATCAGAGGCTTTAGAAGTATTAGCTTTTTATGCATCTTTAGAAGATTGAGCTACTTCATCAGTAATGTCAAAAATTTTGGGACTTGTTGATTTTTTAGGACTAGAAGGATTGGAATTTTTCTTATTTTCCCTTGGGAGAATTTGCAAAACTTTTGTTTTTGGGGCTTCTAAATTTTTCTTATTTTTATTTTGGGAACTATTTTTAGTAGAAGGCTCATTATCTTTCTCGTTTCTAAGGTTATACTGACTGTGAATTTCATTAATAGAAAATTCATAACCCTGTTTTTAGTCAAAGGATTCACTGGAGTTTATTTTGAGTTGTTGAAGCTCAAATAGTTCCAGATCTTCCTGAGTGAGGAAAATGGTGTTGTTTTAATCTATTCCCATTATATGATTGATGGCATCCTCATCTTCATCATTATTTTGAGAACTTTCAGCATAGTTCTCTTGAAATGGGGGCCTAATGTTTTGGTCTGGAGCAACTCCTTTAGCTTTTCCAGGGTTATTATTTTTTTCCGAAATTGGGATTTTTGATCTGAGTTTTATTATCCCATTGAGGTTTTCTATCTAAATTATCTAATCCTTCTACCAACCTTTCTAAAGTTTTAGCAACAAAATCTAATTTAACATCTGAGTTTGAACTTTCTTCTTTATTTGAAACTCTTCTTTCATTTCTAAGTATGGCCTTCCTAGCTAAAATGTTGATTTCTACACTAACAGCATCTAATTGCATCTATTATAATGTTTGTGCATCTCTTTCTCTTAATTGATATGCCATATCTGTATCAAATCCATCAGGGAATTTGAGCAGTACAGAGTAAGGTGTAGGTTTAAGAGCTGCAGGAATGGAATTATGGACACTGTTATACCTGGTGCAATATTATTGGACAGACTCAGTAGGATATCTTTTTAAAGCATCAAACTCAGACAAAATTTGAAGGGGGTTCTTTTTCTTTTCCCATTTATTTAAAAATATTCTATGAAATGCAGCTAAATCAACTACACTACCAGCTGCTAAATTTTTCAACCATTTTTTAACTTCTCCTGTCAAACTTTGGGAAAATAACCTCATCTGGACATCTGACTCATCAATATCATAAATTTCACAGTAATCTATCATTATTGTTACATGTTTTTGAGCAGTATATTGTGAAAGGCCTTCAAATAGTGGTATATTTTTTTGGTAGTCTTGAGGCATAGCATGGAGGTTTTGGGGTAAAACAAGGGGAGCATACCTAGTAGCCATGGCTTGAAGCTTTGCTGAGATGGGAGGTATAACAATAATGATAGGGGTAGTGCTGGATATGGTAGCTGATGAATTAACAACTGCAGTTGAAGAGCTGAAAAATGAAGATGGTATGTAAATGTAATTGCTAGGAAATAAATATGTGGTGCTTATAAAATCTGATTGCAAAGTAGTGGATGCAGTGGATTGAGTGGATGAGGGAAATAATATCCTAGGCTCCAAAGGAAACTTAGGAATGAAATGGTCTATAGATGAACTTGTAGAAGTATCTATAAATGAAGTGACAACATATAAAGATGAATCTGGTGTTGGTATTATTGTTGTGTGCAATTGAGAAACTGGAGGTTTTATGTAAGACAACAAATGAGCTAATTCGATAGCTTCATTAATATCTTTAATCAATGAAACATTAATTTTTTCAACTGTATTTTGATATTCAGATTTACTTAACTTGGTTCCTACTGAAATATTTTTCTATTTTGCATTCAAAAATGAAAGGAAAACATGATCTATAACAGTATTTTTCAAATGATTTTCAGATTTAGTTTAAACAATGAATATTCAAATTTTAGATCAAAATTAATATCATTTAAACTCACTAACTCTTTGGGTAAAGAATTGGGTTTTCTTAATGGTACTTCAGTTTCTAAATTGACAATTTGTTTTTTTTTTTTTTTTTCCAATCTATTCTCGGTTATCTACTATAATTGCAGGCTTAGGATCCGGGTTAGACTTGGTATAGTAGTTTTTCCTAGAAGCCAGAATGACTGTTTTAAATACACACAACATATAAAAATAATATTAAAGTAAAAAGATAATTTAAATATCTTCCTTTAAGACTAAATTTATGACTAGAGATTGGTTAGTTCCCCAGTATGGTTGCCAGTATGTTATCACTCTAGTAATTCCTTAAGTTGTGGGATTTGAGTTTTTAGTCTAAGAAAACTAGAGGTAACCACAAACCTACTTCAAATCCTAGGATCTAGCCTTCCTAGAATTCAGAGAGGGCTCTCTCTTTAAGATTTATCTTTGTTTTTTTATTTATGTTTTTAGGCTAGTTATGATAGAATAACTGGTTTTTTTTTTAAGATTTTGGTGGGAAAAAATCACTTAGAGGTAAACTAGAGAGAAATCTACTTGTCCATTGGGCTATGGAGTCTAAATCTAGATAGCAGTACTAGAAGTCAAGGCTATAAAGGTACAAATGTATTTAGGGCAAGATAGATAACCCTCAGAGATTTGGGAAAAGTGTTTTTGGTGAAATGGTATGATCAAGATAAAAGGCTATGAAGGACCCTTTGATCCAGAAAATGGAAGAAGGAGGCAGGGGTCAAATGGGAGTAGGAGAAATTAAGAATTCCTAACACCGGAAATCAGCAGAAAACATTTAAATGGTAACCAGTTAAAAACAGGGAGTAAAGGACTAGCCTGTAGTAATATTCCTAGTTACTCATTAAGATTGAACAAACATATATAATGGAATGCATGAAAATCAAGAAAGAAAACAATGACAAGAATAAAATACTTCACTCATCAGCTTATCACAGGGATCCTGAATTATGATGCCAGTTTAGCTTTTTCCAGTCTGCTACTTTGAAATCAACACATAATAACCTCCAATGTTTCAGCAAAAAGTCTATAGTAAAGTCTAGAAATTTTATTCCACTTTAAATAATTCAAATGTTGAAGTATTTATACAAAATGTAGTTACAAATATCCTAGGAGACATCAAGGAATATATTTG
Source organism: Pinus albicaulis (assembly GCA_034641835.2). NCBI lineage: Eukaryota > Viridiplantae > Streptophyta > Pinopsida > Pinales > Pinaceae > Pinus > Pinus albicaulis. The sequence goes on from CM076578.1 coordinate 878,836,692, forward strand.
GGAAAAAGAAAATATCTTTACAAAATAAGAGGGACAGTTGCTTAACAAATTAGCAAGTTGTCCTCTTTATCCAAAACAAATAGAACTACTTTATCTAATCAAGGAGCTTTAAGTGATTTTTTGTCTTGCTTTGCTGGCTGCTAGAAAATATCTTTAGTTGAGTTTCCTTGGCTGATACTCTTTCATCTGATACTCTTTAATGCTGCCCTTTAACTCTGATACACTTTGACTAATATTTCCATTGTTTTACTACTGTAAAAAATATTTCTTTTTGCAGTAAAAAATCAGAAAACTGTCCTTTTGTTTCATTGTTTCTTCTTGATTTTTTTCAAGGTAATTTCTTCACTGTTACCTCTACTTTTCACATCAAATATGTAAATTCTTGCCACTGTTCTTCACTGGGAATTTTTAAATTTTTCAGTTTTCTAAAATTGTCATCTGCCTCCGTATATTTAGCAAAATTGAGCTTAAACACAAAAAGATGTTTGATCTCATGCTGAAGAAAGAACAAATCTTCAAAGTGTTGGAAGAGGAATTTACCTATAGGAGTACCTTATGGAAATGGTTTGCTGACTTGCTCCTTGGAAAATTCTCTGATTTTATTATCATAATCTTTTTGGGGCATTGGTTTTTCATTAAAGACATGAATATCTGGCAAACACTTCTTTCTCAAGTTTGTATACTTCACCATAAACTTTTTTATGGAAATATTCATTATTTCACACTTCTCTTCTAGGTAGGTCATCAAATTTTTCTTTGTTACTACCTTTTTAATCTGCAAAATGGTCTTTATTCTATCCAATATCTATAACTCTTCCAACTCTTCTTTGTTCTTGTTGTTTAGGAAAGTGATGAGTTTTAAATCCCAAGTTTGCTTATCAGTTAACTCATCCTTAGTCTTTTAAATCTCTGCCTGAGCTACTATCAATAAGTCTTTTTGCTCATATATAATCTGAATTGAAGGCCATTAAGTGTGAATGGCCTCAATTATGTTTTTCCATAAATGATTCTTGAAAAATGAAATTTGTTCAGTGAATGTTAGCTCTTTCTGCAATCCCTTAATTTTCTCTCCAAGTCTAATTGCCTTCTTCTCATGGGTTTTAGCTTTTATTTGAGCTAACTTACTTGTGGATTCAAGATTTTCAATCATTTTGTTTAGGCTATTGATTTCATTATTTTTCAAAGACATGTTGGGTATGTGTTATATTCTTTCCACGACTAAGCACGCACGGGGGGGTAAGAGGGGTGGCGATAGCCCCCCCTGTCGGGGTCCGGGGCAGCGCCCTGGCGAAAATGTTTGGTCCTTAATTTCCGGTGGGTAGTCCGCGCCCATGGTTTTGTGCATGGTTTTGTACATGGTTTTGGGGTACGATGGTTTTCGGCCCCTCATATTTTTGTAGATCCGATCAAGGGAACTAAAGTTATGTTCTAATCCAGGGTTTATGGATTGGGGTTTATGTATGCTTCGAAATGTATATATATGTGTTGTAACACTAAAAGGAATATAATGAAAAATCAAGCTGGTCGTCCTGATTTGGGATCCAGGGGAAAATCTCTGTGTTTATCTGTTTTATGTTTTATGTCGTTATTGTTGTCATTTCATAAGATTCGTGTGTAGATAATTTATGTTCAGGGTTAAAACCTACATTTGGTATCAGAGTTGTTTCAGCTTCAAGGGGATGCCTTTGTTGTTGAGGGTTTTTTTTGCTCGGGCCTGAGGTAGACCCTGTTCAGTGGGAGATCTACGGGATCGATTCTTGCGGTGAAAGAAGATGGAAAGCGGCGGGAAGAGAGAGATCGAGAAATTTAATGGTCAGAGTTTTGAGTTATGGAAGCTCAAGTTGGAGGATCTGCTGGTGGATAAATATCAGTGGATCGCGGTAGATCCAGGTACTAAACCAACGAAAATGTCAGATGAAGACTGGAAGAAACTGGATCGAAAGGCTAAGAGCACAATATGGTTGTGTGTCTCAGATTCAGTATTGTTGAATGTATCTGGGGAAGCTACGACAAAGAATTTGTGGGAAAAACTTGGGACTTTGTACCAATCTAAGTCTCTGGTGAATAAGTTTTTCCTACGGAAAAATTTGTATGACCTAAGGATGAAGGATGGAGACTCGGTGATAGAGAATCTGAACGCCTTCAATATTGTGATAAGTCAACTGTAATCTGTTGATATTAAAATATCAGATGAAGATAAGTGCATCAGTTTATTGTGTTCTCTACCAGACTCGTGGGACAATCTGGTTATTACAATAGGTAGCAATACAACTACCTTGAATTTTGATGACATTATCTCAGCCTTGTTGTCGGAGGAAATGAGACAGAGAAATATGGAGGGCCAGAATGGAGATGTTTTATCTGTACGAGGAAGGTCCCAAAACAGAAACAAGAATAAGGTTTCAAGTGGGAGATCCAAATATAGAGGGAGATCTAAATCTCCTGGAAAGTTTGTAAAGGTATGTTGGAAATGCGGAAAGGAAGGGCACTACAAAAAGGACTGCAAATCTAAAGCTCCTGAGAAAGGAAAGGGACCTGATGATGCTTCTTCTGCAGAGGCAAAAACCACCTCGGATGAAGGTGGGGATGTGTATTTGGCTTCTTCTTCAAATACACATGTATATCATGAGTCATGGTTGATTGACTTAGGTGCATCCTTTCACTTCACTCCCCATAGGGAGTGGCTCTGCAAGTATGAGAAATATGATGGCGGAAATGTATTCCTAGGGGATGATAGGAAGGCCAGAATCGTTGGACATGGAAAGGTCAAGTTGAAGCTATAAGGTGGAAGGATTAGAACACTTCCTGGTGTTCTTCATATTCTTGCATTGGCCAGAAATCTGATTTATGTAAGGAAGATGGATGATGCAGGTGTAAAAACAGTGTTCAAGAAAGATGCCTGCAAGATGGTTTGGGGAGCACTGGTATTAATGCGGGGAGTTCATATTGGAACTCTGTACAAGCTACAAGGTAGCATTATTATTGATGGGTGTAATGATTCTATGGTTCTTGAAACTGGAGCGGAAAGCCTAGCTGTCTCTAGAGAAAAGAACATGTTATGGCATCAAAGGCTTGGACATATTGGAGAGAAGGGCCTTCGGATACTGCATAGAAATAGTATGGTAGAAGGTATGTCTAATTTCTCTCTGGATTTCGATTTCTGTGAACATTGTGTATATGGGAAGCAGAGTCAGGTGAGTTTTCCTTCTGGTGCTAAGAGGGCGAACAAGATATTAGAACTTGTGCACAGTGATGTGTTTTGACCTATGTCAGTTCCTTCACTAGGAAATTCTATGTACTATGTTTCATTCATAGATGAATTCTCAATAAATACATGGATATATTTCTTGAGGAAGAAATCTGAAGTCTTTGACAAATTTAAATAATTTAAGGCTCTGGTGGAAAACCAGACAGAGAAGAAGATAAAGGCGCCGAGGACAGATAATGGTGGGGAGTTCTATAAGAAGGAATTTGAAGAGTTATGTAAGAAGTGTGGTATAGCACGGTAGAATACTACTCCATACACACCTCAAAAAAATGGAGTTGTAGAAAGAATGAACATAACTTTGCTGGAAAAGGCAAGAATCATGCTCAGTGGTACCAGGTTAGGACAAGAATTTTGGGCAGAGGCAATGGAGACTGCATGTTACTTAGTTAACATATCACCTTCATCAGCATTGGAGGATAAGGCTCCACATGAGGTATGAACTGGTAAGAAACCCTCTCTTTCACATCTAATGGTATTTGGATGTGATGCATATGTACATGTTCCAAAGGAGAAAAGGACCAAGTTGGATAATAAATATGAAAGGTGCATCTTTATTGGGTATAAGGATGGTTTAAAGGGTTACAAGCTTTGAAACCCAGAAACAAGGAAGGTTGTGTACAGCCGAGATGTGGTGTTTAGAGAGGTGAAAGATGTTGTTACACATGAAGTCCTACCAAAGGAACCTGAGAAGATAGAGTTTGAGCTAAAGGAGGATGAATCAGACTCTACAACAGAAGAAGACTCAGAAGAGGAAGAGCCACAAACTCCATCTTTGAGAAGATCAGCTCGGGAAAGAAGACAACCAAAAAGGTATAGTCCATCTGCTTCTGTTCAAATTTTTCCTTAACTATAATTGATTATGATCCTAGAAATGTCAGGGAGGCAGTAGATTCAGAGGATTGAAAACTTTGGAAGGAGGCCATGGTTGATGAAATGGAATCCTTGCACAAAAATGAGGCATGGGATCTGGTGGATTTATCGGCTGGAAGGAAGCCCATCGGGAGAAAATGGGTGTTTAAAAAGAATATGAATGTAGAAGGCAAGGTGGATAAATACAAAGCTCGGTTGGTAGCAAAAGGTTATTCCCAGGTGCCAAGAATTGATTTTGGTGATATTTTTTCTCCTGTTACCAAGGTTATTTCTATTAGATTACTTTTATATGATGCTTCTGCATTTTATTTTGAGATAGAATAGATGGATGTGAAGACAACATTTATTCACGAGGATCTAGAAGAGGAGATCTACATGAAGCAACCTGATGGCTTTATGGTGAAGGGTAAGGAAGAACTGGTATGCAGGTTGAAGAAGTCTATGTATGGGTTAAAACAGTCACCAAGGATGTGGTATCAGAAATTTGATACATATATACGGGGACTTGGCTTCACCAGAAGTAAGGAGGATCACTGTGTTTATTTTAAATTAATTGGTGACCATGTTATTTATTTGGTCTTGTATGTGGATGATATGTTGTTGATTGGAAATGACAAAGAAATTATCTAAGATTTGAAGACCCAACTGTTCTCCAAATTTGACATTAAGGATCTTGGTGCTGCAAACTATATTTTGGGCATGGAAATTAAGAGATATTGGGCAAAGAGGAAGCTTTGGTTAAACCAGAGGAAGTATGTCGAGACTATATTGCAGAGGTTCAATATGCAGGATAGTAAACCGGTGAAAGTTCCTATTCCTGTAGGTGTAAAGCTATCTGCTGAACAGTGTCCCAAGACACAAGAAGAAGAGGAGGATATGTCCCGTGTTCCATATGCAAGTGCAGTGGGTAGCCCGATGTATGCAATGGTCTGTACTAGACCAGACATTGCACATGCAGTGGGAGTATTGAGAAAGTTTATGTCAAACCCAGGGAAGGAGCATTGGACAACAGTGAAGCGGGTTTTCGATTTCAAGTAATATCAGCGGATTATGGCTTGTGCTACTTATAGTGAAGACTTAATTGGAAAGAATGTTGACATCTGTGATTATTGATGCATCGGGGTCGAGATCTGGACCAAAGAAGATCTACAAGTGGGTATGTGTTTAGCCTATTTGGAGGCGCAGTCAGTTGGATGAGTAAAAGACAGTCTGTAGTGGCTCTTTCAACTACAGAGGCAGAATACATAGCAGCCACTCATGTAATCAAGGAAGTAGTTTGGTTTCGGAGATTATGCTCAAGTATGGGGTTGGTACAACAAGCTATAAGGATAGACTCTGATAGCCAAAGTGCAATTTTCTTGGCTAAGAACCCTGCTTATCATTCAAAGACAAAGCACATTAATGTTCAATATCACTTTGTTAGAGAAATGGTTGAGGCTAAAAGGGTGTTGCTGGTAAAGGTGGACACTTTGAAGAATGTTGCAGATGCATTGATGAAGTCTGTGAGCACTCAAAAGTTCTCTTGGTGTTGAGAAAAAATGGGTGTTGAATAATTGGACCAATGACTAAGCTTTCATGTGGCCCCCTGAGGAAAGAAAACAACAAGTGAGAGAATTTTGGGTATGTGTTATATTCTTTCCATGACATGGTCCTTAATTTCCGATGGGTAGTCCGCGCCCATGGTTTTGTGCATGGTTTTGCACATGGTTTTGGGGTACGATGGTTTTCAGCCCCTCGTATTTTTGTAGTTCCGGTTAAGGGAACTACGATTATTTTCTAATCCAGGGTTTATGGATTGGGTTTATGTATGCTTTAGCATGTATATATATGTGTTGTAACACTAAAATGAATATAATGAAAAATCAAGCTGGTTGTCCCGATTTGGGATCCAGGGGAAAATCTCTATGTTTATCTATTTTATGTTTTATGCTCTTGCTATTGTTTATTTTCTGTTATAATATTCGTGTGTAGATAATTTCTATTCAGGGTTAAAACCTACAAGACAATTCCTCCATAACCTTCACAATCTGACCTGCTCCATCTGCTTGTTGGACCTGTGTTGTAGAATATTTTGTGTTTGAAGTAGTTGTTGAACTCACTAGCACTGCAGTTGCCAGTGGTTCCTTTGGTGCTACCTTTTCTCCTAAGTTGGATGTCACTGCTGTGGTAATCACTGGTATTACTGAAGGAATAATAGGAGTCTCAGTCTCTTTCACAGTTTCTTTCTCTTGGACAAGTTGGTCCATTTGAGATTCCATTTATTTGATTTGAGCAGTTAGTTTGAGGATGAGATTCATCATCTCTTCTTTTTCACTTTGCTCCTGAAGGATTTCTTTAGTCTGTGGATGCTCACTTTGAGGAAGCTTAAGTTGTTTCCTCAAAGCTGCAATATCATCATTCTTTTTCTTAATTAACAATTTAGCTGCCTACACATTTGAGGGGTCATATCCCACCTGTAAAATCAAATCCTCTAAGGCTTTAATCCTTAGGTCTTTTGCATACAAAGAGCCTTTGTCCATCTTCATTTGATCCTGCATGTTAATAATGGTAGTCTGCAACTTAGTAGCACTCATAGCCTTTGTCACCATAGTTTAATATAACATTTCAGAGCTATGTCTATGGAATTCAATTTGGTGTAGCTCAAGCACATTTTCAGTATCTACTTCAAACTCAACTTTTTTATAATCTGCTACTGTCTTTGGTGCTGAAGTAGTTGGTTGTAGAAAATACATAATAATTTTTTTTTTGGAATAGTCAAAGGATGTCAGTAGCTTATTCTAATTCCATGGTTTTTACTTGAGGAATTGAGGATATATCTCTGATTTAATTTCCTCATTTTTCTGCTTTATCTGCTTATATTTTTCTTTTATATCTAGGTTTTTTTCCTCAGTTGTCTGTGAGGAATAAGCATCCATATTTTGTTTCTAAATCATCTGGATATCATATTTACTTGTTGTTTGATCTTTTCCAATCTCTGCAAGAGTCTCATTGATTATCACTGTGGCTTCATCGTTGTTTAACTCAGGCTCATTTGTATCCTCAACATCAATTACATTTTCTTTCCCTATGGAACTAAATTTGAGCCTTTTATTGTAAATCAACTTGAATTTTGCTTCTGTAGTTATCTCAGCTGTCTATGTTCCTTCTTCTCTGCTTCTTCTGGTTGAAGTTTCTAATGGCTTTACAACTTCCATTGCCTATGTTGTAACCACTTGTCCTACTGACTCTACATTGTTGACTGTATCTATCAATGTGTTTTCCACCCAATCTTCTTGATTTGCAATTTTTTAAATTTCTAGCTTGGGCTCATGTATGAAGGGTGTAAGTTTACACTTTACCCTTAAATTACTCAGGATCCCTTGGGGATCATAGTTCCAAGGAAAACTTTGTTGAAATTTTAATTCTACTAGCCTTTTGGAAATTTCTTTTTCTGCCTCTCTGTTATTGATGATGAAAGGACCAATCTGATTCTTCAACTTGAATTGAGTCTTTTTCCTTGCAGCTAAGAAGTTGATAGAGTCAAAATTTAAAATCTATCTTAAATATTCCAATGCAAAAAATCTCATGTTCATGAATTTTGGCAAATTATAAGGTAATAAGTTGGATCCAAAAATTCTTATTTCTATATGTTTTTCACAAAGAAACCAGTCTCTTATTTTTCTATGTTCTGATAATTGTAATATCCTCTTCATTTCTTCATTGACCCTGGGCTGCTCTGCTTTGTAAAAAATATTCATTTTTTTATGGAGGAAAAGGTATGAGAAGTCTGTATAAGTGAATTCACTATTTTCTTTCCTTAGCAAGGAAGTCTAGAAGACAATAGATAAAGGCTTAGCCTCCAAGTCCATATTTTGTAAAGCAATTGGAAAATTGTGAGCTTGGAAGAATAAAAACAAATGAAACAAGTAGAAAGAGTATCTGAAAACCCCTTCAGTGGGTATTTTGGTAAGATGGTGATGAATATTTTCTATTATAAAGGCGGCATAATAAAAAATGAGTGTTGGAGGTTGGCCTGGAGATAAAGTGGATAGAAAGCCAAGAATGGATTCATCAGTGAATCCATCTGTGAAATATCCCAGTATAAAAGATAACATGGAAATAATATGCCTTGATCCTTTAGGAAATTTGGCAGTTGAATAAGGAGGGTTCAACTTAGGGATGTCAACATGGGAAGGAAAAAAGTCCTGAAATATCATAAAACTCTTTGGGAAATCCAGGCTTAAGTACAGCTGGGTTAAATATTCAATAGAAAGAGGGAGTAAATGAGGATCAGACTGTAATTGTAGCATTTGATTTATGGACTCTACTATAATAGCAAAAATGATTTCCCTGTCTGGATTAACAATGGCCCTTTGGTCTGGTTCATAATGTTTTTGACACAGTCTAACAAGGTCTTGTCTAGGATGATTCAAAGGAACTACATATTGGGGCAAATGAGTCTCCCAAGTAGGCATTTCATATTTGTCCAAACACTTATCATAGCACCAATTATGGATTACCAAAAGGTTAAATTCTACCACAGGGTCAACAATTTTGTAGTCCATATCAGTTAATGGAATGGCTTCTTCAGCAGCTACAGGTGGCTGGAGAGGATTTACTGACACATTGGATTGAGCAGCGAGGGCTGGAGTAGCTTTAATATCTTTAGGTGTTACAGGTTTAGGAGGTTTGGATCCTCCAGGCTTGGTTGGTTTAAAACCTCCAGCTTTAACTGTGATTTTCTTTTTAGTCATTTTGTACTAACTTCTACAAGCTTAAACTGTTTGCAAGAGTGAATTTTCTTTATCAGAGGATATAAACTGGGATAAGACAACAAACAAGGGTTTTCTGAATAGTTTTGACCATAAACAAGGGTTTTTAGGATGTCTAAGAGCTTTAAACCTTTGTCTGTATGAAAAATTGATCTTCAGAGGTCACAAACTGAGGCAATTGGCTAAACAAGTGGTTATTTCGGATTAGGAAATTTCTGGGAAAGATTGACCAGGGTTTGGCCACTTTTTCGGGCTTTTTAGGTAATTTCTTTGGCAAGAAATTTTAATCAAAAACTTGGTTCTGTGATTGGTGGTATAAATTATGAAATTGCAGGCTTAGATTGGTGAGAAATACCTTTGAAATGCAATTATTTGGTTGTTTGGAGGGTTCTGAAAAAGTCGTTGTTGAATTTCGAAGTCTGGTCCAGATTGCTGGTGTAGTCGACTGGCTTTAATGGTCTTCAATGAGAAGTCTATGGTTGATTTTGATTTTCTCTGTGTATAATTCAATAGTTTTGATCAAAACGGATTTTGACTCAGTCAAGCGAAGTCTTTTAACAGTTTGAAATGCACAAAAAAACATCAAAATGGTATATCAAAGGTTTAAAACTTTGATATTTAACCATCGTAAATGCATTAATTGCAGGTCCCATCAAAAGGTGGGCGACAGTTTTTATTTTCAAATGCGAAACCAAAGATGGTTTTCATGTTCGTTTCCGGTGGTAAGTTGTTTTTACCCAAATGAACGCGATTGAATGGTGTTTTTCCACGTCGCAGGAGGCGGAAATGTCAAAACAGCCCATTTCACGTCTGTTTGGGCTTCGAGCGGACGATCATGTTGTGAGCGCAAAAAGGATCTTGCGCCGTCAGATCTAAAAGGTTGAAGCGAAGGGCCAGGATTAGTTTAAAGCTGCGGGAAAAAAATGGTGAGGTTAAGTGGGGTTTATCAAAGGTTTTTAATATGTGCAATCGGGTTTCACATATGTGGTGAAACGGGTTAATTGATGGTATGTTTATATATATAAAAGAATTTTATATATAAGGGTAAATGAGGCAGGGTTACGATGGCTAGTGTATTACAAATGTGGGGGCGAGTTTAATGTTTATTTAAATAAACCTTGGCTTATTTTATTTAAACATAGGATTAAAAATATGTGAGGAGGAATGATTTTGTTTGCGCAAGGCGGAGTTTAGCATGGTGGTACTCCAAATGTTTTAACCTTTATAAAATGACAAAATATCACTCGGGAACCTAGGCTAAAACACTGATGAGTGGGGTAAAACTCATTGGTACGATTATTGTATTATATAGCCTTAAACCTTGTGAATGGTTTAACACTATAGGGGGCGGGGTATTTAATTAATGTTAGTTTTAGACCGAAGGGTGTTTATTTGGGTTTTTATTTTGACATGTGCATATTAACTTTGGTCTAAAAACTTTATAATAGTGGATTTTAGGGGGGTATTTTAGATAAAGGGAATTATATAGATAGGATAAGGTATTTTTAGGGAATTAATAGCATAAGTTAGAAGTTAATATGACAAGGGGAAAATGAATACACAAAAATACACTAAATGACAAAGTAAATGGATTTAATAAAAGCATAGCTTAATATTTCATCGTTTTACCAATTTACTTAAGATAGAGTGTTTTTTTAGGGTTTTTGTACTTCTATGAATGAAGGAAGTTAATTAAATGGGATTTTAAGATTCATTAAGTAAGAAGGAGTCTTTACTTATGAAATGAAGATGAGTTAAATGTATGAATGATGGATGAATAATGGTAAAGGGGATTTTATCATAAGAACTCAACATTTTCCACTATCCAATCATCAAGCCTTGGGTCTGGTCCCAACAGAAGTCAGAGAAATGCTCTGAGCCTCTTTGATTGGAAGTATAAAATACTGAATTCCTACAGGGGGATGGAAATTAGTGATTTTTTCCCCGTGGTGAATATTACATGATTTTTCCCACTTCTTTCTACCTACCCAACATTACTCTAACATTTTTTCTTCCTTTTAGTAAGTGCATTTAAGCTTGATACCTTGAAAAATTGTATTCTTTTGAAAGCATAAAACTATCTAATTTTACCTTATTTCATCCGGGGGCTCAGATTAAACTGATGAGCTCCTCATTATTCACTACCTATCTACTGATTTGTCAGGATTAAACTGTCTGAAAAATCTTGATTCGCTATCTGAAACATGGAAATTGAAAACATGACAAGTCAAGTTTAAACAGTTTAACTCATCATGGATTATGGCATTTATTGACACTCCGCCATAATCATTTTCAAAAAGTAAAAAGTATTGGCATTTGGACTTGCACACTTTCATGTCTTATTTTCATTTTTTTCTTTTGGGGTTTATGTATTTTTTAAGTCCTTTGATCTTTCTTTTAGGACTTTTTACCCTCTTTTTTCATTTTTTATTATTTTTCAAAATATGGTTAAAACAACTTGCAGAAAGCAAGGTATGTACATATTTTACAAGACTATCAAAAGTAAATAAAAAATATGAATCCTATATTTATAGGACCCTAACAACATGAAAGCTTTTCCATCACTGAAAACAACATAACATCCTCTATCCTCAACATTGGGACTGAGACTGAATTTTTCTTCAGACATCGTACATGCATTACATCTTTTAATTGAAAGGGTTTACCTGACTCCCTCTGAAAGGTAATGTAACAATACCGGTAGCACTATACCTTCTATCGTCACCCATTTTAATATGCATCTAGAGAGCTTTCTCCTCCTAGTCACTGAAAAGTTCCTTATCTCCTGTCATGTGAAAGGAAGTGCCACTATCCAAATACCACATAGATCCCAATGCACTGGACACCATGCAAGTGATCGGTGAGAAGTCAAGATAAAATTGTGAGGCAAGGGCATCACCAGCTGCAGATCCTCCAACCTTATTTTTCTTCTTCTTTTGTTCACAATTAGTAACAAAATTCCCATGCTCATGACAGTGAAAACACTTCACCTTAGAAATGTCCTAATTCTTTCCATTCTTGGACTCGGATTTAGAATGGAATTTCTTCCCCTTTCCCTTCCTCGCCTTGGCAGCCAAAGAAAAATCCTCTTTATCCTCATTCTTAGATGAAGATCCATCTCTGGTGTTTGTCTGAACTCCTCCTACATCAAATGCCACCACAGTCGTTCCCAATCTGGAAATTTTTCCCTTCCATTGATAAAGCCTTGATAACTGGGCCAACTCTTTAGAAGTCCTAGGAGATCCAAGCTCACCAAATCATCATCAAAAATTTTTATTTAAATTCTCCCCAGCTCATCTGACATTGGACAAAATTTGTTAGATATTTTGGAATGGTGTCACCCTTTTCCGTCTTGATCTTCCTGAGTTTATCTTTGAGCACCAATTTCCTATGGTCGCTACTTCTTTGCAATAGATCCATTAAAGCCTTCCACAGTGCATATAGTGTGGCTTTCTCATGGAGGCTTGATACAATGTGGTCTCGTACTCCCTCCAACAAGATCCTCCTCACCTTTGCCACATTATTTTTCCATGCATCAAGATTTGTAGCATCTACCACATCGGGTTTAGGAACATTAGTGTCAATGAATTCCTTTAAGCCATTGCCTTTTAGTACTGCCTCCATCCTGTCCTTACAAGCAACATAGTTTGAGTTTCCCTCGAGTCCATACTCTAACCTCAAGCCAAAGGAAAGCCATTTCAATCTTGAATCACTTGTAACACCAAGAAAGTCTTTCTACAAATATGAATTCTATCCACTCACAAACTCATCTCCTGCTTCACTTCTACAATTTCCCGTACTCCGTTACCATGTAGAAATTATACAACATGCATGTATATCTTAGATTCATCCAATCTAACAATGTACTAAAGTTAAATATTGAATCGGTTCTACAAATATTTTGCGGAATTAAAAACACAATCGCTAATCGCATGAACATGAAGAAAAGATCAATCACACCCAACACAGATAATTTCTCAGGGAAATCTTACACCTAAAAACCCCACTATCTTCTATTGTATATTAAGCATGGATCTTGAAAATATTAAATACAAAAATCTTCTCACAAGAGCCCTCCAGTACTCATCATATAAAAAACCGACCAAAAAATAGCCAATTCGTAGCCTCTAGATAGCCTACCTTGCTTGCAAAATCCCTGATGGTAAAGATACCTAAAAGATAGGAATTCTTGCTTGCCTTGATTACTCAAGTATCATGGGAACTCTAATGGGTGTTTGATTACATGTGTGCAACCCAATAATCCTACAACTGATAGTCAACTTCCCTTTCACCTAGAACTCAACTGGGTCTCCACTAGATCTAACATGCATGCAGCTAATAATAGTAAATCCTTGGCTTCATGTGAGGTCGCTGATTGTGAATTAATTAATATTTAATTCACTAGATCTCTCACTAGTGTATCTTCAGTTACAACTAGCACAATTGAGTTTAACTCACTTAACTAAGTTAAACTATTTACAACTTGCACTAATGCATGCACCACTGCACTTCAAACTCTGTTACAACTAGAATTACTCTTCATGCCTCACCAACTACCTCTAACTCAAAATCCACTAGCTAACTAAATTTATCACTTTCATTTAACTGATTCAAGTCCACATTAAGAATAGATTACAATTTAGTGTCCATCTTAATTAAGGGATAACCAAAATAGACATGCACCTAAAAATAGCACTGTGGGCCCCACCCTAACTAAATTTATCACTTTCAGTTAACTGATTCAAGTCCACATTGACAATAGATTACAATTTAATGTCCATCTTAATTCAGCTAGGTGCTTAATACACTAAGCATGGGTGCTGAATTTTCTTGTTGAATCTCAACACCTAGGTGTTATAATACACATAAAACTCTTTATATCTTGTCTTGTCTATTGGATGCATAAATAAAATCTTATTTCTTTTCACTGTTTAACTACTTTTACTACATAGATCAGGTTTCTTACAACATTTTTTTTAACTATCACTTGCAGATCTAAAGAAGTTAAGCAACCATCTTTGTTGTTAGGGATGTTTGTCACGTGCAACTAAAGTGAGCTCTTTTCGTACAATTACGTTAAGAATTTACGCTAACATATATCTTAGATTTTTTTTTATGAAAACATTAACCTTTCGGTCCCTGGGGAAATAATCTATTACTTGTCACAATGAAATTTTGATGGCGAGGGTCAGAAAATGGTTTTGGGACATATGTTTCAAGTTGTTTATTTATTTCACTCTAACAGAATACATTATAAATATTTCATTGGCAGGTTGTTTACCCTCCCACTCAAAGGTTTTGTTAATCATTGATGCCACACATTACTTGCAACTTCCACCCATTCATTTGAGCAACTCATTAGTAAGCTCCAAGAAGCCTTTGACAAGTGCGATTTTTAAGATGTTTATGAAAGAATAAATCAACTTTTGATGAACCCTGTAGGGTGATTAGATGATTCTGGGGCTAGATTTGTTCATCTTTTCTATAAATTTCCTAAAAGAGATGTCGATTGGGTGTATTTAAGATAATATTTTCAATGTCTAGTTCACATTTCTCAGCAACACCTTCAATCTGAAACAAATCCCAATTGTTATGACTATCATGATAATTTTCAAGTTACAAATTATCTAGATCCTATCCCTAATCTTGTCTTGCCTATCTCTCTGAGTCAAGAACAAATTCAAGTCTCCAAGGAGGATGTTACTGCTTGTGAAATTTGAAATCCTCTTCCTTCTTTGTTACCTAATGAAGTTATGGTCATAAATACTTTAGATGATGAAGAATGCTTGCAGGGAATTGAACCAAATTTTACCGCTTTCGAAGCTCTCATACATCTTGTTGGATCTAAACCTAAGGATGAAGTTGATATATATTCTCTCTCTGTTGATCAAACCAAGCTCAATTCCAATGAGCATATGCCTTAGTCCTTTCCTGGACTTCATCCACCTGTTGGAAATGACTTGGGTCTTGTCTTGGATAAAGTTGACTATCCTGTGAAATCCGTGGACCATGAAATGCATGCAGGTTCATTGTTCCCATTGGTTGACACTAATTTACGGAATGAATTTCTTGGTGAAGAAGACAACCTTACATCTCAACCAATTCAAGAAGGTTCTCTCATTGCTTCCTCTTCACTTCCAATCCAAAAATAGCCTTATTTTTCGGATACCCAACCGAATTGAATTTGTGGCTTCAAAGACTTTCACACCATCAAAAATGTATTCGTTCACACCTATGATGATTATCATTCACATTTGTCTATTGATCCTACAAAGCCACTGGAATTTAATGATTCACCTTTCAAAGATTCAAGGACTCATCAAGAAGTTGAGGCACTTCAACTTTTGCTGATGGTTATGTCAGGTTCTTAGGATCCCGATGAGACCCTCAAACAAAGTAAAATTAAGGTTTATGAAGTTTGGGTTTCTGCACACCTCGTTCCTCTCAATATCATCTTTCCATATATGAGCTCATTCTGGAAAGCCTATGATTCGATAGATGTTCCTCCGAGCACAACTTTCCATCCTATAGGGTGATGTTGTAGCAACTAAAACAATTGGCGAACCACTGGTAGAATCTAACATCTCTACCAACATCATTATAAAAGCTTAAGATGGGTTGGAATCTATTAACATCATTGTAAGGGCTTATGGTGGACTAGAATCTGTTGACGGTATGGAATTTACCGACAACAATAGGGGATATCCCTGATGAAAAATCCCAATTAGACTCTACACTGTTTGGTTTAGGAATCCCATCTGGGATGTAGGCCTAGTTTCCATATTGTTGGTTGAATTATGATTCGGAAGAATAGGGGACTTATTGAGTTAATAAATTTGTTAATATTTTGTTTATGGAGTAAATAAAATTATTTTAAGTAATCCATTATAATTTAACGAAGTGTTTTTCTTGTCCAACTAAATTTTGTAAACACAATTTTTCTTTACAAATTTATAAAATTTGTAAGTGAAATTATAGTCAGAATTAACTGTTGAAATGGAATAATGAAAATTGCTAAATGATAATTTTTACAAATTATTCTTTATGACCATTATTCACACAAAGCCAAGTATAGATATTGTAATTGATATTTCTTGTTATATTAATGCTATGCTTCTCATTAACATGTATAATATTTTGGTCATTTAATGAGTTAGCATTATGAAGAAGAATAACCATATTTTTTCATAACCAAAATGATGCATGGATCTTTTTCCTCATGAACATAAGAGATGTTGTAAAAATTGACGGTATGCTTAAATTCAAAATAGTAAGATTTCCTTATAATTTTTATATATTTTCTATATGGGTTTGCCTCCACAACGTCCCAAGGTTGATGAAAGGATGTCGACGGAGTTAACCTCAAACCAAGATTTCAGTTTGGTAGCTAGCCCTACCAAACCAATGAGGGCTCTCTCTATGAGATCACAGCCAAAGGGTTTGACTAGATGAGGAGTAGATTTTAGGCTAGTTAGGTCAGCTCTAGGGTTTTGGAACTTTGATGGTTTTAATTCTGGATCAGGGATGAAACTAGGTAGCTAGGTCAAATGTATCAAAGGGTTACAACTGCAAATATATAAATGAGCAAGGCATCAATGCTTTAGTGATGGGTTTATGGTTCTGTCGGTTTAGTATAAGGTTTGAAAGAGTGTAGAGGATATTAATGATCATGCATCATGAATTCATTAAAACATAAGGAAGCAAACATAAAATGATATTCCCAAACAAAACAAATATTTTGAAGAATTTTTCTTATCAAACTTTTAGGAAGATCACTGAAGAAATCAAGGCATGGAAAGAGAACATGTCTATCATTTATAAAATACTATAAGAAATAAAATACAACATCAAAAACTCACTTCACATTAATTCTTAGATAATAGTTGCAACTGGTCTTTTTAATTTCTGAATAAAAGCTGAAGCACAAGCTACAATAGTCTCAAGCCTCTGATGTACAACCATCAAAAGGACTAAGAAATGCATACATATAGACAAAAAACCATTTCCCCTCTCTCAGGGGTGAAATCCTTGAGTGGAGGAATTGATCACATGATATTCTCACCTAAAACCTAAAGACTAGGGAGGTTAACAAGACTCTCCCCAAGTTATAAAAACAGATAGCTTTGACCAAAAATGACTTTACAAGCATGTATCTACCTCATTTTTACTCTAACCAACATAATTACACATGTTTACATCATAAAAACATCAAAAGTGATAAATTACATCAGTGGAGGTCGAATTTGGACCAATTCAACTAAAAAAAATGACTTTCAGGCAAAAACGCAGCAAAATCAGGCAAAAGCAAGCGTGCGAGGAGAAAACACAACGAAATTGGGAGAAGTGACTTTTGGAGGCCTTCCCAATGTCCAAATGTTGATATGAAATATTCTAGAGAAATATATTCATGTTGGATACATGCTAGAGTCATAAAGAACTAAAAATGATTGCTCTTAGCCCCTCAAAAATTCATTCTCCCATAGGTACTCGAGAAAGGCAGTGAGTTGTTCATAAATAGTGCAAAAAGGTGGTTTTTGAATGGTTTTGTGACCTTTTCAACTGCCATATATTGCTGAAAATTTTCTCCCAAGGGCTATAAATTATGTAGGAGTGATGAAAAATCAAAGGATGAAGTCCATTTTTCATTTGGAGGCCTCCATCAAAAGCGCAGTGTGGGCCACACTGCGTTTTTGACCTAGTGACTATGTGAAAAAGTGCAAAAAACCAGAATTCCTCAATATTTTCCAAATTTTCTCCAAATTTGCCAAAAAATGCTTCAAAATTACTCCATGAAGTACTAAGATGAATTGATATGCTATGAGGGAAGCATCAACAATCTAATCCATCTTTCACTGCTCCTTTTCCTCCATTAGGGTTTCTTTGATTTTTGCCTCCAATTACTTATTTTTGGCCTGAGAGACCTGATTTATCTTGTAATAGTGGATTACCATGTGTATTTGAATGTTATTGTTCTTATTATCCCTTTTCAGGAGCTTTTCCAAATGAAATTTGACTCGTTCAAGCCTATACTCCCTATCTTTCTCAATGTCTACTAGTATGAGATCATCTACTGTCATCTGTGTCTTTGGTGGAAATGCCTCTCTTTATTGCCAAAGTGCTCTTTCTAGGCCTCTATTTTTTGGCCTCTTCCTTCTAACCTTCTCTTCATGCTCATATGAGTCATTTACATCAACTATTACTTTTCCTTTTACATCCTCCTTGCTAGCATCAAATTTATGTCTATCCAAAATTAGTTGATTTACCTTCAATTGCATGTTCTCCTACTCTTGGAATGAAATCAAGAACTTGGCCTTGGAAAATATATCCTTTAGTTATTTGATCTCAGCATCTTTATCCATGATGACCTGATCTATTGATCTATGCTCCAAGTCTGCCCTGTCAATGTCAAAATGGATAGGCTTCTCATCATACAAATGAGCCTCATGTTGTGGTGATGATCTCTATCCTGTTGATGTAGGCTTGGCCCCTTCCTCAACGTTTGGAGAAAACACAAGCCTTCTACCTCTCTAATATGTTTTGGTGACCTCATCCCTAAATGTCTTCTTCACTAAAACTCTGCTAGATGATCCTATCTTCATTTGTTTGGATGGTGCTGATGGTGTAGCTGATTGTGTACCTTGGCTAGTAGGCTGACTAGCAGAAGGTAAAAAGACATGACACTGAATGAATGTCTCCCAAGTGATGTTATTCTCTTCAAGCTGGTGCAAGACAATGATTTTGATGAGGGCATGGTGGAAAAGGATGGATTGATGGTCACTTTCTCTATGATGTACCTTCTCTTCCATTTTGGTCAAGCTCTTGTGGAGGTAGTAGGGTAGGTTGAGAGGTTTTACCCTTGTGAAGTGCATGAGAAACCTGACATTGTACTCGTACAATATAGAAAATCTTCCCTCACATATAAAGTACTACATAACGGCCCTCATCAATAGAGGAAACTTGTCAGGGAACTGACCAAAAGGAAATGATTTCTTTATGGCATCTTTGTAGTGACCTTTGATGAAAGGTTTGTAGTTATACACATCCAAATATAGGCTCTTAAACCACTTTTCACCACTGTTTGGCACAGAAAATTTTAAGGATGGAAGTTTATATTAAAGTATAGAAACCTTGGTGAATCTTACTAGTCCCTAACATGTAAATTGTAAAAATTTTGGCGATATTTTTGTATAAATATTTGTATTCCCAATGATTTTATATTATTATATATAAAATTTTGGCAGTTGTTAAGGTAAAATAATTTTGTATTGTAAAATTTTGGTGAATCAGTTTTAAGAAAAAATAGAAATTGGCGAATCTTGTTTTGGTAAAAGCATGGAAAATTAACCCACCTGCGAATATTAGCCCCTAAAATTTTCCCTGTTGTTTTGTATCCCTGTAGTTTTATCTATGGCCTCAGTTGAGATTGTGAAGCTTACCCCTGAAATTATGACCTTAGCTCTCCTAAGTTAGTGGAAAACAAGCTTGTCAACTTGGCATGGTATCTGACCTTTTGAATTTTCTCAAAAAACCTTAAACACCATATATTCTGAAAAAATTACTTGGTAAGTGAGGATGACATTAGCTTATGAGTAATGAGTGGTTCAAACCTTGACACTTTACCTCCCTTGTTATAATTTTTCCTTTCTCCCTCCGTCTTGACTATTTGCAAGGTAGAAATCGTAGTGGGAAAAAGAGGGCTAGTGAGTGAGGTGAAGCGATGAAGGGGTTAGGGAAGGGATATGACGGTAATAAAATTTGGGGAAGTAGGTAGGGGTTTCCATGGATATTTTCAAAGTGGATTGGGGTGAAATAAGTGTAGTAATTGTCCTAAGGAATTTTTAAATAGTGCAAGCCCTAGAAACTACCCAAAATGAAGCATGGAGCTAGGGTTTGGTTGTTTGGACTTGGGAAATGGGAGTAGGGGGGTGTAAGGGTTGTGGTAAGTGTGTTCGAGTGTGAGGAAGGGTAAAATGTATGTGGGATAGGTATCTTAGCTGGAAAACTTTAAAAATGAAGTCTCACCCGCCAAAACATAGTGTGGGGACAAATGAAGGCTTTGCACCGTAAAAAAAGGAAATGAAGTCGATAGAAGGAATGAAGGGGATTTAACTTACTTTTACATTGATGATGAAGACTTCAATTACCCTACAAAACCTTTCAAAACAATATTTTTGGCTTTTGGAGTGAAAACACAGCGTAGAGGTGAAAACGTAGCATGGCAGCTTGGAATCACTTGTTTGGAGTGTCTTTGGATGCATAAGAGTGCTAAGGTTGCCTTTGCTACTGAGTGAGAGCTCTTTGATAATGGAATGACTGAGAGAAATGATCGTGATGGTATTTTATAGATTGTGGAAGTCTTTTTCTTCATTATGGTGTGGTGGCCCACAAAGTGCTTTTCACTTTTGCTTTTAAAACTATGCAGATTTGAAACATTTAAAACTTATTACATCATAACTAAATAAAATTACATATGAAACAAACTTTATTGAGAAAATTCCCTATTACTACTCCTTCATTTTCCGCATTTATTAATGAAATGACTGATTTTGGTGACTTAAACCCTAATGACCTAATGGTGGCACTTAGTTAAATGAGAACAATGGTGACTTGAATGAGATGAAAATGATGACTTTGCAATGATGACTCATCCAACTGAGAGATGGAAATGACCAGCACAAATAAATTTTTGAACGGAGTAGTAATAGACCTAGACACTACTAGCCAGTGACCAAATTTTTATTTCAAGATCTACTGAAACCAAAAAAAATTGAGTCAACACCTTATCATAAACTTTGAAAGAGCCCATTTGATCATTGGTGACAGGAAGAACTGATTGACGCTAAGAATATGTAAATTGAATTTCACCTGACAAAGCCTTGATTAAAATTTTCAAATCATCGAGGAGTATAGAATTTCAAAAATATATATTTTTAATTAAAGTTGAGGGATCATAAAAGAATTAGATGTTATCCAATTTGAAATCTATCTATTCCTCTTCACTATTTTAAGGCATGGATTGGTTTTAATTGAATTAACATGTTGATAAAATAATTTAAGTAAGTTAAACTACCTTGGTGATACAATTTATGGGTTGTGTATAATGAATTTGGTGAAATTGTTGAAAATCAAATTTAGGTCAAAACAAAAGATTTTAATGAAATTGCTGAAAATTAAATTTAGGCCAAAAAAACTATTTTAAATTCTATTAGGATAAAATGAATTTTTGATTCATCATTAAATAAGAAGAAAATAAACTAGTTTTACAAAAATAAATCCTTAAGCATGAAAAGATATGTGTAACAAAGTAGCCATAATCAATCAGAAGTCATGATGAATGTATTCTCATTTTCCAAAAATGGTCTATAAGAAGTGATTGTTCCTTCAATTAAATTTATGACTATAATAATGAAAGAAATATTTCATGACTAAAATGATCAAAGTCCTATAAGAATAAGAATAATTTTGATGAACTACAAGTTTTATAAAATCCATTTATAATCTTCCAAGACGTAGGATAAATTAGATATGATAAGTTGTCGATTATTTAAATTTGCTAAAATTATTGAATAGTCTAATTAAGCTAGGGGATGTCTGTGATGCAAAATCTAGATTACACTCTATACCATTTAGTTAAGAGATCCCATCTTGTATGTAGACTCGGTTTCCATTTTGTTCATTGAAGTATGCTTCAGATGAAGAGGGTACTTATTGAGTGAACGAATGTACAAGATTTAATAAACGCAAGAAAGTTATTAATGAGTGCCTTGTAGAACAAATACCATGAATAGCAAGAACGGTAAGTTACAACATGAATATTAACAAAAGAATTGTTATAAAAACCTTTAATAAGATCACACGCATAGCAATAGAAAACTTAACAACCGAGAAAGAGTTCATGATAGCTAAGTAATTCAATCATAAGCAAGTGCACAATACAAAATAATATAATGTTGATATCAATAAAACGAATTATCAAGATGGCATGAGGTTAGCATATCATATATCATCCATCTGTTGCAAGAAAAATAATAACACCGGAGAATACATGAGAGGAGAGTACACCATACCTCAAAGAAGCTTTCATTTCATTAAAATGATAATATTAATAGCACCACCATACAAGATACTTTCATCGGATCCAATAGTGAAAATCAGCTATTACTCCTTGTATTCCTAAAAAGAGCATAAGTTCTCGAAAACAATGTATCTCCCAAAAAGTCCAAAGCCAAAATTTGACGGGCTAGAATGTACCACCAAAAAATAAGGGGTCTCCTGGTGTGAAGTCCCAATTATGCCTCAAACCATTTTGGATAGAAGCCCCATTTGGCATGTGGGCCTGAGTACCACCATGAATGTTTTCGCTCTTGACTGTTAAATGAGAAGGTGTCATAGTAGGGAAAAAGATGAAATGCCCATACAATGAAACAAAATCAACCCAAGATTGAAAAACTACATAAAGAGGTACAAAGAAGTCTCAACAACAATAAGAAGGGGTATGCCATGAGAGGTATGAGTGAGCCAAAACCCAATCATATAGACATGAACAAGAACATGCTAGAATTTAATTTCAAATTAGTTCACAATAGAACACCAACATGGAGAGAAATAAGTAAACATAGATTCGAAAGAAAAAAATACATGCAAAAAATATGAGACCTTCCATAACATATTGCATATATGAAAGAACACATAAAAATAAAGTGAAAATATCAAACAAGCAATACAACCTCCATGAGTAAGCATGTGAATCACTATCGAACATAGAGAACATCTTATTAATGTTGTTGCAACTTCAAGTACCTATCTTGCAACTATTCAAAACCCAACAGTGGAACATGGGCTACTTGTATCATTGCCCAATGAAAAACCCTAACCTCACTACAACTCACTCTACTAACTACCAATAGCTAAGTGCCTCTAGCTCTCAAGCACAAATCAACTATCAAATCCTAGCCTCTACTCAAGTGCTAAAATTCCTCCATTAATGGAGTAGGAAGGCACATTAATAGAGACGAGGTGACTATTCACCTATTGTGACCCAAGCCTCCCCTCTTCACCTTTCAGTTATACTCATGACTCTTGAGCTTACTCACTTCTTTCTAAGGCCTAATTATTTTTACATGATCAAACCAGTCTTAACATAGTTGTTGACATTGTGGTGAGTGATATTTAAATTACGATTAAGGAGAGGAGGATGAGGTAGAGGGTTTCTGGAAATCCTAGAAGGATTGTTGCCCATATGCCGCAATGATGTGGATGCTCGGTCCTAAGAGAGGCCTACTTTCTTGCCACTATGGCTCACTTGCATTCATCCATATTTTGGTGATGTGACATTGAGTTCATTGAAAGGTTCTTGGAGCTTGTAAGGGACCATCTTACTTACTAAATGAAATCCTAGTTACGCAAGCTCCATGAGAAACCCTAATCCAACATATCGCTTCCTTCCTTCTGCCTGCAGGGAAATATCATTCCTCAGATATAATTTTAAACAAAGGATGATATTAGGAATAAATTCAACTAGTTTAAAGAATGAAATAAGTAAACAACTAATTTATACCCCTATGTGGTCAATTGTTGTGCCAGTGTGTTGTTAGAGAGAGTGGATTTCATAGTCTCCCTGCACTTTTCCAATCAATGTTTCGTCCACGGGTTTACAATGGAATGGGTGTTGAATGTAGCTCGACTGTTGTGTAGTCTAACTAGTTGTGGGGGGCGTGGATGTCCATTAGGCCTTAGTAATAAATCTTGGGAAGTATCAAACATCTTCAATTTTAGTCCCTTTGCAAATCCTTCATTAAATTCTTTCTCTAATTCCTCCACACGACTTCACGCATTTCTTCACCTAACAATGGCATGCTAAATTGATCCTTGTGGAATGGTGCTTTGAAATCAAAGCCAGAATGTGGGAGTCATTATAGTGAGCTTCAACTTGCATAATTTCTCAAGCATGACAAGCTGTATCGCCACTTTGGAACATGACTGAACCCACAAAATTCCATCACAACCTAGCTCCATCACCAAGGCAGCATCAGCAGGTGTAGCGACACATCTTGCTTCAAAACTTGCAACAAGCAACCTTTCTATCTGTTTGGTTTGTCTCACAAGCTCATAGGGAGCAGAAATTTGTTTAGAAAAGGTAGAAACTTCATCATCATCCAAGTTGTGAAGCTTACATAAATCACTTAATAACATTACCAGTACCAATTTATCCTTTGTCCCTGATCATAAAAACTCCTCTAGCAATCCTTCTTAGAGCCTCACCAAGGTTCCAACAACCACGGATAAAAGGTATACGAAAATTATGTTTTTTGATATTGTGAATGCCATCTAGAACAATGAGTACTTCACTCTCATTAATGTAATCAATATCGATGGCCTCCAGAATTTGGGCTTCAATAAAATGACGTATTCTATCCTTAACCATGACAGGGATAGTCGCAACATGCTTAATTTCCTTGTTAACACTTATTACATGTAATCAAAAAAACTTTGCTGAGTAGATTGGTTTTTAGGCTTCAACAACTTTCTTGTCCTATTTAATCTCAGTGTTCTTATCCCTCTTTGCTTCATAGTCCTTAACGGTTGCCTTGATAGCATCCTCGACAACAATGATGCAATGAAGCTTCAGTAGAGGTGGTCATCATGATGGAGATCCAATGGATTGTTGGTATGGTCTAGATGCGACTATGCCACTTAGCAACCTTGGCAGAGGTCTCACATTCACACTGCACGAAGGTCGCATATTTTCGTTACTTGTGGAGTGTGACGCTATGAATTTGGCAGAGGTTAAGACTTGTCAGAGGTCACACAATCGTGTAAGATATCTGGTCGCATGCATAATTTATTGAGAAATTTGTATAGTTGTAGTGGAGGTCAGGTTGTGTCTTCGACTGCATGGCTGGAGCACAAAATTTCAATCATGCGACTACGAGAGAGGTCGCATGGTCGCGCCCTTTTGGAGCATGGTTCTGTGGAATAAAGGTTTGACTTGAGGAAAGGTAATGGGGGGGAATATGAAACTTGTGTACTCTTGTGTGCATTATATGTCCACTTTACGAGGCGTTGAAATAAAGCAAAATATTCTCCAGTAAGATGGATTCGGGTATATTTCATCATGAAGATATCAAACATGGAGGCTTTATAAGGTTCTTCTCATGTGTGTATGCAACTAACAAGTATGTAGTTTGCAGAGAAGTTTTGCAGTTTTGCAGAGAAGTTTTCTCCAGAAAGGATTTGGTAATGGTGATTTCAAAATCTCTCGCAGAAGCAGTGCCAAAATAGAAGTAGTATCGTTAGTGGTATCTAATACAGAGGTATCACAGTGGAAGTAGACTAAGGACCCACCTGATTTTGATCAGAAGCAGGCCAGTTCCAACAGGCCAGGTGTTTTTGAGTTTTATTAAATTCATACTTAAGGTTTATTTAACTCCCTTTTGGGAGTTTTGGGTCTGAGTAGGAAACATGGGTAGTCTGGATATTTTTATGAGGGAGTCATACTTGCTTGGTTTTGGGGCAGATTTGGATGCCAAAGCGCAATACAACGAGAGATTTTTCGTTTGTAGAGTTAAGATGGCTAACTAGGATGATGCAGCGCCATGCACTGTAAGTAGATTTGTCGAGATGAAGCTTGGATTTGGGGTTCGTAGGCCTGCAAGAGATTTTTCGGGTTCAAGTTCTTGGGTGTAGGAGAGAGTTCCTATTCTATTTTTCTGTGGAGGCGGCTGGATTTTTCGCCGGATTTTAATTCAAATTTTCCGGGGAAAACACTCTGTGGCAATTACTCCTCGTACATGGAACGTGATCGTGTATTTAAGATGGCGGGGCCTTGATGGCTACTCTCTAAGGGGGTGGGTCTAATGGGCTCGGGGCTTGTCATGCCCCTACACCTTGGGTGTCTTCCAACCACTCTTGTAGGCAGGTGCGGCACTGCCGTACTTTTTCTTTTTCTAAATACTCAAGTACCCAGACTACGCCTTTAGCAACATTTGTTAGTTATTAGCAAATTTTCTTTCAATTATGCGGAATAAAACATAAACATCATTATAAAACCACATGTATGCCCATACGTACAAGGGAGGGGCAACTCCCTGTTAAAATGAGTCCGCCCAGATAATATGTTTCATAAAAATATGAGTACAATGTCCAATCCAGCAGAAACCACTCCTGCTCCTTGGCACGGAAATTTGCCTTTTTACCAAGCTCTAAGGCTTTTCAACCATCAAAATAGACTAGAACAATCATATACAATCAAAGGTTTCAACATGCAGATTTTCCTGCACAAAGCTGCCCAAGTGTTGCCGGGTCACCCGGGTCACTCAACCGTTGCTCCAAATCAGTACAGAGTGTTTCTTGAGAAAACCGTGCGTCCAAAACGTCTCCAACCTATGTATTTATATGCGACCTGTCAATACGCACATTTGGCACTTTACGGCACTCAAATCCGACTCCCGACGCTCCCGGAATCACGTTTTTACTGTCGCTCAGTTCCGTTGCTAGGGGCCCAGTCCGACCCGACTTGACCCGCATGTCGTTCAGCTGCGCCCGACCCGACCTGACCCAAAATGTGGTGCGGCCTGCGGTGCGACGTGCCTGACTATGACCCGACTCGACCAACGCCCGTTTGTTGTTGTTTCTTCGCCCAACGAGTTGTTGGCAACTCGTGGTGCTACCCTTGACTTCTTCTTGATGTTCGTTGATGCTTCTTATTCCTCATCCTCCACTCTCCAACATGCCATCATATATATATGGACGTCCAAGTGAAGTGTGGGTCGCTCATTTGCCATGAACCGACCTGTCGTTTGGTCATCCACCCACGAAGTGCTGCATCGGCCGCGCCCAATACGTCGGCCGACCCACCGACTCGCCCGTCGGCTTAGCTTGCCCAAGGTGTGCCCCTTGGTGGTATAAAATCATCTTGCCAATGCCATTTTGGTCATGTTTGACATGCCTCTCCTCCAACTCGCCCTCGTGACGTGCCTCCACTACACCCGCGCGCCCGTGCCCCTCTGGTGCGATGTTCCGCCCATTACGTTGCACGGCGCCCGAACTCGTCCAAACGCCCGGCGAGCACGCCCGTTCCACCGAACGCGCCCATGAAGTCTTGGGGCCTTACATCCTCCTCCACTTCAAATACAACTATCATCCCGATAGTGCTACCATCGTCGCATCATATCGTCGCAAAGTATCATCGCAACTTTCGTCGCATAGTCTCATCGCACAATATTGTCGCAACACCATCGCATAAACCAGCAAGGTTCATTTCCATGAGATATCTCCCCCAATCATCGTCAAATCCATGTGAATCTCTGCATCAAGTACTCCAATCAACATCAATACAACAAAAGCTGCTATGTATATGGCACAACTCCGCACACTTCCGGACCCCACAACTCGAACTAGTTGGGTGATCAATCCAACCTTGCATTCTCATCGTGAGAATGCACATCCTCATACCATGCGTTAGTCGTTCTTCCTGCAATCTGTCAAATCCATCAACTCGATCAAGTCTGAATCTCATCCAAGTTCCATGTTTGGGTCCATGAAGTGTATCCATCTCATCCACAACATGTTGTCCATGATGCTAATCCATGTGCTACTTGTATGCAAAGTAGACTCATCCTCCAAGAATCATCAAAATAAGAAGTGTGGCTAAGTCAAGTAGACTCAAGCCCATGCCAAAGTGTGTGCCACCAAGGCATCTCCATCGTTCCATCTCCATCAAACTCCAAAGTGTCCTAGCTTGATCATCCCCATCAAGTGACTCCTCCTGAACACACCCCATAAATGTGCTCCAAGGTATGCATCCCACAATGCATCAAAATCAGGACCAATCCTGACCTCATCTCCTCAATGAGTCAGATGCTCCAAGATCACCATAATATGAAGTCTCCAATGAATGCAACTCCACCATGAACTCCCATGCCTCATCATATCTAAAGCATTGGTAAGCCTACTTGTATTGGCCATGAGTGCCATCACAAGTTCTCACCCTGCAAACATATGAATGTCTCATAGGCTGCTCATCCAACCAATGTCCAAGTTGCTCATGGTGAACAACGTCCCATTAGTCCATCTATAAAGATCTCCATGTAGTCCATGTCCATGACTTTGGCTGCCCATGTGTTCATCCAAGTGAACTCAACTCAACTCTCATCATCATCATGTCCCAACATATCGAAGTGAAGTGCTCTCGGTCACTCCTACCTCCATCATATATGTGAGTACTTCCTTCAAGATGCTCCTCCACTAAAGGTCTGCCAAGAGGTCCATCTTGGTTGAAGCCATGAAGAATTCTACTCCACCAACGTGCCCTACCACCAAGGTAGTGTATGGGTCATACCAGGCACTTGCCATTCTATGTGGCTAAGCATGACCCCTTCCATCACAAAGTTCATCATGTTCCACCCTTGTCCCGGGCATTTGAACCATCAAGTGTAAGGTCACAAATTGCCCCAACAAGGTTTGTATCATCCCATGTCCCTTGTTCCATCAATGTACAAGGTCTCATCGTATGCATCCAAGGAGTAATCATCCATGGTGTTGGCAAGGAAGTCATATTCTTCCTCATCTCCATATGCGGTCCATCCTCCTTATGCTTCCATGAAACACAAGTCATATCTCCATGAAGACTCCTCAAGTGAGTGTCCTCCATCCTCATCAATGCCTTTGATGTGTTTGATCCTGGTACCACCTACTCATCAAGTTCTTCCTTGATCATGGTCACATTTGCAACATCTCCATGTGGTTTGTCCACCAATGCTTGCAATGTGTCTTGTCTTGGTTCAACTTGTGTCACAAGTTCGTCCTTCATCTCTTCCATCTTCGATGCTTGCAATGTGCACGGTCTTGGTCCAACTTAGTTATCAAGTTCATCCTTGACATCTTCTACATCTGCAACATCCTTGTCCATCACTAATGCTTGCAATGTGCTTGGCCTCGGTCCAACCTATTCATCAAGTTCATCCTTGACATATTCCACATCTGCAACATCCTTGTGTGGTTCGGTCATATACCTCTTTCCAATTTCGGCAATCTCCTGTCGAAGTGCCTCTAGCTCATAGCATAACGCCATCCATTCATCGAAACGGTCAATCCTGTTAAAAATTCGATCATCTTCATCCTTGTTAGATGAGGATATCCCTTCCTCATACAAGGCCTTAAGAGATTGTGCTACCGCATCATACTCTTCCATGAGTGCTTTCGCTTTCTTCCAAGACTTCACCACTTCTTCCCACAAGACTCCAAAATC
The DNA here is from genome assembly GCA_034641835.2 of Pinus albicaulis. NCBI lineage: Eukaryota > Viridiplantae > Streptophyta > Pinopsida > Pinales > Pinaceae > Pinus > Pinus albicaulis. The sequence continues at coordinate 878,865,829 of CM076578.1, forward strand.
TTCTTGAATCCGCAAGTCCTCCCTCATGTACTTCATCCATAGTAAATCTTCAAGGGATTTCTCACTGAATTCTTCCAAAGTTGGCATGTCTCCTTTTCTAGCTTCAGCCCTGACAAACGCCTTGCTTCAGCTAAGGTCTCAAGAGAAACCCCAAATATATAAGTCAGCTTCAACACCAACTGTAACCCTGCAACTGTGTCCCTGCTTTAGCAAAAGTTCCCAGTGAAGGTAGCTCTGATACCAACTGATGTGTAACATCAGTTGTGTTATCAGACTTCCATCCGTACTAGTAGCTCTGATACCAATTGTCATGCCCCTACACCTCGGGTGTCTTCCAACCACTCTTGTAGGAAGGTGTAGCACTGCCGTACTTTTTCTTTTTCTAAATACTCAAGTACCCAGACTATGCCTTTAGCAACATTTGTTAGTTATTAGAAAATTTTCTTTCAATTATGTGGAATAAAACATAAACATCATTATCAAACCACATGTACGCCCATACATACAAGGGAGGGGCAACTCCCTGTTAAAATGAGTCCGCCCAGATAATATGTTTCATAAAAATATGAGTACAATGTCCAATCCAGCAGAAACCACTCCTGCTCCTTCGCACAGAAATTTGCCTTTTGACCAAGCTCTAAGGCTTTTCAACCATCAAAATATCCTAGAACAATCATATACAATCAAAGATTTCAACCTGCAGAATTTCCTGCACAAAGCTACCCAAGTGCTGCTGGGTCACCCGGGTCACTCAACCGTTGCTCCAAATCAGTGTAGAGCGTTTCTTGAGAAACCCGTGCATCCAAAACTTCTCCAACCTATGTAGTTAGATGCACCCCATCAATACGCAAATTTGGCACTTTACGGCACTCAAATCCGACTCCTGACGCTCCCGGAATCGCGTTTTTATTGTCGCCTAGTTCCGTTGCTAGGCGCCTAGTCCGACTCGACTCGACCCGCCCGTCGTTCAGCTGCGCCCGACCCGACCCGACCCGACCTGTGGTGCAGCCTGCGGTGCGACGTGCCCGACTACGACCTGACTCGACCAACACCCGTTTTTCGTCGTTTATTCGCCCAACGAGTTGTTGGCAACTCGTGGTGCTACCCTTGACTTCTTCTTGATGTTCATTGATGCTTCTTGTTCCTCATCCTCCACTCTCCAACACACCATCATATATATATGGACGTCCAAGTGAAGTGTGGGTCGCTCGTTTGCCACGAACTGACCCGTCATTTGGTCATCCGCCCACGAAGTGTTGCGTCGGCCGCGCCCAATACGTCGGCCGACCCACCGACTCGCCCGTCGGCTTAGCTTGCCCAAGGTGCACCCCTTGGTGGTATAAACTCATCTTTCCAATGCAGTGTTGGTCATGTGCGATGTGCCTCTCCTCCAACTCTCCCTCGTGACGTGCCTCCACTACACCCGTGCACCCGTGCCCCTCCGGTGTGATGTTCCGCCCGTTACGTTGCACGGTGCCCGAACTCGTTCAAAAGCCCGGCGAGCGCGCCCGTTCCACTGAACGCGCCCATGAAGTCTTGGGGCCTTATAGGGCTGGAGCTGATGGAGATGTAGGATATTTTTGTCCTTTCCAGTGCGGAGAGCTAGTGGAGTCCATCCTTGTATTGATTTTTCGAAGGTTAGGAGGGGACTCTTACTGTTTTTTTAGCTGTAGTGGGTACTAGTGGTGGATGACATGTTGAAAAGTGGCATATCGGAGGATCCTGAGGTTAATTTCATCGACGATGCTTTAATGCATGCATTCGAGTTGGTGGAAGCGTCGGCTCTTTCATCTAGATCTGGTAATCAACTTGACCATCCTGTTACAATACCTTTTTCTCTCCCTCCTGGATGCATGGGCTCGGATAAGCCTCGGCCGAGTGATCCAGACATTCAGGAGCTGAAGGTTTTGTCAATGCCTGAGATAGAGTCTGTTGTATCGGGCCCTAAGGAGGCTACCAAGGAGGCACCCTTTAAGAATTTCACTGCAAATATTCGATCTCCCAAACCCTTTAAGCAGGTGGAAAGGTGGCGTCTTCTCAGCTTCGGGGTTGATGTTATATGGGAGAGAGCCGGGACCCTGCTCTCGCGGGCTCTGGTAGGCAAATGGGAGTGCGCCCCCCATAATAAGGATGAATTACAGGCCTGGTTCATGGGGGCCTGGAAGCTGGTTATTGGTTACGAGCCATGGGTTAGTTTGTTAACTAACGGTTGGTTCTGTTATCACTTTATGAAGGATGAAGATGTGCCGGAGATTCTGCTTCGGACCCGGGTTGAGGAAAGAGCCTTCATTCCTCTGTTTAGGTGGTCGGTCAACTTTCACCCTGTGGAAAAAGCACCCAAGTCACACATTTTATGGGTTAAGTTAATTGGGCTTCCCATCCAATTCTAGTCTCTTACAGTCTTAAGGACTATAGGGAATAGCATCGATGTCTACCGCTTCGTTGACCCAAAATGCATAGGGATCTTCGACAAGAGGGAAGCTTGGATTCTGATTGAAGTGTCTTTCACTGGAGGTTTGCCGGCTGATGTCGACCTTGAATGAGAGGGCAAAACCATTCGGCAACAGCTGGACTATTGGAACACTCCGTTCCGCTGCCACCTGTGCCATGACTCGGGGCATCTTATGTTCTCATGTGTGTGATGGAAATCCGACTACAACAAAAGAACTCCGAGGGCACTCTCGGGTTGGCAGGGGAAGCGTCGGGCGACCAAGAAGCCTCTACACACAGTTTTGGGTCTGCCAACATTGGGTAAGTCAAACTTGTCCTTATATCAATCTTATGATGTTTTGGGGAATGGGGAGGTGGAGGAGGGAGGGAATAACACTTTGTCTTCTTTTCATATGCCTCATGGGGAGTTTGGAGTGCTGGTGGGGGGAGTTTCTCCTTCGGACCTAGATGATCCTTTATACCCTTTCTCCTTGGTTTCGGTTTCTGAGTCCTCTACCGAGGTGTGGTCTATCGAGGCTGATTATTTGGATGCGGTGAAAAAGCTGGGTATTAGGCATATAGCTGATGGGCTTGAGACTAGTGCTAGCCCTTCACAAGCTAAGGGGTCCCGAATGGTGGTTGGGGATATTTTAGCCCATCTTGTAATATGCATTCCACATTCTGACTCGCTGCTGGACTCTCCATTTTTAGATATGGGCTATGGACCGCACTCTCCGCCGATTATTCCTACCTCCCTACAGGATCCTCCTGACCCGATGAAGCAAGCTCTGAGTTTGTCGCTGGTAGCGGCTTTAGAACCCTTCCCTTAGGGGAGGCAGATTTCATCCCCTACCAAATTTGTTGGCAATGACCTAGACCTGCTTATTTTGGATCCAGACATTAATCTAGCCCCTCTGACTGTTGACCATGGAATGAATGTGACTCCCCCCATGATTTGTAGTCCCTCTTCAAGATCAAATGTTACTGTTCGGTGAGGTAAGGGACGCCCACGGAGCAAGAAGAAGTCTTTATAACTGAACAATGGGGGTGGAGTGCTGGAGGAAGGAAATTTCAGAAATATCCCTATTACCCTGGTTATAGATCGGGTCCTTAGAGCAATTGACCCTTCCAAGCCCTTGTCATGATCAAGTTGATTTTTCTCAATATCTGGGGTTTGGGGGCAGCGGACAAAATTTCTTTCTCTAAGAGAATATTGTGTGAAGAATCTTCCTATTTTTATTTTTATGCAAGAGACCATGAATTCTACTGAAAAAGCAATTCCAAGCTTTTGTGAAATGTTCCCAGGGTGGCATATGGCTGCTCGGGATACAGAGGGTCTTTCCAGAGGGGAGATCGTCATGTGGGACCTGGATGTGGCTTCTTTAAAGCTTTTGGTTTCTTCAGAGGTATTCTACTCTTTGGATTTTTTCAGGGTGTCAAACAGAGAATACACTTTGTTAATTTATATGCACTCTTCCAGAACAGGGCAACTTTCTGGAGAAGGATGATGGGTAGTGGTATTTTTCAATTGGATAATATGTTAATTTCAAGGTAATTCAACTATTATCTTCATGCCTCGGAATCCTGGAGGGCTATGGGCAGACAGGGCCCGATGACACTTACACTTTAGAATATTTTTAAATCTCACAATATGGTTGATATCTCCATGACAAATCCTGGACCAACTTGGTTCAATGGAAGATGGGGCTCGGTATTGATTGGAAAAAAGGTTGATCAATTTTTGGGGAGCTCCTCATTTATGGCACAGATGGAGAAGTGGGAGGCATACATTAGGGATGTCACGATATCAGATCACAGACCAATCATTCTCGAATGGAACCTTGAAAGCAAACAACGGGGCATCCCTTCAAGTTCAATAGGGTGTGGTTGGAGGACTCGGGTTTCAACACCATGGTGGAGAATTATATGAGACATAGCAGAAGGGAGGTAGGGGTTGCGGTATCAGTTTTTGATGGACACTCTCAGGGGTATGAAGCAAGAAGTTAAAAAAAGGGAGAGACAGAAGAAGCAAATTTTGAAGGCCCATTGCCTGTATTTCGTGAGGGAGACCGCCTCATTTCTTAAGGATCTTGAAGCTGGTAATCCTAGAGATAGCCTCTAGATTAAATTGAAGGAGGTGGAACTTGAAAAAAAAATATTTTACTCATTGAAGAATAGATGTGGCGGCTTAAAAGCAGAGCTGTGTGGTTAGAGGGAGAGAAAAATACAAAATTTTTCCATGCTTTCGCGAAAGGAAGAAGCAATAGAAATTCCATATGGCAGATTGATGTGGATGGAACGTCTTTAAACTCATCGGAGGATATTATGGTAGAAGAGGTTAGACATTTTAAAGAAAATTTTAGTGCTGAGAAGGCGGTTCATGCCGGGGATTGTAAGTGGGCTATAGAAGACTTTCCTCAGATGTTCGATGACAGTACGAGAATCGAATTTAACAAACCTATCTGCAAATTGGAGATTGTATCCATTATGAAATCATTATCAGTAGACAAGAGTCCGGGGCCAGATGGCTGGTCCCTGGAATTTTTCATTCATTTCTCAGATCTCTTTACAGACCTTATAACGGAGTTGACAAAGGAGGCTAGGGTTTCCGGGAGAGTTAGAGGTGCTATACATGTGACTTTTCTGGTTCTTATCACTAAGAAGGAGAATGCTTTGAATTTAAATGACTATAGACCTATATCTCTTTGTAATACGCTGTACACGGTGGTTTCAAAGACGATTGCGGATAGGTTGAAAAGAGTTCTGTCAATTCACATCTCTCCTGAACAAGACGGTTCCCTAAGTAAAATGAGTATCCATGATGCGATAGCCACAACGCAGGAAGTCATTCACTCAATCCATTCAAAACAGATGCAGGCTATGGCAATGAAAATTGATCTAAGCAAGGCATACGACAAAGTTGAGTGGGGCTTCCTTAGGATGATCCTATACAAGATCGGTTTAGAAAGATCATCTGTAAACTGGATAATGGGATGCGTATATGATTCTACTATGGCGGTGATCATAAATGTTAAGACTTCCAATTTCTTTAAACCTGCCCGTGGTTTGAGTCAGTGATGTTCTCTGTCCCCTTTACTTTTTATATTGTTCATGGATTCATTGAGTTTAAAGATTAACAGGGATATGATTTCTGGGAGTATAAAGGGAATCAGGTTAACCCACAGCAAGGAGATAAGTCACAATTTTTTTATGGATGACGTTATGTTTTTTGGAATGCTTATTAGATAGGTATGGCAAGTATTCCATGAGATTTTGTTAAGATTTGAAAAGACATCTAGTATGGAAGCCAACTCTGGAAAATCCTATATTTACTACACTGAAGCAGGGAAAGACTTAGCAATTGATATAACAAATTGGTTTCATGTTAACACTGCCCCTTTAAGCATGGGCTTTAAATATCTTGGTTTTCAGCTAAAGCCCAAAAATTATAGGAACAAGGATTGGGACTGGATGGTTGAGAAGGTGGGGAAGAAGAGGGGTTGGAATTCGAAATGGCTGAGAAGTGGGGGAAGACTGATTATGGTTCAGGCTGTAATCCAGAATATTTTGGTTTTCTGGGCACATATTTTAGTCATTCCAAGACCGATTCTACATAAAATTAGAAAGTTATTTTATGAATTTTATTTGGAATGGAAAGGAGGACAGTGGAAAAATTCATCTGGCGAAATGGGACCTCATTATGAGACCAAAATTCTGTGGGGCTTGGGGCATAAAAGAGTTGGATTTGTTTGGCAGAGCACTCTTACTCAAATCCATGTGGAGAGGCATTAAAACAACTGGGCTCTGGAATGAAATTATCAGGTATAATTATCTGGAGTTGGTGGACTTGGAACAATTATTCAGGACTAGGTGGAATCAAAAGAGAAGTGGGTCGGTAATATGGAACGGTTTTAAAAAGTGTTGGCCAGTTTTCCAGAAATTTTTGCGATGGAATTTCGGCAACAGAGGAAGGATTTTGATTGGTTGCACCGGTCTGTGTGGGGAAGAAGGTTTCTCCCGGTGTAGCAATCAGCTTCTTCGATGTTTAAATGGCATGTCCATATTCTATTTGAGACAGGTTATTAAAAGGCACGAAATTGGTATTTCGATATGGTTTTCAGGGGTGGAGTTGCAGTTGCTATTTCAGATAATCGGGGAATGGGAGGCCCTTTCGGAGGAACTAAGGAGTAAGGGTCTGCTATGGAATAGCGTAGGGGATAGAGTGGATTTGATAGGTCCTAAAAAGGACGATATTTTTTTGGTGGGAGTGATATATAATGATTTGATTAGACAAAAGATCCTAGAACCTGCTCTCGATGAAATAAAAGGTATATGGGAAAGTGTGGCTCCTCTCATGATGAAAATTCTCCTAGGGTTGGTAGTTAGGGATAAGAATCTAAATTGGGGAAATCTAAAGAGGAGGGGGTTGAATGGGTCAGGTATTTGTAGTTTGTGTTGTTCAGAGGATGAAGACAACAATCACCTATTCTATAAATGCACATACACTAGGAAGGTTCAGCTAATGATCAGTGACTTTTTCAAGATGAAGTGCCCATTTTTTGAGAACTCTAAGGATTTCATAACATGGTGGAACCTGAAAAATAAAAATTTAAGAATAATCCCAACAATCTACCATTGGACCATTTGGTGTGACCGCAACAAGTTGATTTTTGAAGGATTAGCGAATAGCCCATGGAGATCCTCCTCCATTATAATTCAGCATTGGGAAAGACTTAAAACTTGTAATAAACCTGTGGGGGATCTCTCTAAGAGGATGAGACCGGTTGACATTAGCTATCCGGCGAGGTTTTTTGACGAAGCCTCTCAACAGTCAATCTGTGGGTGTGGGGCAGTGCTGATACTCACTCCTGAGTGTCATTATAAGATTCATTGGCATAGTGGAATTGGAACTAATACGAGAGCTGAAATCCTAGCACTGTGGGGTTTACTATGGTTCGCATCTCATCTATGTATCAAGAAATTATGGATTTATGGGGATTCGAAGGTGCTCATTGAACATCTCAACAATGGTAACAAGTTGTCCCCAGGAAATCTCATATCATGGCTGGATCGCATTGATAGGTTAAGGAAGTCTTTCATCTCTTTACATTTCAAACATGTATTTCGTGAGAAGAAATCACAGGTAGATAGACTCTAAAAAAAAGTCTTGGCGGGGGCTTTTGCATTGATGTCATATGAACTGTTTTTATCAGATGGGGAGAGCCACTGGCATGGTTCATTTCTCTTAGTTTCCTAGGCTTTAATAGCTTCTCGTACCCTCGTTAATTTTCACTGGCGGGGTTTATATGCTGTTTTACCCTTCCGAACTCGTCTTCTGTATTGGGTCATTATTTTCATTTTTGAGTCTTTCATTAGGGGTCATTGTCCTTCATCCTTGTTTTATAAAGGATTTTGGCTTGTATGGGTCTGTTGTTTTTTCACAGGTGATGTACTGGAGGATGTATTATCCATTTTTGGAGGATGCTCTTTCTTGTTGTAAGTCACTGAAAAGTTTCGACCAAGATAAAATTTTGTTAAGCTGACCGTGTGGAAAGATTAACTCTCACCAAGCTGGGGATTAGTCCTTTTTGTAAATCTTTCTGTATGAGGAAAAGGCTGTTAAGTGTAGAAATTCTGTTGGTGACTTTTTTAACACTAGCGAGCGGGAAGGAATTTAAGAATTCCTGAAGCATAACATGGATATTGTAAGATTAAAATGTATTGAAACTGGACATTATATAACCAGTTGGCTTTTCTACTTGAAAAAAAAAATCTTTCATTGCCTAGATTTGCAACATAATGCACACTCAATTGTGTTTTCCTCAAGTGAGACATAAATTGCAATGGATTATTTTGGTTGACCATTCTGAAGACACAAGTGAATTTTACATTGGGTCTTGTAGGATGAGACCAATTTCTTGTTGAAAATTCCCTTGCCAACCCATTTATGATTACTGAAGCATCAATATGAAACTCCATAGGCTTCGGGCCTCCCCGTACTGAGAGATATTTCTGAATTTTCTTGGTCAATTTTCTATCAAACCATTTAATAAATATTTCAAGTTCGTAACCAAGAAAATCACCTTCCAGTTCCAGTCTCTTATTCTTGTATTCCATTTTGTTTTCAACCTATCTTTGTCCAAAATCAGTTTACCACATACCCAAAAAAAATGGCCTTTTTCTTGTGTGCCCCATTGCCTTCAATATAACCACAAATTCACCCAGTTCAAATCGATGGAAATTCTCCTTATGCTTCCACAAAGCTAGTTTCCATCGATGGGGACCATTTCACAATGGAACGACTGATCTTTTTTTGTAAGTAGCCACCATTGGCTTTTCGTCCTTTGTTCCAGTAAAATCGCAAAATGACTAACCAACTGTGCCATCCTGTGAGGAGGTATCAGCTTCATGCAGTTGTTTACCCATGAGGCTAAAACATCAAATAACATCCAATTTTTTGCATGAATAACTTCAGTCCCATAAGCCTTTCTCCTTAATGCGTGTCAGCCCATCATCTAGATTAAATAGGTTGGAAGAATTCTTTGGGATATTTGGCATAGTGTGACTAATGATGGCGATTGATTCTTCATGTTCATGGGATCGTATTGGAATGCTATTACAATCGATACAAAAATCCCCACATCCAAAGTGTCCTCAAACTTCGTCATATCCTTCCATCATAGGTATTGCTTCCAAATAGCTGGGATGAGTGTCACATCAGTATATAGATATACATGGTTGATTGAGTCTACCTTCCATATGGGAAATGATATAGCCATTATTTTTCATCTTCACGTTGTGGAGGTGAAATTTTCATGACTTCCCTAAAGCGTTTGTGGAGTGTGGATTCTCCCAAAGAGGTAATGTGTCTTTAAACCTCACAAATTTCCTTTTCCATCGTACTTCCTCTTCGACAAACAGGAATTCGAGGTGCTTGTGGGTCCTGACATGGAATAGGTCTCATGTTTTGGATCACTACAATGCACCAAGTTATATTTTGTGCCTCAAATTATAGCTATCCCATAACCTTCATACCTTTCAAACGATAGAGCCTTCTAATTGTGTCTTGATGAGGACCTCAAGTTTGTTTGTTTTGACTTGCCCATTACTCAAATGTGATGCATATTACATAAAGCTAAGGCTTGAGGTCACGTGAAACTATCAAAACCTTATTAAGAAAGTTAATTCCAAAACCCTAATGCAACCAAAAGACTAATATCATGATGTGTGGGGAATAGAGCTTGAGCTTCTTAGTGCGCCTTAATACAAGCTCTAAGTGTGTTTCTCTTGTTGGCCCTGCATGGCACAATGTGGCCACAACTTAATTAAATGATATCATGCTTATATTAAAATTATACTAAAATGCATGGCATAAATAAAGAAAGTGCATGTAAGCTTCGAGGGATATGCATATGTGTTCAATGTCTTTTTATACTGCAATACCTCAGGCATTTGGTGACGTTTTGAAGGATTAGCCTTTTGAACCCCAATAAGGTATTTTCTCCATTAATGTGTCAGTCAATCACATAAATAAACTTGATGATTGAAGGTGATGTGATATATATAGTTACTTTCTCTACATAATGCAATGATAGGTATAACCTAAATAATGCTCAATAGGAAGCATGTTAAAGGTTGGGAATACATATAGTGGATACTTTTCATCATGGGAATTTAGGGTTTAACATGTGTGTAAGAAAATTCACGCTTTCCTAACTCTAAAGTAGTTGGGAAGAGGCCATTGCTTGATAACAAACATTATCTTTACCTTATGGCAATGCTTGTTGAAATATGAAGCATGAGGGTACATGATGCTTGTAGTGGCTTATGAGAGCGACCACACTCAAAACCTAATTCATAAATGTGATATGGATTGCATGAGTGGGGCAGAAATAGGGTTTGAGAAAACTTAGGTCATGCAGAAATTTACTAGCTCACAACGTGATAAAAATCCTAATGGCTTGGGGCGAGGAGAGGGGGACCCATAGTTTTAAATATACCCAAAATTTTGGGTGTTGTTGTAGCGTCAGCAAAATTGGCACTAGGAGGGTTAGATGATAAGCTGAGCCCTTGGAGTTTGCAGTTAGTTGCATATCTGTAAATGGCTTCGGCCTGAATCTCTATCCCATATTGTTTTTCTAGAAACATTAACCTTTCGGTCCCAGGGGAAATAATCTATCACTTGTCATAGTGGAAGTTTGATGGTGATGGTGAGACAACGCTTTTGGGGCATATGCTTCAAGTTGTTTATTTCTCGCACTCTAATAGAATATACTGTAAATATGTCATTGGAAGGTTTTTTACCCTCAAAATCGAAGTTTGTGTTAAGCAGCGGTGCCACACATTACCTACAACTTCCATCCATTCATTTGAGCAACTCATCACTAAGCTTCAACAAGCCTTAGACAGGTACGATTTTCAAGGTGTTTTTCAAAGGTTAAATCAACTTTGGATGAAGCATGGAGAGTTATTAGATGATTTTGCGGCTAGGTTTTTTCATATTTTCTCTAAATTTATTGAAAGAGATGTCGATTGGGTGTATTTAAGAGTAAAATTTCAATGTCTAGTTCACATTTCTCAGCAACACCTTAAATCTGAAACAAATCTCGATTGGTATGACTATCATGATAATATGCAAGTTAAAAGTTTCCTAGAGCCTGTCCCAAATCTTGTCTTGCCTATCTCTCCGAGTCAGGAACAACTTCAAGTCTCTGAGGAGGATATTACTAGTGAAATTTCAAATCCTCTTCCTGCTTTGTTACCTAATGAAGTTCTGGTCATAAATAATTTAGATGATGAAGAATTATTACAGGGAATTGAATTGACTTTACTACTTCCGAAGCTCTCATACATCCTGTTGGATCTGAACCTAAGGGTCAATTTGATATAAATTCTCTCACTGTTGATGAAACCAAACTCAAATCCATTAAGCATATGCCTCAATCCTTTCTTGAACTTCATCCACCAGTTGGAAATGACTTGGGTCTTGTCTAATAAAAAGTTTATTATCCTACAAAATATATGGACCATGACATGCATGCAGGTTCATTTTTCCCACTGACTGACACTAATGTATGGAATGAGGGTCCTTGTGAAGAATACAACCTTACATCTCAGCCAATTCAAGAAGGTTCTCTCATTTATTCCTCTTCACTTCCAATCAAAGAAGAGTGTTATGTGCCAGTTACCCAACCTGATCAAATTTGTGGCTTCAACGACTATCACATCATCAAAAATGGATTTGTTCACTCCTATGATTATTTTCATTCACATTCATCTATTGATCCTACTAATACACTATAATTTGATGATTCACCTTTCGAATATTGAGGGACTCATCACGAAGTTGAGGCATTTCAGCTTTCGTTGATGGCTATGTCAGGTTCTTAGGATCCTGATGAGACCCATGAACCAAGTCAATTTAGGGTTTATAAAGGTATGGTTTTTTCACACCACACTCCTCTTAGCATCATATTTCCAGATGCGAGCTCATTTTGGAAATCCTTTGATTCAAGTGATGTTCCTACGAGCACAAATTTCCATCCTCTAGGGTGTTGTTGTAGTGGCCAAAACAATTGGCAAACAACTCGTAGAATCCAACATCTCTGCCAACATCATTATAAGGACTTATGATGGGATTTAATCTATTGATGGGATGGAATTTACTAACAATAGTTAGGGGATCTCCCCGATGCAGAATCCAAATTAGACTCTACACCATTTTGTTTAGGTATCCCATTCAATATGTAGGCCTGATTTCCATATTGTTGGTTGAAGTATGCTTCGGAAAAATAGGGGAATTATTGACTGAAGGAACACACAAGCTTTAATAAACACAAGCATGTAATTAATGAGTGCCTTGTAGAAAAAATACCATGAATAACAAGAACATACTTTACAACATGAATATTAAGAAAAACATTGTTATAAAAACTTTTAATAATATCACACACATAACAATAGTAAAATTTTCAACCGAGAAAGGGTTCGTGATATCTAAGTAGTAGCCATCTACATCAATTTTGTATAGTTTCTTCACATGAACCCCAATATTATTTACCTGTCATGTGGCTTTGTGACGAAGGAACACCTTTCCTTCACAGAAAACAACATCATATCAAAGATCCTCCAACATAGAAACTGAAACTAAATTATTTTTCAAGCCTGGTACATGCATGACATATTTTAATATGAAAGGTTTACCTGATTTTGTCTAGAAAGTAATTGCACCAATCCTGGTAGTGCTATACCTCCCGTCATCACCCATCTCGATATGCATCTGAAGATCCTTCTCCTCCAAGCTACTAAAGAGTTCTTTGTTTCTGGTCATGTGGAAAGATGCTCCACTATCCAAGTACCGCATATATCCCATCACAGTTGACACCATGCATGCGATGAGAAAGAAGTCCAACTCAAACTGTGAGGTCAAATATTCACCCATTGCAGCTCTCGAAGCCTTCTTTTTGTTCTTCTTATTTTGTGGAAAATTTGTGGCATAGTGTCCATGATCATGACAGTGAAAACATTTCACCTTTAACATGTCACAATTCTTGCCTTATTTGCCAGTCTCATATTTGGAATGGACTTCTTCCCCTTCCCCTTATTTTCCTTACCAGCCAAGGCACAAGTTTCCTCATCATTAGCATTGGATAAGGATCCATCCCTGGTATTCCGTCGAAACTCTTCTTGTACCAAATCTGACCATAGTAGCTCCTGATCTGGTAACTTCTCCCTCCCATTCGTAGAGTCCTAGTAACTAGGTTAGCTCTTGGGAAGGCCTATAAGTGCTAGGCTCACCAATTCATCATTAGCTATAGTAATCCCAACACTTCCAATCTCATCTCGACATTGAGTGAACTTGGTCAAGTATTTCTGGATTGTGTCGCCCTTCTCCATTTTGATTTTCCTGAGCTTTTCCTTGACTGCCAATTTTCTATTGTCACTGCTACTTTGAAAAATATTTTTCAAGGCCTTCCACATAGCATATGGAGTTGCCTTTCCATGGGTACTTGAGAAAATATGATCTCAAACTCCCTTTAACAAGATCCTCCCTACCTTTTCTACCTTCTTCTGCCATGCATCAATAATTTGGGCATCTGCTGCTGTGGGCTTGGGAATATCATTATCTATGAATTACTTCAACCCATTTTCCTCCAATACTGCCTCCATCCTATCCTTCCATGAAATATAATTCGAACTGCCCTTGAGTGCATATTAGAGTCTTAATCCATTGAAAGACATATTGATCCGCTTATATCTCCAAATAAAGTATCTGCAAATTTGAATATTATTAAACACAAACTCAATTTATTCTCCACTATATTTGTGATTCTTGGCGCTTTGATACCTTATAGAAATTACACCAATGGATTCAATCCAATCATGCAATGTACTAAAATAAGATATTGAATCCTTCTACAATATGTTCAGAATATAAATCATGATCGCTCGATCACATGCAAGTAAGAGAAAGAAGTAAATCAATCACACAACGAAGGATTCTCCTGGGGAAAGTAACTGATAAAAACCCCTCCATATTTATTATATAATCCACCAAGGAATCATGAAACAATACAATGCACATGTGCTCACAAGAACCTCATACACTCTACTAATTGTCTTACACTGATCTAGCCAAAATTGGATCAATACATAGTCAATTTCATGCCCACCTTCAGCCTGACGTTGATCATGCAATCCCTAGGAAAAATAATTCATATTAAATAGGAATTCCAACCTTCATTGACTGCGCAATCCATCATGGTCTTCCTATGGCTTTATAATTGCACTCAAGAAATTCACTAATAATACAACTGATAGTTTACTTGACTTTAACCTTTGTCTCAATTGGGTCATCATTATAATTGACATGCATGCAACTATTAATACTAAATCATCATTTACTTGGTAGATCACTACTTGTGAATTAAATCTATTTTAATTCACTTGATCTTCCACTAGCTCGTCAATCAGTTAGAAATAGTTAAACTGATTTTAACTCAATTAATTTGAGTTAAATAATTTCACTCACACCACACTAGTGCTACAACTGCAACTGGACCCTGTAAATAATAGAAGCACTCTACATGCCTACTCCTTGACCCTCAACTTGAAATTCTTGAGCTAACTAAGTCTATAAAACTTATTTAACTATTACAAGTTGTTATGAGATAATATTACAATTTATTTTCCAATTTATTTAAAAATTGGACGCCCACATTAGCACTAATGTGTCACTGAACTCCTCACTCATGTGTGACCTGGAATACCACACTAATATGCGGTGAATTTTCTTGTTTAATTTCAACACTTTAGGTATTTTTCATCTTGTCAAGATAGTTAGAGTCATGTAGATGAAGTGATGTTACTCTTAGAAAATGTCTAGAAATTCCTCCAATACAAGCACGGTTCTCCTCCTTGATTTCGACCTCAAATATGCACTATATATTCATGTCAGCTCACACAAATCAGACACATCAGTTCACTTGCAAAGTTTGGCTCAATAGCATGTCAAACCACTATAAATATATTTCCAAGCACCCCACATTAAAGAAGAATATAGACTCACATATCTCTTAGATTCTCAGGCTAAACCACAGAAGGTGAGTTCAGAATAGGGCACAAAATTTAGTCTACATTACAAATCACAGTTCGAATGGGTGAATACAGTTCGGTTCTCTGGGATTTTTAGAGGTCAACTACAAATCACAAGTTCAAATTTCTTCTATAGTTTCAATGATGAAGCATAGAGTTTAATTCGATGATATCTCTATGTTTTCGTATGGGTAAGAAGGAGATAAAATTTAGATATTTGGCACTATAAGAAAGTTTGGACTCCTCTACAATTTTCAAAGGATGATCAATGTCAATTTCAGGTGGAATAATAGTGATGGGTTCTATCTATATTACAATCATCAAAGAAAAGGGACTTGGTGAAGGAACAATGAAGGATACCATTGACTCGGTGCAACAAGGTCTCATTGATAACATGATAGTTCTAGATATTATCTCTCTGGTGAAGATCTCAGTGTCAAGAAACAAAGATATCAATGTCAAGACATATCTCGAGAATAATGAAGATCTCGGTGGAAGATGACTCAGGAAGAGGATTTTCAAAGAGAGCGTGTGTCTTGGTCTTGAAGTGGCTACTAGGTCAAGGGTCTTGGTCTTGGTATTCATCAATTGGAATCTCTATAAGAAGAATTTGATGCACATTTTCCTCTCAAAGAGTGAGAGGTTTTTTCCCTGGCTCATAGCCTACATGTTGTGTCTCTTGTCTACCTATGTTTCATGTATTGGTTACTATTTTATGAAGAAAACATTAATAATATAAGAAGAAAATATCTTAATCAAAAGAAGTAAAAAGTGTTCACAAGCAGCTTCTAATGAAGAGAAATCACCTAATGAAAAATCCATAGATTTATCAACATGGTATCAGAGCTATGGTAATAGTTAAGGAAATGAATCTAATCAAAGAGACGCTCAAGGATCAATTTTGAAGAAAGGCTTTAAAGAAATTCAAAGGTTTTCAAAACAAAAATCAAGATCTATATTCAAGAATCAAATCCTAGATCAAAGTGGAAGTCTACAACAACAAAAGGTTTTGGATCCTATAAAAGGATAAGAAAGATCCTCATCAAGCTATCTATAAAGCAAGGCAACTCGAAATACTTTTGAAGATTTCATCATCTTGGAGAAGGCAGTGATGAATTCGGCCTTCTAGCACAATCACAACTATTGTTTGGATATATTCAAAAGAATTAATATTGTTTAGATATGGTGCCATTCTCTACTATAAATATTAGTTCTATTCAGTGAGGAAATACTCATAAATACTACCTTGGTTATTACAACAAGGAAATAACTTGTTCTTATGCGACATGGAAACAAAATGTTGGATCCTATAGTCATCTCATCAAGCCAAAAGGATCTATAGTGAAAATAGCGAAAGACATTGACAGCCAAGGGAAGCATTTCAGATTTACACTTATTCACCTCCAAGAAAGTCTAATCATCATAAAGGAAAGAAGGAATTATCATTATTACAGTAAGGATATAATCCTTATCCTTGAAGAAGATCATCCAAAGAGAGAGCACTAATACATATTTTCTCAACCACCATTGAAGCGATCAAGCTGAATACTTTATCTTCACTCGTCAAGTAACTATCTACCATTCTATAATAAAATTTGGTAAAATGACTTTGTTTTTGCAGGGAGATCTATAAGCTGGTTGGGTTACCAAGATTCCTTGCATGAGGAGGATAGTCACGGCCATTGAAGAAAGAAAAGTCATGAAAAGTGTTAGGTATGTGTTATATTCTTTCCATGATTAGTCGCATGCGCCCATGGTTTTGTGCATGGGTTTGCACATGGTTTTAGGGCATGATGGTTTTCAACCCCTGGTATTTTGTAGATCCGATCAAGGGAACTATGGTTATGTTCTAATCCAGGGTTAATGGATTGGGGTTTATGAATGCTTTTGCATGTATATATATGTGTTGTAACACTAAAAGGAATATAATGAAAAATCAAGATGGTAGTTCTGATTTGCGATCCAGGAAAAATCTCTGTGTATATATGCTTTATGTTTTTTTCTCTCGCTATTGTTTATTTTTGGTTTTTAAAATTCATTTATAGATAATTTCTATATAGGTTTAAAACCTACAAAAAGTCTCTAGAGGTCAAGATTTATCTGAATACATGGAAATGGATAGAAGGACTCAAAAGATTCTTATGAAATCAGTCAAAGTCCTTACATCCCTATATAACAGGATTGGAGACATCAAGAGAATATATGATAAGCTAAAAGAACTATTCTATGCAATAAAGAAGGTCATTGAAGGTATCAAAGAATGAAGGGATATCTTCATAAGATCTAAATTGTGAGATCTGGAAAATATGATAAGATGGACAAGATAACAAATTTTCATGACACAAGAAAGTTACCTCACTCAATTTGTGGTTTCTATGTTAGATGGAAAAAAACAAATCAAGGGAAAAGTGTTGAAGGATAAAAGACTCAAACATATGAAGAGGAAAAAGGGAATTTTAGGAAATGTGGAAGAATTATGGAAAATACAAGAAATATGGTCCTAAAGGGACAATATCAAAAGGAGGAATAAAGGAAGCTCATATCGCCGGAAAGGTTGGAGGAAGATGAAGAAAAGAAGTTCAAGGAAAGAGGGAGTAAGAGATCTTTACTATGGTTAAGATAGTATCCCTCACAAAATTTGTTTTCGTGGCTCCTAAATATTGTATAGGATATGTGTACAATAAATAATAAGATGCAATATGGCATCATGAAAGCATTAGAAGCAATAGATTGTGACATCACCATGGGGAACCATGGAGGACAAGGAGAAAAAAATTTATGGCAATAAAATATGAAATATATAGCTCTTGGGAATCTCATCGGAGAATTCATCCATGACAACGATCATCATATATCAAAAGGAAACATTTTCCAAGATAAGGATATTCAATATCCTCAATATTCTCTGATGGAATCCTCATCAAAGGATTCACTGATCTAGAGAGGAAGGAAAGTTTTCATCAAGAACTCCAACTTGTGGAGTTCATGAAATGATGGTATGATGTCATAAGAAGCAGATCAAGGGTTTGAAGATGTAGAAATTATAAAACGTGCATGTATATCTTGGATTCAACCGATCTAACAATGTACTAAATATAAATACTGAATCGCTTCTACAAATATTTTGCGGAATTAAAAACACAATCGCTAATCACATGAACATGAAGAAAGATCAATCACACACAACACAGATAATTTCTCGGGGAAAGCTTATAGCTAAAAACCCCACTATCTTCTATTGTATATTCAGCATGGATCATGAAACAATTACATACAAAACTCTTCTCACAAGAGCCCTCTAGTACTCAGCTAATTTTCTCACACCGTCATATGCAAAAATGACCAACACACAGCCAATTCTCAGCCTCCAGACAACCTACCTTGCCTGCACAATCCCTGATAGTATAGCTACTTAAAATATAGGAATTCTTGCCTGCCTTGACTGTGCAAGTATCATGGGCACTCAAATGGGTGTTTGGTTTCATGTGTGCAACCCAATAATCCTACAAATGATAGTCAACTTCCCTTTCACCTAGAACTCAACTAGGTCTCCACTGGATCTGACATGCATGAAGCTAATAATAGTAAATCCTCATTTGCATGTGAGATCACTGATTGTGAATTAATTAATATTTAATTCACTAGATCTCTCACTAGTGTATCTTCGGTTACAACTATCACAAGTGATTTTAACTCACTTAACTGAGTTAAACTATTTAACACTTGCATTAACTCATGCACCATTGCACTTCGAACTATGTTACAACTAGAATTAATCTGCATGCTTCACCAACTACCTCTAACTCGAAATCCACTAACTAACTCAATTTATCACTTTCAGTTAACTGATTCAAGTCAACATTGAGAATAGATTATAGTTTAATTTCCATCTTAATTAAGGGATAACCAAAATAGACATGCACCCAAAAATATCACTGTGGGCCCCACCCTAGTCTGGGTGCTTAATGCAACTAGGTGTGGGTGCTGAAATTTTCTTGTTGAATCTCAACACTCCCTCTCAATAAGAAAGGGATTATCCTTCACCCCAATCGTGTCTCTATGGTATTCAAATTTTCTCCTAGTTATTGCATTCGTCAGAATATCTGCATCCTGATCTTTCATGGGAATGTACTGAAGCAACATTATCCTTCTCTACACACAATATTTGAGATGATGGTACCAGATATCTATATGCTCAGACCTATAATGAAACACAATATTAATCTAGCGTTTAATGAAACTCTGATTATCACAATGAATCATTATCAGATCCATATGAGAACCAAAAAAACCAACCAAGATCTTTCTCATCCAGATAGCCTCACATGCAACTTGACTTGTTTCCATGTATTCCGCTTTTGCTAAATCGAGTTCCATGGATTGTTGCTTCCTGATATGCTAGGAAACTATTATAGATCCAATGCTAAATTATTTCCTTGATGTGCTCTTTCTTTTCGATGGACTTCCAGCCCAATCTGCATCCGTGAAGCCATGCAACTTCACTCCCTCTATCTGTTTGTACCATAGACCATACTTTGATGTTTCGCTCAGGTATCTCAGGACATGCTTCCTCGCCTTCCAAAAGAGCTTGGTAGGCTTAACCGTAACTTGACTCATTTGGTTAACTGCATAGCAAATGTCTAGTCTCATGTTCACCAAATACATTAGTGAACCCACTAACTGCCTGTAGACAGTAGCATCTACTATCTCTCCAGAAGTAACATCCTCTTTCCTCTAATTTCCTAGAAGAGAAGTATCCATGGGTTTGTAGCTCTCCATGTTAATATTACCCAGTATCTCCTTTGCATACTTTCCTTGAGACACAAAAATTTCACCATCCCACTACCATATTTCCAATCCAAGGAAATAATGAAGGAGTCCCATGTCCTTCATTTCGAACTCCATTGAAATATCCTCCTTGCATGAGTGTATCAGCTTCTCATCACCAGTCAAAATTAGATTATCAACATAAAGAACAATGAACAATAGTTTACCCTCAACCACAATCTGGTACAAGTTTGCATCTGATTCACTTTTGGTGAAGCCCAGTCCTGTGAAATAGCTATCTATCCGAGTGCACCAAGCACAGGGTTCTTGCTTCACCCCATACAATGCTCTTTTGAGTTTGCACACATGCAAATAATTGTTGAATATTTTGAAACCTTCAGGCTACTCCATGTACACATATTCCTCAATGATCCCATTGAGAAAAAAAGTTTTCACATCCATCTGATGAATGAGCTAGCCCATCTACGTTGAGAGTGCAAGGATGGATCTTATGGAAGAATACCTTGCAAAAGGTGAAAATTTCTCATCATAATCTATCCCCTCGATCTGTGAGAATCATCGGGCCAAAAATATGGCCTTGTATTTCTCCACACTCCCATCAACATCTTGCTTTAACTTGTAGATCCATCTCGATCCAACCACTAATTTGTTGACCCCTCTTGGGACTATCTCCAATGCACTTTTCTTGACAATGGAGTCATACTCCTCCACCATTGTATCAACCCAAGTTGGTTGCTGCACTTCTTCCTGAAAGGAATATGGTTCAGTCACAATACATTTTCTCATAAGAGCCATGTATCTATTAAATCGATCAGGAGATTGTCTTTGTCTGCATTGTGAAGTACGAGCTCCTACATTCTTTGCAGCATCAAGTCTTAATCTATCAACTTTCGTGGAGCACCTTCTGCCATTTCTGATGGATGGATCTACATGGGTGCTTTCCTCCACTCTATGAACCTCTTCATGTGGCTGATCCACATGTTGAGACTCATCTTTGGGAACCAACAGTTCCTCCTCTACATGCAAGTCTAGCTCCCTCTGAAGGGACAACTGCATGGATTTCTCCTCATCAAATTTTATATCCTGTCACACAACATTCATTCTGTTGTTTGGAAATTACACACGATAATTATGCGTTGTTATAGTGTACCGCAAAAAAATCCAAACCTCAGTGGTTGGTTCCAGCTTATTCCTGACATCCTTGGTCACATGCACATAAACAAATGAGCCAAAAATATTGAAGTGTGAAACATCAGGTTTCTTACTAGTGAAAGCTTCTTCAGGTGTACTCATGCCAAGTACTCTATGAAGATAATGGTTTTGTACATGTACTGTTGTGTTGCATGCTTCCACTCGTAGATGCATCAGTAGGCCTTAATCATGCAACATCACTCGTGCTGCACCCACAATAGTTTTGTTCTTCCTCTCTGCGACCCCATTTTTGTTGTGGGTTATGAGGCGCTATGAGTTCTCTTCGAATTCATTCTTTACTGCAGAAGTTCTTGAATTCATTAGAGATGTATTCTCCACCATTATCGCTCCTAAAAGCCTTCACTTGCTTCCTCGACTCTTTCTCCACCAGTGCCTTAAACTCACAGAACTTAGAGAATTTTTTATCTTTCTTCTGCATTAAGAATATCCAACACTTACGAGAAAATTCATCAAAAAAGATTACATAGTACTTATGTTTTGTTGTATAAGCAACTGATAAAGGACCACATACGTCTCTGTGAACTCCCTCAATTATCCCCGAAGCTCGATTTTCCTTCTCATGAAAGGTGGACTTTACATATTTTCCCATATTAAGTCCCTTGCATTGTTTGTCTACGCCAATGTACCCCTGGGAAGACCAGTAGAAATCTGTTGGATGAGTTTCAAGGCTCCATGGTGAAGATGGCACAATCGGCTGTGCCATAATTCACCCACATCTCGGCTCACCACTTGATATGCCTTTCCCATCATTTCTACGCAGTCATCTACCTCCAGCTTGTAGAGATTCTTGAATCAAATCCCTATCCTCTTGGATTTTCCTATTGTTTTATGTCATAGGAAATCTTTTCCATCACTAAAAACAACATAATAGCCTTTATCCTCCAACATTGTGACTGAGATCAAATTTTTCTTTAGACCTGGTACATGCATCACATATTTTAATTGAAAGGGTTTACCTGACTCCTTGTGAAAGGTAATGGTATTAATCCCGGTATAACTGTACCGTTTGTCATCACCATTTCAATATGCATCTAGAGGTCTTTCTCCTCCAACTCACTGAAAATTTCCTTGTCTCACGTCATGTGAAAGGAAGTGCCACTATCCAAATACCACACAGATCCAAATGCACTGGACACCATGCATGTGATCAATGAGAAGTCACGCTCAAATTGCGAGGCAAGGGCCTCACCGGCTGTAGATCCTCCAGCCTTCTTGTTCTTCTTCTTTTGTGGACATTTAGTAGCAAAATTCCCATGCTCGTGACAGTGAAAAAAATTCACCTTGGACATGTCCTACTTCTTGCCATTCTTGGACTCGGATTTAGAATGAAATTTCTTCTCCTTCCCCTTCCTCACCTTAGAAGCCAAAGAAAAATCCTCTTCTCCTAATTCTTAGATGAATATCCATCTCTGGTGTCCCGTCTAAAGTCCTCCTGCATCAAATCTGAACACAATCGTTCCCAATCTGGAAATTTTTCCCTTCCATTGATAGGGTATTGATAATTGTGCCAACTCTTGGGAAGTCCTAGGAGAGCCAAGCTCATCAAATCATCATTAGAACTATTATTCCAACAATCCCTAGTTCATCTTGACATTGAAAAAACTTTGTTAGATATTTTTGAATGGTGACGCCCTTTTCCATCTTGATCTTTTTGAGTTTATCTTTGAGCGCCAATTTCCTATGGTCGCTAGTGCTTTGGAATAGATCCATCAAAGCCTTCCACATTGCATATGGTGTGGATTTCACATGGAGGCTTGAGACAATGTGGTCTTGTACTCCCTCCAATAGGATCAACCTCGCCTTTGCCACTTTCTTTTGTCATGCATCAAGATTTGCAGCATCTGCCATAGCGGGTTTAGGAACATCATTATCAATGAATTCCTTCAAGCCATTGTCTTCGAGTACTACATCCATCGTGTCCTTCCAAGAAATATATTTAGAGCTGCCCTCGAGTGCATACTCTAACCTCAAGACATTAAAAGACATTTCAATCTTGAATCAGCCATAGCACCAAGAAAGCCTTTCTGCAAATTCGAATTCTATCCAGTCACAAACTCAGCACCTACTTCACTTCTGCAATTTCATGTGCTCTGATACCAATGTAGAAATTATAAAACATACATGTATATCTTGGATTCACTCGATCTAACTATGTACTAAATTTAAATATTAAATTTCTTCTACAAATCGTTTGCACAATTAAAAACACAATCACTAATCACATGAACATGAAGAAAGATCAATCACACAAAACACATATAATTTCTCGGGGAAAATTTATAGCTAAAAATACCACTATCTTCTATTGTATATTCAGCATGGATCATGAAACAATTACATACAAAAATAATCTCACAAGATCCCTCCAGTACTCAACTAATTGTCTCACACTGTCATATGAAAAAATGATCAACACATAGCCAATTCTCAACCTCCAGAAAACCTACCTTGCTTGCGCAATCCCTAATGGTATAGATCCCTAAAAGATAGGAAATATTGGCTGCAATGACTGTGCAAGTATCATGGGAAGTCCAATGGGTGTTTGGTTGCATGTGTGTAAGACAATAATCCTACAATTTATAGTCAAATTCCCTTTCACCTAGAACTCAATTGGGTCTTCACTAGATCTAACATGCATGCAACTAATAATAGTAAGTCCTCAGTTGTATGTGAGATCACTGATTGTGAATTAATTAATATTTAATTCACTATATCTCTCACTAGTGTATCTTCAGTTACAACTAGCACAACTAAGTTTAACTCACTTAATTGAGTTAAAATATTTACAACTTGCATTAACTCATGCACCACTACACTTCGAATTCTGTTACAACTAGAATTACTTTGCATGCCTCACCAACTACCTGTAACTCGAAATCCACTAGCTAACTAAATTTATCACTTTCAGTTAACCGATTCAAGTCAAAATTGAGAATAGATTACAATTTAATGTCCATACTAATTAAGGGATAACCAAAATAGACATGCACCCAAAAATAGCATTGTGGGCCCCAACCTAGTTTGGGTGCTTAATGCAGCTAGGCATGGGTGCTGAAATTTTCTTATTGAATCTCAACAGAAAACACTTCAATCAAGGAATTTTCTAATAGAATACTAGATGACCTAAAGGTAAATGAGGTATGTATTCTTATATTTAATATTACAATTCCATGTCGTATGGTTGCAGGTAACATTGATCACTACTTCTATCCTAAGAAACATGATCAAAGGAAAGGGATCTCCTCCTCTAAAAGGATTTCGAGAGGAATGGTTGACACTAGATGAAATCAACATAATATATTCTCATATGGAGTATGATATTATTGGAAACTATTAAGGAACTCTGATTGAAATCTCCTGGGAATAAAACTGTGTGGAGAAGCTAAAAAAGAGATTGTGAGAAGTGCAACCATGGTAAATTAAATCAACATCCAAGAATACTTAACTAAGAAGTCTCCCGGAAAGATATGGAAACTATGATGGAAGTATGGAAAAGATGGAGACCCTTGACAATGCATATATTTTAGAGAAGTGTCAACATAGTTGACGGATGTTGATACCTACAGTAATATGTCATGGTGAAATATCATCACTAAGGTGATTTTTTTTTACATGTTCATATTTATAATTGAATAACATGTGAATGAGCTTATGTAGGCTTCCAAATGAAATTATATGTCTCCCATAGATGACAACCATATGGAAGGATGAAATATTCTTGGAATAAATATTGTTCGAAGGAAAGAAGCATGACATGAAGCTAGATGAGATGAGAAGACTAATGGTTCACTTTTTGATAGAATGAAGACATGACTCATGGATGAAAGTGAAGGATTATTTGTGCCCTGTGAAGAGATCCCAAAGATGAATACTCATCAACAAAGAAGAAATTCATGACATTGAAGGAATGAGTTCTTTAGAGTAGTTGCACATCCCATTATTCACATGGATGAAGTTGCTACAAGTATTTGATTAAGAGGGAGAATGGGCACATTCCTTTATGGAATGGATTGGTCTTCCTTAGTTAAGAGGGAGTGATAGTTTTCTCTCTCTCTATCTCATGTGTCATGTGCTAGATGAGGACTAATTGTCGTAAGTATTAGTGAAGGCCATGAGGATAGAATAGGATAGACACATAATTATGGTCTTCACGAGGGAAGACGAAATGGAGGATTGGGTAATCATCTGGCATTTGATACTCTTTGAGGATGTATTAGGGTATCCAATATAAGAGTAGTCATGGAAGGACCGATATTCTTTGAGGACTGGGAATCCAAGATAAGAATACTCCTAGACATACCCTAAAAGAAGCCAGATGGGGTATGATCCAAGAGAGACAATGATTAAGGTCTCTATTAATCACTGGTCTCACTAGAATCAGAGCTCAAGATATCATGGAGAGATGGAGATGTTAGTCAAGGCCTTGCGCTATGACAATGTTGGCTGATATGATGCTATATAGATGGGTTACCAATCTGATTCTTCATATGAGAAATTATTCATATTAAGAATGATTGAGTACCATTATGAATAACTCCTTATTTAAGAGGGAGTGTTGAAAAGTGTAAATAGGTTCGGTATTCATAGTGACATGTAATTATGTAATGAAGAGACAAAGATAATGAAATGTATTTATTGTAATACTTGTATCATGGGTTTCATGAGAAAGGATATTTTATTATAGGTCAAAGACTTCTTCTTGATGTCTTTAGGTATGTTTCATCTTGTCAAGATAATTATAGTAATGTAAATGAAGTGATGTTACACTTAGAAAATGTCTAGAAAGTCCTCCAAGACAAGCACAGTTCTCCTCCTTGATGCTGACCTTAAAGAGGCACTATATATTCATGTCGGCTCACAAAAATTAGACACATTGATTCACTTGCAAAGTTCAACTCAATATCATGGTCAAAACACTATAAATAGGTGTCTAGGCAGCTCACATTACAACAAAAGATAGACTCACATATCTTAGAGATTCTCGGGCTAAATCACAGAAGGTGAGTTTAGACTAGGGCACAGACTCCGGTCTAAATTATAGAAGAAAGTTAGGATGGGTGAATATAGTTCGGTTCTCTGATCTTTTCAGAGGTCAACTATAGATCACAAGTTTGGATTTCTTCTGTAGTTTCAGCGATGAAGTATAGAGTTTAGTTCGGTGATATATTTTTGTTTTTGTATGGGTAAGACAGAGATAAAATTTAGATCTTTGGCACTGTAAGAAAGTTTGAATTCCTCTGATATTTTCAGAGGATGATCAATGTCAATTTTAGGTGGAAGAATAGTGATGGGTTCAAACTATATTACAGTCATCAAAGAAAAGGGACTTGGTGAAGGAACAATGAAGGATACCACTGACTCGGTGCAGCAATATCTCATTGATAACATGACATTTAGAGGTATTATCTCAATGGTGAAGATCTCCGTGCAAAATTACTAATGAAGATATCAGTTTGAAAGTGTTTGTGAAGATCTCGGTGTCAAGAAATAAATATGTCAGTGTCAAGATAGATCTCAAGAATAATGAATATCTTGGTGGAAGATGACTGATGCAGGAGCATTAGGCTCAGAAAATTCTGTGTATTTTATTAGACATAGGGGTCTTGTGTTTTTAAGGAAGTTGGGTTCACTAATGTCACTTATTAATGTTTTGAGTGATTTTAAATGGTAATTAATTAATTATTGTGAGGAATTTGTAAATTTTCTCAAATGATTGGAGAACATGAGAGTAGTACGATAGTTGAGATTTCATAGAGATTGAGAGATTTGGAAATTAATTATAGATTTTTAAATTGGGAATTAGTTCATGATTTATGGGATTAAAGAGGATTCTTAGGGGTTAGTTGAAATTATTAAGGATCTGAACCAAAATTGGTTCATAGAATCATTTGTATAAATTGTAAAGCCTCATAGGCAGAGGGAGTAGAGATTCAGGTTTTAGGCAAATAGGGGTTTGTTTTTGTAAGCCTACGAGAAAATTTGATTGAAAGGCCACTGATTAGAATATCAGGCCAGAGAGAGAAGAAATCTGTGTAATTAATTGGATATATATAAACAAATCAATTCAACTCTTAAGCGAGTGTTTATGTGTTGATTGATTGAATTATGATTTGTATATGAATCAAAAAGTCGACATTATATTTATATATACGGGGGACAGAAAACCGAAGAAGAAAAAAAGTATTTGATTTCTGAGTTATGAATATGTAGAAATGAATTTATAAATGCTGTATGATAAAGTATGCGGGTGAGAAAAACATAGATAAGCCAATCGACATACAATATCAAGCATGAGAGAAGGACCTGGTTCACACAAGCTTTGCGTAAGTCGAATTCAAAAATGACTGAAATCTATGTTTTCTGTCATTTTCATGGGTGATCTGAAAGGAACAAAAGTTTTAAATTCCGGTTTAATCTATATGATAATTGTTTTGGCTAAAAAAGAACTAGTGAGTGGTAAAAACTCTGCAATAAAGGTTTGATATGGTGATTCTGCAGACAATTGTGAACTTTAATGTAAATGCCGAGATCTGTGGTTATTAATAGGAAATTTTGTCATTATATAACTGAGCCACATAATTTTAAGAATTCATGGGGCTGCATAGTTCGAAAATTCATATTATAATTCTGTGTGGACTTGCGTAGAATGAATATTGATCATCGATCATAGTATGGATCGATGGTCTTTAAAAGTATGTGATCCTATAAATCGATATTCAAACTGTATAGAGGCGAGAGGAACACAAAATGATAATTGTGTACATGTTTGAGAAGAATTCAAGGTTGAATATCTGAATGTAATTGCAGAGAGATGAAGTTGGAGTTAGCATGAAATGGAAATCGAATTGTACAGATTTAAAATTGAATGCCGAGGATAAAAGTAATTCCGTGTTAAGATGGAAGTATCATGGATGTGCATTGAAAGTACTGTGAGCCGTTGAATATAAAATCCGTGAGTAAATGGCACAGTGGAATAGGAAAAATGAATTTTCAAAGTAAATAAATGGAATTCACGTGAAGTTGTAACAGAACCAAGAGTTTGGAAAGTATAAGCGAAAGGTATTGTGAGCAGATTGAATGTGGAATCATGAGCCAAAAACCAATGGAACAGTGAAGATGGTTTTATAAAACAGTAAGTGGTTTTATCACACTGGTTATTCTCAATAGATGGTAATTTATGTGAGAGTGCGATAGTGTCCAAGTAGTGACACGTTGCAAGCCAAAACTAACCATTTTGCATAAGGTTCAAAACATTAAATGTCGGGCATATAAATTTGTGAATGTCGTCAGATCAACTAGCATGGAGAGATCATCGGGAAAATGTGCATTGGTGATAGGCGTGGGCCAGTGTATATAAATGTTGGCCTTTGATTTAAAATCAAAGTCGAAAGCTTTGAAGTGCAGTGAGTTAGAACTTTGATTAAATCAAAGTTGAAGTCATAATTAAGAAGTATATAAGGTGGTTTATAACCATAAATCTGATAAAAGGAAAATTTATGCATGTGGAGTTAAGCTGCTGGAGATTTCATTTAAGTGGGTTTTTAAATTTGGGTTATAGTATATGCTTGCAAATGAAATTAATTTCGTTGATGTCTTTTTGGGATACATATACATAGAAAGAAATCATCTGCAGAATGTGGGTATTTGCAGCCTCTGCGGCATCATTTTGGTATCAGAGCTGGAAAAAGCTCTTTTGAAGGTTCAATTTTTTTTTAATTGGAATTATAATGAATGCATGTGTGATGGAATAAATAAAAAGAGATCAGATTTTGAATCTGAAAGATTGCAGCACATAGATATACAGTGCAAATGAATGGTGAAACAAGATCACACAGATATCCTGAAGGTAAGATGATAAGTGATTTTTTTAACTCTGGGTTGAAGATTATGTTTGCAGAATTCAGGTTGCAGACAGTTGGAAAAAAATCTCAGCAAAATAATATCACAGCCCTAAGAGTAGTGATGAGGTAAGCCAGTAAAGGTTTCTAAATGAAAGAAGAATGTGGCAAAACCTTGAAGAATTCAAATAGAGGTTGGATAAAAAGAAAAATTGTGTTCTTAAAAGGTGCAGATGAATTGAAGCCTAGAAGGAGCAAAGAGAATGCTCAAGAGGTTCCAGAATATAGAGAATCAGTGCTTTCCAAATGACCAAATCCAGAGAAAGGATTGGTGAGGTAAGTTGTAACAAGGAGGACTTTTTATTGCAGAGGCTTTAGTACAGCTCATAGTAAGAGAAGATGACTATGGAAAGTCATGTGCAAGGTTCAGAATAAAGCTACAAGATGAAGGAAAGAAGTGCTAAAAGAATCCGCAAGAACCGGAGGAGTCAAGAGGATCTTGAAAAGGAGTTGGCTGAGATAAGAGAACAATTTAATAAATTAAATATGATGATAGAAGAAAACAAGAGACACGGTTGGACCATGAAGAAGAAAGTAAAGTGGCAGAGGCTACAACAGAAGAGAGAACAACAAGTGAATATACAGTTAGCAGAAGAGCTAAGAAAGCTTGAAAAAATGATGAGTGCACAATTGACATGTGAAGAACTCAGATAAGATGAGTTGAGAATGGAAGTTTCCATTTGTAGACCAGAACATGGCGAAATTATGGGTGAAGATGAAGACTGGAGATCTGTGGAAGATCTTATGAATTCTTGTGGGAATTCAAAACAACAAGAAGTTTACCTTGCTGAAGAAGGAATTATTGATGATTTCCTAAAATGTGGGGCAAGTTCAGATCAGCTGGATGTTGTAAAGCCTTGTATTTTTTAATCTAATAATTTTTATGTGATTACAGGTTTTACAGAGGATGAGAAATCTTTTGAAGTTGTCAAAAGTATGGAAGAATATATTTCAGAAGATAAATATTCGGAAGCAGAGAGTAATGATGAAGAATGTCTCATGAATGAGGAAAGCAGTGATGCATTTATATTTGAATCTGTTACAACATATGAATAATTTCTTGTGAAAGAAGAAGATGAGATTCAGTTTGAAGAACTGATATGTGAAGCAACAGTTGAGACCGTTGAACCTTGTGATTTACAAACTGAAAATTTGTGTAAAAATGCAGGAATTCTAAGTGATGATGAAGTACTTAAGGAATGTCAAAAAGAAATTCCATTGCTAGAATATTTGTTGGAAAACTCAGAGTATGACAGAGAGATTGCAGAAAACAAAGTTCACTACAGTGGACAAGAACAAATAAATATCATGAAAGCAGATGGTATGGAAGAGAGACTTGTTGACAACTTTGAGAGTCTTTTAGGGAATTCTTTAAGGAGAATGAATCAACATACTGATGTGCTAATAAAGGAGGAAATTTCATAGCAGCATACTGAAATGTTGCTAGAGGAAAAAGAGGCATTGAGGCCTTATGTTTTTTATTTTAAAATTTTTTTTATGAATGCAGGTTTTGTTGTAGATGCTGGAGAAAATTTTACACAGATGAACAACCAAGTAAAGAAAGAGGAAGAAAATTATGTGGAAGTACTTAATCCATAGAAAAAAGATATTAGAATGCTGGAAATGATGATGAAGTATCATGATTCAATTCAGGAGGAGAAATCTCAATTTCAATATTGGGAAATATAGGATGTGAAGATGCAAGAGAAAGAAGACAACAGTAAACAAGAGGGTAAGGATGACAGGGCAACAGTAAAAATAAAGTTCAGCAATCAAGAGGTGAAGGTAATCAGCAATCAAAAGGTTTATTAGACAAATAAATTGAATTGATAATAAGGATAATGATGAAAGTGTCTTAGAGGAAGACAGTAGTAGGAAAACAAAGAAGCAATAGCAAAAGGAAAACAACAGTAGATTGTGAAAGCATAGCCAGTGGAGCAATGTAGCATAAGGTGTGGAGATCTGAAGAAAAGAAACAAATAACAACATAAATAGATGACAAGTTACAGAACAAGGTATGGGATCCAGGAAGACAAAGATTAAAAGCACATGATCAGGAGATCATGATTATTTTTAACCTTGGGAGTCTGATGCAGAAGCATTAGGCTCAAAAAATTCTATGTATTTTATTAGACATAGGGGTCTTGTGTTTTTAAGGAAGTTGGGGTCACTAATGTAATTATTAATTTTTTGAGTGATTTTAAATGGGAATTAATTAATTATTGAGAGGAATTTGTAAATGTTCCCAAATGATTGGAGAATATGAGAGTAGTAGGATAGTTGAGATTTCATAGGGATTGAGAGATTTGGAAATTAATTGTAGATTTTTAAATTGGGAATTAGTTCATGATTTATGGGATTAAAGAGGATTATTAGGGGTTGGTTGAAATTATTAAGGATCTGAACCATAATTGGTTCATAGAATCATTTGTATAAATTTTAAAGCCTCATAGGCAGAGAGGGAGTAGAGATTTAGGTTTTAGGAAAAAAAGGATTTGTTTTTGTAAGCCTATGGGAAAATTTGACAGAAAGGCCACTGATTAGAATATCAGGCCAGAGAGAGAAGAAATATTTGTAATTAATTGGATATATATAAATATAGCAATTCAATTCTGAAGCGGGTGTTTATGTGTTGATTGATTGAATTATGATTTGTATATGAATCAAAAAGTTGACATTATATTTATATATACAGGGGACAGAAAATCGAAAAAGTAAAAATGTATTTGATTTCCGAGTTATGAATATGTAGAAATGAATTTATAAATGTTGTATGATAAAGTGTGCAGGTGAGAAAAATAGAGATAAGCCAATCGACATACAATATCAAGCATGAGAGAACCACCTGGTTCACACAAGGTTTGCGTAAGTCGAATTTGAAAATGACTGAAATCTATGTTTTCTGTCATTTTCATGGGTGATCTGTGAGGAATAAAAGTTTTAAATTCTGGTTTAATCTGTATGTTAATTGTTCTGGCTAAGAAAGAACCAGTGAGTGGTAAAAAATCTGCAATAAAGGTTTGATATGGTGATTCCGCATACAATTGTGAACTTTAATGTAAATGCCGAGATCTGTGGTTATTAATAGGAAATTTTGTCATTATATAACTGAGCCACATAATTTTAAGAATTCACGAGACTGCATAGTTCGGACATACATATTATAATTCTGTATGGACTTGTGTAGAATGAATATCGATCATTGATCATAGTATGGATCGATGATCTTTAAAAGTATGTGATCCTATAAATCGATATTCAAACTATATGGAGGCGGGAGGAACACAAAATGATAATTGTGTACATGTTTGAGAAGAAGTCACGGTTGCAGATCTGAATGTAATTGCAGAGAGCTGAAATTGGAGTCAGCATGAAATGGAAATCGAATTGTAAAGATTTAAAATTGAATGCCAAGGATAAAAGGAATTATGTGTTAAGACGAAAGTATCATGGATGTGCATTGACGGAACTGTGAGCCGTTGAATATAGAATCCGTGAGTAAATGGTACAGTGGAATAGGAAAAACAAATTGGCAAAGTAAATAAATGGCATCTGCGTGAAGTTTTAACATAACTAGAAGTTTGGAAAGCATAAGCGAAAGGAATTGTGAGCAGATTGAATGTGGAGTCATGATCCAAAACCCAATGGAACAGTGAAGACAGTTTTATAAAACAGTAAGTGGTTTTATCACACTGGTTATTCTAAATAGATGGTAATTTTTGTGAGAGTGCATTAGTGTCCAAGCAGTGACACGTTGCAAGCCAAAACTACCCATTTCACATAAGGTTAAAAACATTAAATGTCGGGCATATAAATTTATGAATGTCGTAAGATCAACTAGCATGGAGAGATCATCGGGAAAATGTTCATTGGTGATAGGCGTCGGCCTGTGTATATATATGTTTTCCTTTGATTTAAAATCAAAGTCGAAAGGTTTGAAATGCGATGAGTTAGAACTTTGATTAAATCAAAGTTGAAGTCATAATTAAGAAGTATATAAGGTGGTTTATAACCATAAATCTGATAAAGCGAAAATTTCCACATGTGGAGTTAAGCTGCTGGAGATTTCATTTAAGTGGGTTTTTAAATTTGGGTTATAGTATATGCTTGCAAATTAAATTAATTTAGTTGATGTGTTTTTGGGATACATATACATATAAAGAAATCATATGCAGAATGTGGGTATTTGCGGCTTTTGTTGCATCATTTTGGTGTCAGAGCTGGAAAAAGCTCTTTTGAAGGTTCAAGTTTGTTTTAATTGGAATTAAAATGAATGCATATGTGATGGAGACAATTAAAAGAGATCACATTTTGAATCTGAAAGATTGCGTCACATAGAGATACAGTGCAAATGAATGGTGAAACAAGATCACATAGAGATCTTGAAGGTAAGATGATAGGTGATTTTTTTAACTCTGGTTTGAAGATTATGTCTGCAAAATTCAGGTTGTAGACAGTTGGAAAAAAAATCTCAGCAAAAGAAGATTACAACCTTAAGAGCAGTGATGAAGGAAGCCAGTAAAGGTTTCTAAATGAAAGAAGAATGTGGCAGAACCTTGAAGAATTCCAACAGAGGTTGGATGAAAAGAACAATTGTATTCTTAAAAGGTGCAGATGAGTTGAAGCCTAGAAGGACCAGAGAGAAATGCTAAAGAGTGTTGTGAAACCAGCTCCAAAAATAGAAGAAAAGAGATATCGACGCCTTAGAAATAAGCCACTTCGAGGGGTCAACCTCCAATACATTACATGAATGAACAATTCTTGGATGATACAAATGACAAAACCTCCTTTATATATATAGGAGTCCATGGGGCCACAATGTAATCCTACCTGACCTAACAATAACAATGTAAGGGCATAATAATAACAATATTGGGGTTAGATGGAGCTACAATAATAACAATAAGGGGGCTACACTAATAACAATAAGGGGCTAAAATAGTAATATAGGGACCTAACATGCCCCTCTCCTTCAAAAAAGTGTTGTCCTCAACGCTTGAGTAGCTCTGGGTGCTTCTGTATAAAATTCTCATCCTCCCATGTAGAATCTTCAATGGGTAAGTTCTTCCACTTAGTGAGATACTCTGAAATTTATCGATTCCATAGCTGTCGAGTTCTTGCTTCTGTGACTTCTTCAGGTTCCAATATGATTTTTCTTTCCTTATCAAGTTCTGGAGATATTGTTTGAACTGAAATATTTTCACTTATAACCTTCTTTAAGCATAAAACATGGAAAATTGGATGCACTCGCGAAGAAGCAGGAAGCTCTAATTTGTATGCCATAGTACCAATATTTTGCAACACATTGTAAGGACCATAGAAATTTGGTGATAATTTATTATCCTTCTTAGCTTGCTTGAGGGACATTTGTTTGTATGGTTGTAGCTATAAAAATACCTAGTCTCCTACATCAAAACTTCTCTTGCTGTAATGTTGATCTTCCTGTTGTTTCATTCGATTTTGTGCCAAATTTAGGTTATCCTTTAAGAGTTGGAGAACTTCTTGTCGATGCTCGATGTGATCTTCCACTGCTTGAACCTTAGAATTTTCTCTTAAAGATGATGTGATGGACGGTGGATGATATCCATAAAGTTCCATAAATGGGGTCATTTTTGCTGCAGTATGGAAGGAAGTGTTATACCACCATTCAGCTAGAGGTAACCACTTGACCCATTATGTTTCTTTATCAGATACAAAACAATGAAGATATCCTTCCAAACATTTATTCACTATCTCAATTTGACCATCGGATTGAGGATGATAAGATGAGCTATGAGCTAATTGAGCACCCAAAAAAGAAAATAACTCTGTCCAAAAATTTCTAGTAAAAGTGGGATCTCTGTCACTCAAAATAACCTTTGGGTTTCCATGTAGCTTTTTAATTGTTTCCATAAATGTAGTAGCAACTGTACTTAATTTAAATGGATGAGATAATGCACAAAAGTGTGCATATTTGGTAAGGCTATCAACTACCACCATGATGACACTCTTTCCTTCGGACTTAGGTAAAGCTGTGATAAAATCCATTGAAATCTCCTCCCAACGTTGACTTGGAATGGATAAAGGTTGTAGAAGACTTGGGGTCTTAATTGTCTCAACTTAATTTTGCTGGCAAACCAAACATTCCTCCACAAAATTTTGAATATCAGATTTAAGGCCATCGCAAAAAAATTATTTCTTCACCCTGTGGTAAGTTTTTAAAAATCCTGAGTGTCCTCCTAAAGGAGAAGTGTTCAATTCCAAAAGAATCTTTTGTTTTAGTTGGGAATTCTTACAAAGATATAAGCGATCTTTGTACCATAAGGAATCATTTTTCCAAATAAATGTATCAGATGTACTAGGATCTTGCTGCAACTTTTGAATGAGTGTCCACACTTCTTTGTCCCTCTTCCATTCATCCCTTCCTTCGGTTATCCAATCTGGTTGGATAATAGAAATGTCACAAAGCAATGCTTCCACCTCTTCATTTTTTCTTGAGAGTGCATCTGCAAAAACATTTAGCTTCCCTTTTTTGTAGATTATTTCAAAGTCATAACCTAACATCTTTGTGACCCATTTTTGCTGCTCTTCTGAAGACAGTCTTTGTTCCAAAAAGTGTTTAAGACTATCATGATCGGTTTTTACCTTGAAGTGTCTTCCCATTAGGTAAGGTTGCCATTTATTTAGTGCATTTAGTATTGCTAACATTTCCTTCTCATAAATAGCTTTCTGTAAATACTTTCCTTTGATTGGATGACTTTCAAAAGCAATGGGTCTTCCTTCTTGCATTAAAACAACACCAATTCCATTTCCTAAGGCATCACATTCCACAATAAAGGTTCTTGTGAAGTCTGGTGTAGCTAAGACTGGTGCTAGGTACATTGCCTCTTTAAGATGTTTAAAGGCCTTAGTTGCTTCAGGAGTCCATGAAAATGAATTCTTCTTCAATAATGTTGTTAGAGGTGCTGCTATTCTCCCATAATTCTTAACAAACTTGCGATAATACCCTATTAAACCCAGAAATCCTCGCAACTGCTTTATAGTTGTGGGGAATTTCCATTCCTTAATGGCTTTAATTTTGTTAGGGTCTACCTTAACACCCTCGTGAGATACAATATGACCCAGATATTCCACCTCTTGTACTCCAAAGAAACATTTGGATGATTTTGCATATAATTGTTTCTCCTGTAATAGTTTGAGCACCCTGTCAACATGTTGAACATGATCCTTCCAATACCTGCTGTAGATTAGTATATCATAAAAAAATACTAGCACAAATTTTCTAAGGAAGGGTTTGAAAATGGAATTCATCAACCCTTGAAATGTAGAAGGTGCATCGGTAAGGCCAAAAGGCATGACCCAAAATTCATAATGGCCCTCATGAGTTCGAAATGTTGCTTTCGGAATATCTTCAGTCTTCATTCTAATTTGATGATATCTTGAATGAAGATCCAACTTGGTAAAATAAATTTCTCCATGTAATTCATCCAATAATTAATCAATCACAGGAATGGGAAATTTATATTTAATGGTGAGCTTATTGAGCTCCCTATAATCCAGACACATGCACCATGATCCATCCTTCTTGTGCAGAAATACTACTGGAGTAGAGAAGGAACTTTGACTAGGTTGAATTATACTAGCCTCTAACATTTCTACAATCATATGTTCAATTTTGCTCTTTTGGACATAAGGATATCTATAAGGCCTGATGTTTGGAGGAACACATCCTAGATTCAAATGAATAGCATGATCATGATCACGAATAGGTGAGAGTCCTTTGGGAGTTTCAAACACCTTGGAATGATTGTCCAAGACTTTTTGGAGATCTATAGAAATAGATGATTTTGATGTTGGAACTTCTAGTGAGCATAATTGTGGAATTACGCCTTGTTTTTATTTCTTTAGAAGCTTTGTCATGAAATTAGAGCTTATTATCTTTCCCGACTTCCCTGCAATACCCCATAATTCGAATTCCTTTCCTTCTGAAAAAAATTCAAGAAAAAATCTTGAAAATTAAAAGTTACCGTCCCCAGAGATTGTAACCATTGTATTCCTAGTACAACATCAGCACCTCCCATAGGAATGGAAAGCATTGGACTATTCAATACATATTCCCCAATGGTTAGCTTGATATTATGGAGTTTTCCAGAGAAATTTATAGTTCCTCCATTTGCAACCATCACTTGACATTCTGGTGCTGGGTATACGAAACAATTCAATTCCTTGGCTATCTTACAATGAATAAAATTATGGGTACTACCTGAATCAATCAACACTATTACTTTTTTCTTCTTGATATGTCCTTCTATCTTGAGATTTTGAGTGGTAATTCCTGCCAATGCATTACACGATATGGTCAGACTCATTTCTTCCTCTTCTAGGGTTGGTTCCTAGTGTATATCCTCTTCTTGTTCATTTTCTTCTTCCTCTTCACAATATATGTAAGATAATTTCTTCTCAACACACTTATGACCTTTAGTGTATTTGCTATCACAACTGTAGCAAAGCCCTTTTGCTCTTTTTTCTTCCAATTGTTGTGGTGTCAACCTTGTAGGTTGTGGAAACCTAGGAGTAGCAACACTTCCCTCTTTATAGAAGTGAGTGGTAGGCTTCCTTGTCGCCATAATTTTACATTCAATTTTTCTTGCCAACCTGAATGCCTTCTCCAATGAATCAGGTTCCAAAACGCGAACTTCATGTTGGATGTTATTCTTTAAAGTGCCTATGAAGAGATCAATCCTGTGTTCCTCTGGAATATCAGTTACCCTTATATTCAATTTTTGGAAGTCCTCAATGTGCTGCCCCACTAAACCCTTTTGTTTGAGATTTATCAATTGGGTAAAGAAGGTGTTGCTCTTTGTATCCTCATAATGTGCTATCATTTCCTCCGTAAAAATCGACCAAGTGACAATTTTTTTACGGGAGCAAAGCCATCGATACCATACAAATGTATTTTGTTCTAAATGTAAATTTGCAATGCGTACCTTTTGTGTGTTTTTCACATTATTGAGATCAAAATATTGCTCCATCTGTAGTATCCATGTTACGGGGTCCTTGCCATCAAACTTCCTCATATCCATCTTTGGAATATGGTGGTTCTTCTATCCAACATTAGAGTTTATGAAATCATGATTAAAATTTATTTTGTTCTCATCATGAGTTTCCTCTACTATCTTTTCGCCATTAGGAAACATTTCTTATATCAACTTTGCCAAACCTTCGATGTCTACTTTTATGTTTTCCATTTTTTCATCGATCTTAGCTTCCATGCTGTCCATCTTAGCTTCCATGCCCACTTCCATGCCTTCCATCTTAGCTTCCAAACCATTCATCTTATCTTCCACGCCTTTCTTCAAACCATCCATATTAGTTTCCATGCCTTTCTTCAAAACTTCCATTTCATTTTTTGTTGCTCTTTGCGATAAAGAAATTTGGTGCACTTGCTCTTGTAATTTTGATATCTCATGTTGTGTTTCTTCATCTTCATGAGTCATAGTACAGCCTTATGAAGGCTTAATGGGTGTTGAATTATTTTTAGGGGCCATTTTAGAACCCAATACCGATCTCTATTCTTCAATATGCCCTTGGAATAAATTCCAACTAATATTTTTCAAACGAGACTTATGTAATTCGAAAAAATACACATATTTTTCTTGCTTTTGAGGAGCGCGATATTGAAACTAAATTATCTCTATGATTTTGGATCTTCAATATCTAAATTTTGGTACTAAGGTAGCCCTCTGAATCCTCTTTTGAATGCCACAAGTCTGACCTGATTTGGATTCTTGAAGACAAAGTTGTGCATAATATCCTATGATGACCTAATTATGGATTGGTTCAGTAGAGCGAATTTGTATGACTTGCCACGTGTCACTTCTTACTCCTTATGCTATGAAATTGATATATAGGAAACTCAATTCCGTGTGCTTGCGTCCATTTTTTACAGAATTCCAATCCGATGCTCAAAGGGAGAGTTATGAAGATTTTCCCACAATCACCTCTTTGAGATGAAATTCGGGAGCCTGAAAAAGTCCTAACTTCCATAGACCATATCTCCGAAAATATTGTGAACCAAGATTTGAAATTTTGTGATGATTTTCCTTAGGTGTTAGGCTTCGCGCTCTAAAAATTTCAGATTCTGAGTCTTCGTAGAAAAAACGTTATAGCACAAATTTAGCGATGACTTGTTTAGGTTAAATTGAGGAACCTGCAAAAAGACCTAACTTCCATAGATCATATCTCCGAAAATATTGCGAACCAAGCTCTGAAATTTTGCGATGATGTTCCTCAAGATTTCTTCTTTGTACTCTAAAAATTTCAGCTTTTGAACCTTCGTATAAAAATTTTGATAGCTAAAATTCCACGATGACATGTTTGGAGCAGCGAAACCCTAGAATCCAAAGCTTTGATACCAAATGTTGTGAAACCAGCTCCAAAAATAGAAGAAAAGAGATATCAACGCCTTATAAATAAGCCACTTCAAGGGGGAAACCTCCAATACATTACATGAATGAACAATTCTTGGATGATACAAATGAAAAAACCTCATTTCTATATATAAGAGTCCATGGGGCCACAATGTAATCCTAGCCGACCTAACAATAACAATGAAAGGGCACAATAATAACAATATTGGGGTTAGAGGGGGCTACAATAATAAAAATAAGGGGGCTACACTAATAACAATAAGGGGCTAAAGTAGTAATATAGGGACCTAACAAAGAGGTTCCAGAAGACAGAGAACCAGTGCTTGCCAAAAGACCAAATCTAGAGAAAGGATTGGTGAGGTAAGTTGTAACAAGGAGGAATTGTTATTACAGAGGCTTTAGTACAGCTCATAGTAAGAGAAGATGACTATGAAAAGTCATGTGCAAGGTTCAGAATAAAGCTACAAGATGAAGGAAAGAAGTGCTAAAAAAATCCTCAAGAACTGGAGGAGTCAAGAGGAGCTTGACAAGGAGTTGGCTGAGGTAAGAGAACAATTTAATAAATTAAAGATGATAATAGAAGAAAACCAGAGACATGGTTTGACCATGAAGAAGAAATTAAAGTGGCAGAGGCTACAGCATAAGAGAGAACAACAAGTGAATATACAGTTAGCATAAGAGATAAGAAAGCTTGAAAAAATGATGAGTGTGCAATTGAGATGTGAAGAACTCAGAGAAGATGAGTTGAAAATGGAAGTTTCCATTTGTAGACTAGAACAGGGCGAAATTCTGGGTGAAGATGAAGACTGGAGATCTATGGAATATCTTAAGAATTCTTGTGAGAATTCAAAACAACAAGAAGTTTACCTTGCTGAAGAAGGAATTATTGATGATTTCCTCAACTGGGGCAAGTTCAGAGCCAGATGTTGTAAAGCCTTGTATTTTTTAATCTAATAATTTTGATGTGATTACAGGTTTTACAGAGGATAAGAAATATTTTGAAGTTGTCAAAAGTATGGAATAATATCTTTCAAAAGATAAATTCTCTGAAGCAGAGAGTAATTATGAAGAATGTCTCTTCAATGAGGAAAGCAGTGATGCAGTTATATTTGAAGTTATTACAACACAGGAAGAATTTCTTGTGAAAGAAGAAGATGAGATTCAGTTTGAAGAACTGATATGTGAAGCAACAGTTGAGACTGTTGAACCTTGTGATTTACAAACTGAAAATTTGTGTAAAAATGCAAGAATTGTAAGTGATGATGAAGTACTTAAGGAATGTAAAAAAGAAATTGCATTGCTGGAATATTTGCTGGAAAACTCAGAGTATGACAGAGAGATTGCAGAAAACAAAGTTCACTATAGTGGACAAGAACAAATAAATATCATCAAAATAGATGGTATGGAAGAGAGACTTGTTGACAGTCTTGAGAGTCCTTTAGGGAATTATTTAAGGAGAATGAATTAGCATACTGATGTGCTGATAAAGGAGGAAATTTGAGAGTAGCATACTGAAATGTTTCCAGAGGAAAGAGAGGCACTGAGGCCTTATATTTTTTTTTTAAATTTTTTTTTTTATGAATGCAGGTTTTGTTGCAGATGCTGGAGAAAATTTGACACAGATGTAAAACCAAGTAAAGAAAGAGGAATACAATTCCGTGGAAGTACTTAATCCATGGAACAGAGATATT
This sequence comes from Pinus albicaulis, assembly GCA_034641835.2. Taxonomy (NCBI): domain Eukaryota; kingdom Viridiplantae; phylum Streptophyta; class Pinopsida; order Pinales; family Pinaceae; genus Pinus; species Pinus albicaulis. Next base: position 878,906,851 of record CM076578.1, read on the forward strand.
AGAATGTTGGAAATGATGCTGAAGAATCAGGATTCAATTTAGGAGGAGAAATCTCAATTTCAATATTGGGAAATGCAGGATGTGAAGATGCAAGAGAAAGAAGACAACAGTAAACAAGAGTGTAAGGATGACAAGGCGGCAGTAAAAATAAAAGTTCAGCAATCAAGAGGTGAAGGTAATTAGCAATCATAAGGTTTATTAGACAAAGAAATCGAATTGATAAGAAGGATAATGATGAAAGTGTCTCAGAGGAAGACAGTAGCAGGAAAACAAAGAAGAAGTAACAAAAGGAAAACAATAGTAGACTGTGAAAGCATAGCCAGTGGAGCAATGCAACATAAGGTGTGGAGCCCTGGAGAAAAGCAACAAACAACAACATAAATAGATGACAAGTTAGAGAAAAAGGTATGGGATCTAGGAAGACAAAGATTAAAAGCACATGATCAGGAGATCATGATTATTTTTAACCTTGGGAGTCTGATGCAGGAGCATTAGGCTCAGAAAATTCTGTGTATTTTATTAGACATAGGGGTCTTCTGTTTTTAAGGAAGTTGGGTTCACTAATGTAATTATTAATTTTTTGAGTGATTTTAAATGGGAATTAATTAATTATTGAGAGGAATTTGTAAATGTTCCCGAATGATTGGAGAACATGAGAGTAGTAGGATAGTTGAGATTTCATAGGGATTGAGAGATTTGGAAATTAATTGTAGATTTTTAAATTGGGAATTAGTTCATGATTTATGGGATTAAAGAGGATTCTTAGGGGTTAGTTGAAATTATTAAGGATCTGAACCAAAATTGGTTCATAGAATCATTTGTATAAATTTTGAAGACTCATAGGCAAAGAGGGAGTAGAGATTCAGGTTTTAGGCAAACAAGGGTTTGTTTTTGTAATCCTATGGGAAAATTTGACAGAAAGGCCACTAATTAGAGTATCATGCCAGAGAGAGAAGAAATATTTGTAATTAATTGGATATATATAAACAAAGAAATTCGATTCTAAAGCGGGTGTTTATGTGTTGATTGATTGAATTATGATTTGTATATGAATCAGAAAGTCGGCATTATATTTATATATACAGGGGACAAAAAACTGAAGAAGAAGAAAAGTATTTGATTTCTGAGTTATGAGTATGTAGAAATGAATTTATAAATGTTGTATGATAAAGTGTGCAGGTGAGAAAAATAGAGATAAGCCAATCAACATACAATATCAAGCATGAGAGAATGACCTGGTTCACACAATCTTTGTGTAAGTCGAATTCGAAAATAATTGAAATCTATGTTTTCTGCCATTTTCATGGGTGATCTGTGAGGAACAAATGTTTTAAATTCTGGTTTAATCTGTATGATAATTATTCTTGCTAAGAAAGAACCAGTGAGTGTTAAAAACTCTGCAATAAAGGTTTGATATGGTGGTTCTGCATATAATTGTGAACTTTAATGTAAATGCCGAGATCTATGGTTATTAATAGGAAATTCTGTCATTATATAACTGAGCCACATAATTTTAAGAATTCATTAGACTATAGAGTTTTGACATTCATATTATAATTCTGTGTGGACTTGCGTAGAATGAATATCGATCATCAATCATAGTATGGATCTATGATCTTTAAAAAAAAAGTAATCCTGTAAATCGATATTCAAATTTTATAGAGGTGAGAGGAACACAAAATGATAATTGTGTACATGTTTGAGAAGAAGTCACAGTTGCAGATCTGAATGTAATTGCAGAGAGCTGAAATTTTAGTTAGCATGAAATGGAAATCGAATTGTACAGATTTAAAATTGAATGCCGAGGATAATAGGAATTATGTGTTAAGACGAAAGTATCATGGATGTGCATTGACGGAACTTTGATCCGTTGAATATAGAATCCGTGAGTAAATGGTACAGTGGAATAGGAAAAAAAAAATTGCAAAGTAAATAAATGGCATTTGCATGAAGTTGTAACAGAACCAAAAGTTTGGAAAGCATAAGCGAAAGGAATTTTAGCAGATTGAATGTGGAATCATGAGCCAATAGTCAATGGAACATTGAAGACAATTTCATAAAATAGTAATTGGTTTGATCGCACTGCTTATTCTCAATAGATGGTAATTTTTGTGAGAGTGTGATAGTGTCCAGGGAGTGACACGTTGCAAGCCAAAACTACCCATTTCGCATAAGGTTAAAAACATTAAATTTTGGGCATATAAATTTGTGAATTTCGTGAGATCAACTAGCATGGAGAGATCATCAGGAAAACATGCATTGGTGATAGGCGTGGGCCAGTGTATATATATGTTGGATTTTGATTTAAAATCAAAGTCGAAAGCTTTGAAATGTGGTGAGTTAGAACTTTGATTAAATCAAAGTTGAAGTCATAATTAAGAAGTGTATAAGGTGGTTTATAACCATAAATTTGATAAAGGGAAAATTTCCACATGTGGAGTTAAGCTGCTGGAGATTTCATTTAAGTGGGTTTTTAAATTTGGGTTATAGTATATGCTTGCAAACGAAATTAATTCAGTTGATGTGTTTTTGGGATACATATACATAGAAAGAAATCATATGTAGAATGTGGGTATTTGTGGCTTTTGATGCATCAATGACTCAAGAAGAGGAATTTTAAAGAGAAAGTGTGTCTTGGTCTTGAAGTGGCTACTAGGTCAAGGGTCTTGGTCTTGGTATTTGTCAATTGGAATCTCTATAAGAAGAATTTGATGTGGGTTTTCCTCTCAAAAAGTGAGAGGTTTTGGCCCTGGCTTATAGCTTACATGTTGTGTCTCTTGTCTACTTATGTTTCATGTATTTGTTACTATTTGATGAATAAAACACTAATAAGCTAAGAATAAAATACCCTAATCTAAAGAAGTAAAAAGAATTCATAAACAATTGCTAATGAAGAGAAATCACCTAATGCAAAAGCCCTATATTTCTCAACATTTTGGGAATGTCCTTGTACAAACAAGGCATCTCCATTTTGGCCCTCCATATTTTTCTGTCTCATCTCCTCTACTAACAAGGATGAGACTATTTCATCAAACTTCAAGGTAGTTGTATTGCTACTTATTGCAACAACTAGACTATCCGACGAATCTGGTAGAGAACACAACAATATGATGTGACTATCTTCATCTGAAATTTTAATATCAATAGATAACAAATGGCTTACCACAATATTAAAAGCATTTAGACACTTTGTCACCAAGTCTCCATCCTTCATCCTCAGGTTATAAAATTTTTTCTGCATGAGCAATTTATTCACTAGAGACTTAGATTGGTACAAAGTCCCTAGCTTGTCCCACAAAGCCTTTGTTGTATCTTCCCCTGATACATTCAATAACATTGAATATGAGATACATAACCATAGTGTGCCCTTTTCTTTCTGATCCAACATCGCCCAATCCTTGTTTGATATTGTCATTGGTTTAGTACTCGGATCTACCACGATCCACTAATCTTTATCCACCAGCAGATCCTCCACCTTAAGCTTCCACAACTCAAAACTATGACTCTTAAATTTCTCAATCTCTATCTTTCCACTTCTCACCATCTTCATTCACCGCAAGAATCGATCCCACAGATCTCCCACTGAATAGGGTCTACCACATGCCCGAGAAAAACCCATTAACATCAAAGGCATCCCCTTGAAGCAGAAACAACTCTGATACCTAATGTAGGTTTTAAATATGTACAAAAATTACCTGCAAATGAATTCTTAAAAAAGAAAAATATACAATGGCGAGAACATAAAAAAAATATACACTGAGATTTTCCCTTGGATCCAAAAACCATGACTACCAAAGTCTTCGTATGATATTTTCATTGGTTTAGTACCCAGATCTACCACGATCCACTGATATTTATCCACCAGCAAATCCTCCATTTTGAGCTTCCACAACTTAAAGCTCTTACTCTTAAATTTCTCAATCTCCATCTTTCCACTGCTCACCATCTTCATTCACCACAATAATTGATCCCACAGATCTCCCACTGAATAGAGTCTAACACATACACAAGAAAAACCCATCAGCATCAAAGGCATCCCCTTGAAGCCGAAACAACTCTGATACCGAATGTAGGATTTAAATGTGTACAAAAATTACGTACAAACAAATTATTAAATCAAAAAAATATAAAATTGCAAGAACATAAAAAAAATATACACAGAGATTCTCCCCTGGATCCCAAAACTAGGACTACCAAATTGATTTATCATTATATTACTTTGAATGTTTCAATACATATATATACATGTCGAAGCATTCATAAACCCCAATCCATTAACCCTATATTAGAACGTAATTGTAGTTCCCTTGACCAAATCTACAAAATACCATGGGCACAAAACCATCATGCCCAAAACCATGTGTAAAAACCATGCAAAAAACCATAAGTAGGTATGCCCACCTATTATAGGGTCCAAAACATTTCCCGGGGCATTACGCCAATCCCCTTATAGGGGGGATATCGTCCCCCTACAAACCCCCCTAAAGGGGGGGTTGTCGCTCCCTATGCTGCGTCTGACACAACGAACAAGGAATGCTATCGCCGCCTCTATAACCCCCCCTCCCGCCCCTTCGCACATGTGACTAGTCGTGCAAATAATATAATAGACACCCTACATCGCTCACTTCTAGAATGTGCTTTAACTCCTACAACATGAACATTCTTATTAAGTATAATTGGTTTTTCCTTCAAGTAGTCTCTACATTACCTCTTAGTTGATACATACCTCTGAACAATATGAACAATCTTCCAAATGATTATGTTCGAGCTATTCGAGCTTTTAAAAATTTCACCCATATTAGGAGAATTTTTTTGCGCTTGTTAAAACAAACAATTTTATTCTTTCAAGTACACCATTTGACTTGAACCCTTGACTTAGAAACTGCTTTGGAATGGAAACTTCAAACATAGTTAGAAGTTATGTTTAAGGATATTGAGGTGTGATAGGCTTGGTAACATTGCAAACATTGAATAAATTTTGTGCTTTGTACTAAATGGAACTCTAGAGTAATATTGTATGATTTTGAATTAGATAACACTTGCTAGGCACCATATCATAAATAACTACAACCACTCTATTGGAACAATCAATTGATTTAAGCCATGATTATGCCTTGTAGGAGGCACCACATTCTATGAAGTTTCAAACTTACAAAAATAAATAAATAAATAAATTAATTAATTAAATTATATATATATATATATATATATATATATATATATATATATATATATATATTTCCATGGAAAGGTATATAGATATTTATTGAAATGAAAAATAAGACCATTTAAGAAATTCTATTTTAATCTCAAGATTGTTAATGAAAATTATTACTATCCATTGGAATTTAACTTTACCTATATTATCTTTGTAATAAGGGTATGTAGGAATTCACAAGGGATGATTTTTCTCATGTGTAATGGTGTACATAATGACTTCAACACTGATTTTCCATTCAACCTTTCAATCTATCCCCATGAACTTTGTGCCTTGAATCAACGTGACAACAATTCAATTGACTATGTATTTACAAACTAGGATTTAAGTGGAACGAAAAACTGATAGTTTGACTACTTTCCCCACTTGAAGAGTAAATACAATGAAAGATTAATCGTTATTTTGAAGGTTCATATTAGGTGAAAATTAGTAGAAACTAGATTAGATGGGAAGCAAAGAGATTGAAATTAGGACAAATTAGGTGGGTTTTGGCAGCCTTCTTTTAAAGAATATTTTGATTGGAAGGAGTATTTGAAGGAGCATTCTTTCTTTCATATATTGGTTCCACCATGGTTTGAAGTTGTTAGCTTTGTTTAAAAGGATCACAAAGGAACAAAAGAGACATTTATTGAAGGAACATGATCTATGAATTATTTGGCACAATTATAGATGTTGTCTAAATTTAACAATGATTTTAAATTTAATTTAACTTTGGAGCAATGGGAGTACCAATCTATATCAAAGTTAAAGTAGCAGGAAGCATATGTGATTAAGTTAGAGCACATAAACCTAGGAATGAAAGGAGATACTAAAATACAATAATGGTTGATAATGGTATGAAAAGAAAACAGATTAAGTCGTGAAAAGAAAGAGTGATAATATACTAAGACATGTTAGGAGGCATTGAGTTGCAAGTGGCTCAAATGTGTATTTCCTTATTGCATGTGGATGTTTATGCTAATGATCATAAAAAATTGTAAAGTTTATTTAAAATTTTGAAATTTTTTCCTTGAGCACTTTGGGTGAAAATGTGAAGTTGGGTTACATTTTTTGCCCTTTTTTGAGAAAAAACTTTCATTTTTTTCGGTTCTTCAATTTTCTGCAAGCTAAAACAATTTTTTTGTTTAGAATTTCATTTTGCGATAAAAATAAAAGTTGTCAGAAATTTTGTTAGCTTTCTATTACTTATTTTTTGGAATTTTTTTATACACATTTGATATGTCAACTTAGCGTTTCTTTGAGTGTGTCTTTTTTAACAATCAATGGATTCATAAGAAGTCATGTTAATATACAATGTTGTATTCTTTGAAAATTTGTGTTTTTGAGAAACATAATGTGCTACAACAATCTAGACAGAGTCTACTTCGGTTTCGTCATATTTAGAAAGCCAATGGATGCATATCATAATTACTAGATTTTTTTGAACTGGTCCAATATGAAAAACTGCATATTTTGAATATGTTTCGCGAGGCAAGAAATTTCTTAACATATAAATTATAAACTAAAAATCTAAAAGATACCCATTAGAGACGATGGACCAATGTAATGTACCATAATTTTTTCAATTTTTTTTACAATGTATTTTTGAAGATACAAAATTTTGATTTCACTGAATAACAATGACCTTCAGAAATTGCTTCCATCCATTTTATTACAAAATTAATTAAAATTAGTAAATATTTATGAAATTCCATGAAAGTTATATTTCCTGAAAGTAGATTCAATTCTGAAAATGCTTGTCTTGGTTCCGACAGTTAATTCATAATGTTTCATGGAGTTTAATCAGTCCAAAGTTGCAGAAACGTATTCAGGGCTTGGCTCTGCGTAACTGGTGATGCGTTAGTTTGGCCGAACTCTTAAACAAAGTTTGGCCAAACTGTTTTTTTGCGCCGACGGCCCGTTAATTCAAATGAAAAAGTAGTTTGGCCGAACTATTTCTTAAAATTTCGGCCGAAATTTTACTTAACTTTCTGTTGCCTAGAAAGTACCGCCGAGCCCCTCCAAAAAAACATTTCATTATTTTCGCATGTTTGGTCTGATTTTACAAAAGTCTTGATCTGATTTTGCAAAGAATTGTTTTGGGTTTAAGGACTTTTCTTGGAAGTACATTCAAAGGACTTTTCTTTGAGATACATTATTTTCGTACATTTGATCTGATTTTGCAAGGAATTGTTTTGGGTTTAAAGAATTTTCTTGGAGGTACATTCAAAAAACATTTTTGAAGACTTTTCTTGGAGGTACATTGAAAAGACATTTCTTGGAGGTATGTGATAAAGTTTTTTGGGCTTCATTTTTTTTTAAAGTATGGATTTGGGCTTAATTTCGAAAGGACATTTTTTGATTTTGGGTTGAAGTAAATCTTTTATAATGATTTTTTAAAATGAGTTTTTGTGTAACTTTTTAAATGAAATTTTTTTGTAGGACTTGGAAGGAAATATTTTGAACTTCGTTTCATTTTTATAAGACATTTTTTTCTTGAATTTTTTAAAGTAAGTGTTTTGGATTGGAGTATGTATTTTTTGCAAAAATTTTAAAATGAGTTTTTTTTTAAAATTAAATCTTTTGTGATGTTTTTTTTAATTGATTTTTTGTCTAAATTTTTGAAGGAAATTTTTTGAACTTCATACTCTATTATCATGGGAAATCGAAGAAATTGTACGAGAAAATATGATCGAAAAAGAGACCTTGAGGAATGTAGAGAAGAGACGAGACAATCTCGCAAAAGAAAGATAGAAGAACTCTCAAATATTGAAGGGGAAAATCAACCTCAACTAGAAGTTGAAACATGTATGTAAATGTAAATATTATGATTTTGATATATTTAAAATTTTCCTAGTGTAAAATGTGAAGCTTAATTTTTATTTGATGAACTAATTTGAAAAATATTTTGCAATGTAAAGAGAGAGAGATATTCCTCAAAACATTGATGATGAGATACAAAATTTTGAAAGAGAAAGTGAAAGAGATATTAAACTAATGATTGAAGATGGTGAAAATTTTGAAAGAAATTCAAGTGAAGAAATTGAATCACAAGGTATGTACATACATACATACATATACATATATATGTTTGAACACATGCACGTATTATTGAAATTATACATATATTTATTAGTTTAGTTATTTATTGAATATGTAAACTTATTATGTACTATTCATTTGAATATGTACAGATGAAATTAATGTCGATGATGAGATGTTAGAAAATGTTGACACTCACACATATGGAGATAAAAAAGCTGACCATTATATATGATATCGTGTTAACCGCATTTTTGAGAAGTATTTCATAAAGGAAAAGGTGATAGTTCAAGCCCAAATGTTGAAAGGTCTCCTATCATTAAGGAAATTAAAAGAAGCTATGACTTTTTTGGGTATTTGAAAATCAACCAAAAATTAAAAAAAAAATGAAGGAAAATGTGATACAAAATATAAATAGTGCTATAAATTCAATTAGAATATATAGATAGAAAAATGTTTCAGTTGTACATAGAGCAATACATATGGCAGTGGTTTCATCAAGTACTAAAGAGAATTGCTTGGTAAAATCTATGGCGTGAGCATTAGGAACCTCGCGAAAAACTTTGCACAAACATCAGAAATTTTGGCTGCAAATAGAAGTAAATGATGAACTCGCTTGTTGGAGAGCTATTTGTAGGCAACCATACAAAGATAGACTTGGAGAAAATGTTAAAAAAATAATATATGAATATTGGAAGAACGATTCGCGCGTTTTTCCAACTGCAAGGCATGTGATGCAAAGAAGAATAGCACGAAATTAATACAAAGAACATGAAAAACATTTCTTGGAAACCACTCAGATAGAGTTGTTCAACAAGTTTAAAGAAGAGAATCGTGAAATTCATGTTTCAATCAGTGTTTTTGTTCAACAAAAACCATGGTATGTAAAATCTATCACCGTACGTGACATTTATTGCTGTCGTTATCATGTGGAATTTGAGTTATATTATGACACATTCCTTGATTTTGGTAGAAAAGTTTGGAAGGATTCACCTCCTGCTTCCACTATCCGTGATTTCATATCTCAAATTCTATGTGAAAGAGAATGCAATGAACTATTTTACAAAAAGAAATGTGTTGGTGGTAAAAAATGTGATGATTGTGGAAATTTGACTAAATTTCAAAGCAAATATTGTACTGATATAAATGATCAATCATTGTCCAACATGAAAGTGAAATGGAAGAGATATGACTATATCCATACATCGATTCAAGGTGAAAATAGTGTTAAAAAAATTGAATTGCGAGAAGAAGAAATTTTTGTGATAGAATTTTTTAGAAAGTTTGAGGCAGAAATTTACAAATACACCAAGCATTCCCATAGAGCTCGATGGCAAGACTTGCAATTCAAAAAATCCCGTGAAGTTTTTCCACCAAGGACCATTTTGTTAGTAATTGATTTTGCATAAAACTACACATTTGTTCGACAAAAAGAAATTCAGAGTGAATACTATCATTCTGACCAAGTCTCCATGCTCCTCCATATTCTATATAGACATGTTGAACAAAACGTCAATCATATAGAAAGCATCAGTGAAAATCGACATATTATTAAAGAATATCACTTTTATATCAGTGATGATCGTACACATGATACATATTTTGTACAACATTGTTTTCGAAAAATTTATGATTCCTTGAAAAATAGTGGAATAACATTCAATGAAGATTGGATATGGTTAGACGGATGCGCAGGTCAATTCAAATCTGCACGATCATTCTTGTGGTTGTGTTGTCTTCATAAGAAAACCAACATTAAACATTGTTGGAATTTCTTTGAGATTGGCCATGGAAAAGTAGAACATGACAGTGCAGGGGCATGCATAAAACGAGCACTTCAAAGATATCAAATGAACCCCTCTGCAAGCCGACTTGTGGATGCGAAAGAAGTTGTTCAATGGTGCATGGCTGCTCTAATCCATGAGACTAACCGATCAAGGGAAGTGCGAAGGTACATTCAATTTAATTTTTATTAGATATCTAATTTTAAACAGTGTACATTTATCGCAATGATTATCTTTGATTGTATATTGATATCATATTTACATTCTTCTTTAAATTTTCCATATAAAGGTTTTTTTGGCATATTGGGATCGAAGACGTAAATATATCAATTGGAAATGATGTTGAAACAATAAAAGGGACTCAAAAATTGCATTCAATTAAAACAAAGTTGTCTAGAAATGTGTTTGCATTGAATAAAAAAAATATTCTTGTTTTTGTCATGTTTGCATAGACAACACAAAATCCAATGATGTTTGTGAAAACAAAATGTATGTAAGAGATTGGAAACATACTGAGCTAGATACAAAGGGAAAAATGTATGTTGCAATGTTTGAAGAAATGTAATCAGAGGAGACTACAATATCATCCAATGGTGATCAAGTTTCTGATCTTGTTAGAGAAGGTAACATTTGAATTGCTTTCTAATGAAAAAGATCTAGAAGCAAATTTGAATATGTACAATTTTGTTAAGTTTGTTTTATTGTGCAGGAGATGTTTTTGCTATAATTACACCTACTGACAACAATGAAAATGTGAAGTATTATTTGATGCGTTGCACTGAACGAAAAATAAAATTATTAGAAGACTATAATGATCGCGGATTTCCATATGAAAGAGGATCTATTATATTGAAAGGTTATTTTTTCAGACAAACTAATCAAAGTGGGGATTTTGTTTACTTTGAAGACTATGAACCTGATTTCATAAGTTTTCAAAATAGTCACTTGGTGTGTGCATCACGCATAAAGTTGATTGAGGTTCAATCAAAGAAAAAAATGAAAATTAAGAAATGGAAAATGTCAAAATCCGATCATGAACTAATTATTGAAGATGGCATTCCATTGGAATTTTTTTGATTGAACTGCTCAAAGATTTGTTCTCTTTGGATTATATGTTCTAGAACTTCCAGTACTCAATTAAAAATTGAGTTGCCTTGTTATGTTATCTGTGCAAGTGTTTGCACATGTACAAATTGTTTTGGTACATACACACTCTAGTATCAACTAAAAGTAGCTTTTCTATACATGCATTGATGAAAAATGTTGCATGTATTGGATATATATGTGTGTGTGTGTGTGTGTGTGTGTGTGTGTGTGTGTGTGTGTTCTAGAATGAAATTAACTGTTCAAGTAGTTTTATTATGTACATTGATGAAAAATGTTTCACGTACTCAATATATATGTTCTAGAATGCAATTAACTAAAAGTAGTTTTTCTATGTGCATTGATGAAAAATGTTACATGTACTAGATATATATACGAACTCAACGCACGCCCAGTTTTTCTTATGGGATTTTTTGGTAAAAAGTATCCACAATGTAAATAAATCATGCATAGTATAATTTTGTATGAAGATTCCTTTCAGATGAGACTCGGAGCACTTCTCCGACTTTTGGTGGGATTTGACCCACATCTCTATTCCTGATTGAAAATCTATTACAAAATTTCTCTATCGAATGGTTGGATATGTTCTATGTGCATTGATGAAAAATGTTGTGCAGGTATTAGATATATGTGTGTGTGTGTGTGTGTGTGTGTGTGTGTGTGTGTGTGTGTGTTCTATAATGAAATCAATTGTTCAAGTAGTTTTCCCATGTGCATTGTTGAAAAATGTTTCAAGTACTGAATATATATATTCTAGAATGGAATTAAAACTGAATGGACCATCAATTTACCAATTTATAAATCAACAAGGCTACCTAGTTGAGTGCATTAATGACATTGACCCCAATTCAACAAACATATATCTACTTCTTATATTTCCAATCAAAATTAAAGAGATTTATATGGGAAAGAGGCAGAACATATAGCCTATGAACTACTTTAGTTCATAGGTCAATGAAGGTATCATCATGTGGGAAAATGTTTCAAGAACACTTGATCATACTTAAAAGTAATCTTAAGATTGTTTTTTATCTTTACATACTACATACTATTGTTTGAGTGAATTTTTTTAAAAAAACTTACCAAATGTACTTCAACCATCCAAAACTTGATTTTTTTTTTTTTGATTCTATCAAAACAAATTACTTCACATATCATGCCAATTGTAGTTCAACTATCCAATAAAAACATTAAACATTTAACATTATATCACATGCCAAATGTAGATTGAAATGGTATCCAAAATTTAGTTTTAAAAACTTTTTGATTATATCACAACAGTACTTCACATGCCTAATGTACTTCAACCATCCAAAACTTGAGTTCTAAAAACTTTTTGATTATATCACAACATTACTTCATATGCCATGCCAATTGTAGTTCAACTATCCAATAAAAACATTTAACACTATATCACATGCCAAATGTAGATTGAAACCATCCAAAACTTAAGTTTTAAGAACTTTTTTATTATATATCGTGCAACATTACTTCACATTCCATGCCAATTATAGTTCAACTATCCAATAAAAATATTTAACATTATATCACATGCCAAATGTAGATTGAAACCATCCAAAACTTAACCTTTAATTTAACAAAAAATTATAGATCACAACATTACTTCACATGCCAAATGTACTTCAACCATCCAAAACTTGAATTTTAAAAACTTTTTGATTATATCACAACATTACTTCACATGCCATACCAATTGTAGTTCAACTATCCAATAAAAACATTAAACATTTAACATTATATCACATGCCAAATGTAGATTGAAACCATCCAAAACTTAACTTTTAATTTAAAAAAAAATTATAAATCACAACAATACTTCACATGCCAAATGTACTTCAAGCATCCAAAACTTAAGTTTTAAAAACAAAACAAATTATAACACATCATTACATAACATGCCAAATGTAGTTCAGAAGCAAAACATTAATTTATAGATGACAACATTACTAGTAGTTCAACTATCCAAAACTTAAAAGTTTTAAAAACCAAACAAATTATATAATAACATTACTTCACATTCACATGCCAAAAGTACTAAAACCATCCAAAACATAACTTTTTGGAACAAAACAAATTATATTAACACTGTAATAAAATATGTCCAAAAATTGTAGATCTCACAAGTATCAAGTATCAAGTTATATATATATGACTGTGCATCTAGATAATATATAAAAAAGTAAATTTAAGACTAGAAATCTTGAAATCAAATCTACAAATCATGTCCATCAAATACAGATGGATGTAGTGTCTTTCTTATCAGAGTCTCAATCCATGCGCTATCTTGCGAAGCATGGGGAACCTGTACACAATGCACATACAAACATCAAAATTTGATGTTTTAAAAATGAGTGAGAATATATAGAACTTCATGTAAAAAACAAAATATAAAAAAAAAATCATGCAATACCTCATGAGGTTGCCTCTCCATTTGTTCGCTTGCTACAAGTTCCCCCATGGAAACATCTCCAACAGTAAACTGTACAACATGTACAGTTATATATATATATATTAAAAAATTTCAGATGAAAATGCACATGTGTACATATATAAACTTTTTTCAATAATATTAAAAAAATGTTAGACAACTTGTTCAAATGGTTGAAATGGTGTGGATGTTCCTATCTCCGTCGCTAGAGTCCGTGGATTAAAGAAATCTTCTATAGAAACCTAAAATTCAAAATTTTAAAAGTATAAAATAACTCAAGATCAAGATCTCAATTTATAATAAAACTTAAATAAACTTCAATTTATAAATTATAACTTTTAAAAAAACATATATATATTTAAAAGTGAAAAATTGAATACTTCTGTAGGTGAATTTGGGACATCTCCTAAGAGAGGCTCCAAAAGAAAATCTCCAAAAACCTAAAATTCAAAAAATTTAAAATAACTCAAGATATAGATATATATATCTCAATTTTTAATGGAACTTTTGAGGTGGAATATATATATAACTTAAACATAAATTTTGAAGTGAAATATTGTCCATACTTGTTGTGGATGTGGCACATCTCCTAAGGAAGTAGAAGGTAATTCTCCCAAGGAAGAAGAAGGTACCACCATCCCAAAAACATTGGACGGAATCAGAATCTATTAAAACATTTTATTATTATATATGTACATGTACATGTGTGCACTATTATTTATTTTAAAAATATCACTTAAAAAACACTAACATTTGTCAACATATCTTGATGGTGAGACCCATCTTCATTGTTTGAACCAAAGGCCCTGAACGTGATATTAACATTTTCGTCATTCATCATGCGTGACAACTGCAAATGGTGTTTTAACATATACTAATACATTTTTGTTAGATTAATGTACATACAAATAAATGTATACATGTACATACACATGTATTTATTACAAATTGTACACATGTAATGTTAAAATAATTGAACCCTAAGGTCATTAACACATACCGTTCTCGTTCCCTCTTCCTCATGAAGAATTAGGTCTTGCCAACCATTGTGACAATTCTTTGCATATATTCTGAGATCTTCAACATTCATGTTGTCAATCTCTTCATTTGTACAATAAAAAAAATTGTCATGTGCATTCTCACGTGCTCTTTGTCGATTTAGACAAACATCGACTCCACCCAATCCACTGTGAACATTGTTGATGATGACATCCCTTACTTCTTGACTTATTTGAGAAGTCGCATCCATCTCTGACCGCAGATTTTTGACCCGAAAAAGTCGACTCACCAATGGTGGCTCAGGGAGAGGCAACTCCACATCTCGCCTAACGCCCCTACAGTCACACAATCGACCTTTCCCCAGACCAGAAAATTCTGACAGAAGGTCATTGTAATTTGGTTTCATTTCCAAAAGAAATTATGCATAAAACAATTTTGCAAAATAAACAGGAACCTCGTCGTTCCATGGGAGCTTTCAATATGCCGCAAGGTGTCTGTCATACAAATAGTGAGCTATATCAGGGTGCTTGAAATATTACACCTTCAGCATTTTTCTTTTTGGCCCTTCCTTGAAATTAAACATTGACTTCGCCATTTCTTTTGTAACTCTTTGTTTTACATCCTCCCATTTATTGAGACCCATTACTGTTTCCTTTCTCTTTCTCATGATTTCTACAAATGTATCAGTCGTTGGCCCAAGATTTTTGTACACATTTACTAGTTCGTCCAATAAATGTGTAACTATTTCGAGGCTTTGTCGACTCTCAGCAGGTAGAGTCAAAGCCATGAGATCTCTCTGCAATTTTGCATGAAGTTGTTGACACCTTTCTAAGGTGCATTTCACCATGTTTCTTTCCCATGGTATATTAGAAATGTCAGCCAGATAAGTTGTGGTGGGTAGACAAACTTCTTCTTGAATGTAGCGTTCTACCCTGCATCTATTTTGACCAACATTTGGAGCATTTTCAGCCTCTGCATCAATATATATAATTTTTTTATATTAGAAAAAACACATGTAAACAAATTTTTACAAATTCAATGAAACAAATATTGAAACTGATGGCAACCTCGATGTGGTTGGCTAGCATCCTCTCCACCCTAAAACTGTTGAGAACCAGAACAACCCTACTGAGAACTAGCACCACTAGCTGTTGATTGGCCTCCGGGGGAATAAATATCACCACCTTCACGCAACATGCTACCACTTATTGATGGCCCTTTAAGGGGATTTTAACCACCACCAACCTCTCGAGAGGAGAAAGAAACTTCATAAAAAAATACGAATTTATAATCAATTGAAAAATACATGCATACATATAAATACACATGTACATATTCATTGATTAAATTGTGTTAAAACTATACCATGATTGGGTGAAACATGGGCATCCATGGATGGAGTAGAGACCCTTCTCTTCTTATTATCTCCTAAAAAATAAAAAATTAAACTTATTAACAACTAATTTAAATCGCAAAGTTGATGAAAAATCAATTCCATATGTACACACATGTATGGAGATTTAAGATTATATTTAAATTTACCGTGAACAGCTCTCAATCCCTAATCCCCCCCTCTCGTAGAGATATGGGATTATGTTGATCTTCGTCGTTCATCCTCTATGATATATGTATCTACAGTGGACATTTACAATTATTTTTTTAAATGACTAATTTAAATTAAATTCAAAATAAATTTCATAAAATTAATGTAATTTAGTGTAAACAAATTATGTAAAACAAAACTTTCAAAGCACTAATTGATGTGTGAAACTCAATTTAAGCAAAAAAAAAGTTATAAAAATGGTAAGTTCACCAAATTGTGTTTTACATGGTGGGAGCACACTTGGTATAAAATTGAAAAAAATACATTGTCATTAAAAAAGAAGTCAAACTCCATTTAAAAAAAAAATTGTTGAAGTCCCCGCATTTTAATTTCATAAAAATGTGAAGTTCACCACTTGTTACAAATGTGAAGTTTACCAAGTTGCATTTTACATGGTGTCGTGGGAGCACACTTGGTATATAATTGAAAAAATCACATGGTCATTAAAAAATACACATTTATAAGTACACAACACACACATATCCAAGATATGTTACAATGTCGATCAATAAATTTTGAAGGAGAGTGTCTCAACACTAATTCATCTTTGAGAGATGAATCTTGAATTTTTGAAGAAGAGCGTCTCAAAACTAATTCATCTTTGAGAGATGAATCTTGAATTTTTGAAGAAGAGTGTCTCAAAACTAATTAATCTTTGAGAGATGAATCTTGCATTGGCATTGCCCCGTATGATTCTAATTCATCTATTAATTCATCTTTGATAGATGAATCCTTAATTTGCATTGCCACATGCAATAAATCAGCAAACATCTTATTCACATTTGTACAATGCCTTATACTAAAAAATTGAAATTGGCTAACAATATTGTTTGTTATTCCATGCAGTCCTTTTAGCCTCTCCTTCTTAACTTGGTACACGCCATTCATCTGGTTGCACACAAGTTCAGAATTGGTGAAAACTACAATTCCATTTGATCCATACTCCATCGTTGTTCCCAAGCCTTCTATCAATCCAATATAATATGCTTCGTTGTTTGTTGTTCTTCCTGGTATATTCATTTTCCTTTGGACGACTTTGCTAGTCGCAATATTGGAAAACACATATGTAATCATGACTTTCCCTGGATTGGTATAGCAAGAAACTTCTATGCATAATTTACATTTTTCAATCATATTTAATGGTTTTCTTATCCCTATAAAAAAAACAAATTCAATAAAAATATACATATTAAATTGACATTTATTGCAAATGCATGGGAGAAATGAAAAACTTATATTAGATCTATTACAGAGATTGACTGTAGGGGAATTTACTAGATATGTCACCTTTCATAAAAGATAAAATCCAGAGGCTACCTGGCCCTTTACAGACTCTACCTATAGAACTACCATGGATATGAAAATGAAAAACTTCTAATTAGATCTATTCTAGAGATTGAATGTAGGGGCATTTACTAGATTAGGTTAAAACCTATGTTTTGTATCAAATCACTTTTGGTTTCAATGGGAAACTTTTATGGCTAATTTGTGTTTTACATGTTGAATATAAAAGGTATTTTCTCTCTCATTGTTTGAGACCATGGATATGAAATTGAAAAAAAATATACTTGGTTAAAACCTATGTTTTTTATCAAATTATTTTTTGTTTCTAAATACTATATACATGTTGACTGTAGGGGCATTTACTATAGGGGCATTTAGCTCTATTCCAAATATTAACTGTAGGGGCATTTACTAGATATGCCACCTTTCATAAAAGATGAGATCCAGAGGCTACCTGGCCCTTTACAGACTTTTCCTATAGAAATACCATGGATATGAAAATTAAAAACTTCTAATTAGATGTATTCTAGAGATTGAATGTAGGGGCATTTACTAGATTAGGTTAAAACCTATGTTTTGTATCAAATCACTTTTGGTTTCAAAGGGAAACTTTTATGGATAATTTGTGTTTTACATGTTGAATATAAAAGGTTTTTTCTCTCTCATTGTTTGAGACCATCGATATAAAAATGAAAAACTATATACTTGGTTAAAACCTATGTTTTGTATCAAATTACTTTTTGTTTCTAAATACTATATATAGCCAATTTTATGAAATTTTACTCTGAAGAGTGATCTATTCGGTGTTGATTTGGGCATTTAATAGATATGTCACATTTCGCAAAGATGAAGTCAGGAGGAAAACTGCGACACTTTATAGACTGCACTTACCATAGAACTACCTTGGATATGAAAATGGAAAACTTCTAATTAGATCTATTCTAGAAATTGAATGTAGGGGCATTTACTAGATTAGGTTAAAACCTACGTTTTGTATCAAATCACTTTTGGTTTCAATGGGAAAATTTTATGGCTAATTTGTGTTTTACATGTTAAATATAAAAGGTTTTTTCTTTCTCATTGTTTGAGACCATGGATATGAAAATGAAAAACTATATAATTGGTTAAAACCTATGTTTTTTATCAAATTCCTTTTTGTTTCTAAATACTATATACATGTTGAATATAAAAGTTTTTTTCTCTCTCATTGTTTGAGACCATGGATATGAAAATGAAAAACTTCTATTTAGATCTATTCTAGAGATGTGGCTAATTTGTGTTTTACATACATTGAATATAAAAAGGTTTTTTCTCTCATTGTTTGAGACCATGGATATGAAAATGAAAAACTTCTATTTAAAACTATTCCAGAGATTGACTGTAGGGGCATTTACTCTTAGGTTAAAACCTATGTTTTGTATCAAATCACTTATGGTTTCAATGGGAAAATTTTATGGCTAATTTGTGTTTTACATGTTGAATATAAGAGGTTTTTTTCTCTCTCATTGTTTGAGACCATGGATATGAAAATGAAAAACTTCTATTTAGATCTATTCTAGAGATATGGCTAATTTGTGTTTTACATTCATTGAATATAAAAGGTTTTTTCTCTCATTGTTTGAGACCATGGATATGAAAAAAAAAAACTTCTATTTAAGACTATTCTAGAGATTGAATGTAGGGGCATTTACTCTTAGGTTAAAACCTATGTTTTATATCAAATCACTTTTGGTTTCAATGGGAAACTTTTATGGCTAATTTGTGTTTTACATGTTAAATATAAAAAGTTTTTCTCTCTCTCATTGTTTGAGACCATGGATATGAAAATAAAAAACTTCTATTTAGATCTATTCTAGAGATATGGCTAATTTGTGTTTTACATACATTGAATATAAAAGGTTTTTTTCCTCTCATTGTTTGAGACTATGGATACGAAAATGAAAAACTTCTATTTAAAACTATTCCAAAGATTGACTGTAGGGACATTTGCTCTTAGGTTAAAACCTATGTTTTGTATCAAATCACTTATAGTTTCAATGGGAAACTTTTATGTCTAATTTTTGTTTAACATGTTGAATATAACAGGTTTTTTTCTCTCTAATTGTTTGAGACCATCGATATGAAAATGAAAACTTCCTTTTAGATCTATTCTAGAGATATGGCTAATTTGTGTTTCACATACATTGAATATAAAAGGTTTTTTATCTCATTGTTTGAGACCATGGATATGAAAATGAAAAACTTCTATTTAAAACTATTCCAGAGATTGACTGTAGGGGCATTTACTGATAGGTTAAAACATATGTTTTGTATCAAATCAATTATGGTTTCAATGGGAAACTTTTATGGCTAATTTTTGTTTTACATGTTGAATATAATTTTTTTTTTCTCTCTCTCATTGTTTGAGACCATGGATATGAAAACAAAAAAAATTCTATTTATATCTATTCTAGAGACGTGGCTAATTTTTGTTTTACATACATGGAATATAAAAGGTTTTTTCTCTCATTGTTTGAGAACATGGTTATGAAAATGAAAAAATTCTATATTTAAAACTATTCGAGAGGTTGATTGACTTGTAGGGGCATTTACTCTTAGGTTAAAACCTATGTTTTGTATCAAATCACTTTTGGTTTCAATGGGAAACTTTTATGGCTAATTTGTATTTTACATGTTGAATATAAAAGGTTTTTTTCTCTCTTATTGTTTAAGACCATGGATATGAAAATGAAAAACTTCTATTTAGATCTATTCTAGAGATGTGGCTAATTTGTGTTCTACATAAATTGAATATAGAAGGTTTTTTCTCTCATTGTTTGAGACCATGGATATGAAAATGAAAAACTTCTATTTAAAAATATTCCAGAGATTGACTGTGGGGGCATTGACTCTTAGGTTAAAACCTATGTTTTGTATCAAGTCACTTTTTTTTTCAATGGGAAACTTTTATGGCTAATTTTTGTTTTACATGTTGAATATAAAAGGTTTTTTTCTCTCTCATTGTTTTAGACTATGGATATGAAAATGAAAAACTTCTATTTAGATCTATTCTAGAGATATGGCTAATTTGTGTTTTACATACATTGAATATAAAATATTTTTTCTCTCATTGTTTGAGACCATGGATATGAAAATGAAAAACTTCTATTTAAAACTATTCCAAAGATTGACTATAGGGGCATTTACTCTTAGGTTAAAACCTATGTTTTGTATCAAATCATTTTTGGTTTCAATGGGAAACGTTTATGGCTAGTTTGTGTTTTACATGTTAAATATAGAAGGTTTTTTTCTCTCTCATTGTTTGAGACCATGGATATGAAAATGAAAAACTTCTATTTAGATCTCTTCT
Source organism: Pinus albicaulis (assembly GCA_034641835.2). NCBI lineage: Eukaryota > Viridiplantae > Streptophyta > Pinopsida > Pinales > Pinaceae > Pinus > Pinus albicaulis. Next base: position 878,927,662 of record CM076578.1, read on the forward strand.
AGAGATATGGCTAATTTGTGTTTTACATACATTGAATATAAAAGGTTTTTTTTTCTCAGTGTTTGAGACCATGGATATGAAAATGAAAAACTTCTATTTAAAACTATTCCAAAGATTGACTGTAGGGGAATTTACTCTTAGGTTAAAACCTATGTTTGTATCAAATAACTTATGGTTTCAATCAGAAACTTCTATGGCTAATTTGTGTTTTACATGTTGAATATAAAAGGTTTTTTGTTCTCTCTCATTGTTTGAGATCATGGATATGAAAATGAAAAATTTATATTTAGATCCATTCTAGAGATATGGCTAATTTGTGTTTTACACACATTGAATAGAAAAGGTTTTTTCTCTCGTTGTTTGAGACCATGGATATGAAAATGAAAAACTTCTATTTAAAACTGTTCCAGAGATTGACTGTAGGGGCATTTACTCTTAGGTTAAAACCTATGTTTTGTATCAAATCAATTATGGTTTCAATGGAAAGATTTTATGGATAATTTGTGTTTTACATGTTGAATATAAAATGTTTTTTTCTCTCTCTCATTGTTTGAGACCATGGATATGAAAATGAAAAACTTCTATTTAGATCTATTCTAGAGATGTGGCTAATTTGTGTTTTACATACATTGTAAAAGGTTTTTTCTCTCATTGTTTGAGAACAAGGATATGAAAATGAAAAACTTCTATATTTAAAACTATTCGAGAGGTCGATTGACTTGTAAGGGCATTTACTCTTAGGTTAAAACCTATGTTTTGTATGAAATCACTTTTGGTTTCAATGGGAAACTTTTATGGCTAATTTGTGTTTTACATGTTGAATATAAAAGGCTTTTTTCTCTCTCATTGTTTGAGACCATGGATATGAAAATGGAAAACTTCTATTTAGATCTATTCTAGAGATGTGGATAATTTGTGTTTTACATACATTGAATATAAAAGGTTTTTTCTCTCATTGTTTGAGACCATGGATATGAAAATGAAAATCTTCTATTTAAAATTGTTCTAGAGATTGACTATAGGGGCATTTACTCTTAGGTTAAAACCTATGTTTTGTATCAAATCACTTTTGGTTTCAATGGGAAACTTTTATGGTTAATTTTTGTTTTACATGTTGAATATAAAAGGTTTTTTTCTCTCTCATTGTTTGAGACCATGGATATGAAAATGAAAAACTTCTATTTGGTTCGATTCTAGAGATATGGCTAATTTGTGTTTTACATACATTGAATATAAAAGGTTTTTTCTCTCATTATCTGAGACCATGGATATGAAAATGAAAAAATTCTATTTAAAACTATTCTAGAGATTGACTGTAGTGGCATTTACTCTTAGGTTAAAACCTATGTTTTGTATCAAATCACATTTCATTTCAATAGGAAACTTTTATGGCTAATTTGTGTTTTACATGTTGAATATAATTTTTTTTTTCTCTCTCATTTTTTGAGACTATGGATATGAAAATGAAAAACTTCTATTTAAATCTATTCTAGAGATATGGATTGTAGGGGCATTTACCGTAGGGGCATTTAGATCTATTCCAGAGATTGACTGTGGGGGAATTTACTAGATATGTCACCTTTCATAAAAGATGAGATCCAGAGGCTACCTGGCCCTTTACAGACTCTACCTATAGAACTACCATGGATATGAAAACGAAAAATTTCTAATTAGATCTATTCTAGAGATTGAATGTAGGGGCATTTACTAGATTAGGTTAAAACCTATGTTTTGTATCAAAACACTTTTGGTTTCAATGGGAAATTTTTATGGCTAATTTGTGTCTTACATGTTGAATATAAAAGGTTTTTTCTCTCTCATTGTTTGAGACCATGAATATAAAAATGAAAAAATATATACTTGGTCAAAACCTATGTTTTGTATCAAATTAATTTTTGTTTCTAAATACTATATATATGTTGACTGTAGGGGAATTTAGCATTTATATTTATTCCAGAGATTGACTGTAGGGGCATTTACTAGATATGTCACCTTTAATAAAAGATGGATGAAATGGCAAGCCTGGACTGCCTAGAACTACCATGGATATGAAAAGGAAAAGCTTCTAATTAGATCTATTCTAGAGATTGAATGTAGGGGAATTTACTAGATTAGGTTAAAACCTATGTTTTGTATCAAATCACTTTTGGTTTCAATGGGAAACTTTATGGCTAATTTGTGTTTTACATGTTGAATATAAAAGGTTTTTTCTCTCTCATTGTTTCAGACCATGGGTATGAAAATTTAAAACTATATACTTGGTTAAAACCTATGTTTTGTATCAAATTACTTTTTGTTTCTAAATACTATATACATGTTGAATATAAAAGGTTTTTTTCTCTCTCATTGTTTGAGACCATGAATATGAAAATGAAAAACTTCTATTTAGATCTATTCTAGAGATATGGCTAATTTGTGTTTTACATACATTGAATATAAAACGTTTTTTCTCTCATTGTTTGAGACCATGGAAATGAAAATGAAAAACTTATATATTTAAAACTATTCGAGAGATTGATTGACTTGTAGGGTCATTTAGTCTTAGGTTGAAACCTATATTTTGTATCAAATAACTTATGGTTTCAATGGGAAACTTTTATGGCTAATTTTTTTTTTACATGTTGAATATAAAATGTTTTTTTCTCTCCCATTGTTTGAGACCATGGATATGAAAATTAAAAACTTCTATTGCAGTCCTTGAAATTATGATATTTGTTTTACTTAAATTTGAATATAAAAGGTTTTGTCATTGTTTGAGGCGTGGATATAGAAATGAAAAACTTATATTTAAAACTATCAGGAGAGATTAGTGTAGAGGTATTTACTCTTAGGTTAAAACCTATGAACTATCAAATCACTTTTGGTTTCAGTATAGGGAAACTTTATGGCTAATTTGTGTTTTACATGTTAAATATAAAGGTTTTTCTCTCATTGTTTGAGACCATGGATATGAAAATAAAAAACTATTTTAGATCTATTCTAGAGATATAGTTAATTTTTGTTTACATACATTGAATATAAAAGGATTTTCTCTCATTGTTTGAGACCATGGATATGAAAATGAAAAGCTTCTATTTAAAACTATTCAATTATTTGTAGGGGGGCATTTTAGCATTTACTCTTAGGTTAAAACCTATGTTTTGTATCAAATCACTTATGGTTTCATTGACATGACTAATTTTGTTTCTATGTTGAATATAACAGGTTTTTTTCTCTCTCATTGTTTGAGACCATGGATATGAAAATGAAAAACTTCTATTTAGATCTATTCTAGAGATATGGCTAATTTGTGTTTTACATATATTGAATATAAAAGGTTTTCTCTCATTATTTGAGACCATGGATATGAAAATGAAAAATTTCTATTTAAAACTATTCCAGAGATTGACTGTAGGGGCATTTACTCTTAGTTTAAAACCTATGTTTTGTATCAAATCACTTATGGTTTCAATGAGAAACTTTTATGGCTAATTTGTGTTTTACATGTTGAATATAAAAGGTTTTTTTCTCTCTCATTGTTTGAGACCATGGATATGAAAATAGAAAAATTTCTATTTAGATCTATTCTAGAATGTGGCTAATTTGTGTTTTGCATACATTAGATATAAAAGTTTTTTCTCTCATTGTTTGAGACCATCGATATGAAAATGAAAAACTTGTATATTTGAAACTATTCAAGAGTTGATTAGAAGCTTGTAAAGCATTACTCTTAGGTTAAAACCTATGTTTTGTATCAAATGACTTGGTTTCGATGGAAAATTTGTATCTAATTTGTGGTTACATGTTGAATATAAAGTTTTTTTCACTCTCTCAGTATTTGCAGTAGTGGATATGAAAATGAAAAACTTCTATTTAGATCTATTCTAGGGATGTATTGCTTTATTTTTGTTTTCCATACATTAGAATATGAAAGGTTTTTCTCTCATTGTTTGAGATATGGATATGAAAACAAAAAACTTATTTTAAAGTATTCCCGGAGAGATTGGCTTGTGGAGGCATTGCTGTTAAGGTTAAAACCTATGTTTTGTATCAAATCACTTATGGTTTCAATGGAAAACTTTTATGGCTAATTTGTGTTTTACATGTTGAATATAAAAGGTTTTTTCTCTCTCATTGTTTGAGACCATGGATATGAAAATGAAAAACTTCTATTTAGATATATTCTAGAGATATGGCTAATTTGTGTTTTACATACATTGATCATCCAAAGTTTTCTCTCAAATAACTGAATATGAATGTAAATAGAAAAACCTGTGTTAAATATTCAGTGTGTAGGGGCATTTACTCTTAGGTTAAAACCTATGTTTTGTATCAAATCACTTTTAGTTTCAATGGGAAACTTTTATGGCTAATTTGTGTTTTACATGTTAAATATAAAAGGTTTTTTTTCTCTCTCTCTCATTGTTTGAGACCATGGATATGAAAATGAAAAACTTCTATTTAGATCTATTCTAGAGATATGGCTAATTTGTGTTTTACATACATTGAATATAAAAGATTTTTTCTCTCATTGTTTGAGACCATGGATATGAAAATGAAAAACTTCTATTTGAAACTATTCCAGAGATTGAATGAAGGGGAATTTACTCTTAGGTTAAAACCTATGTTTTGTATCAAATCGCTTTTGGTTTCAACGGGAAACCTTTATGGCTAATTTGTGTTTTACATGTTAAATATAAAAGGGTTTTTTCCATCTCATTGTTTGAGACCATGGATATGAAAATGAAAAACTTCTATTTAGATCTATTCTAGAGATATGGCTAATTTGTGTTTTACATACATGGAATATAAAAGGGTTTTTCTCTCATTGTTTGAGACCATGGATAAGAAAATGAAAAACTTTTATTTAAAACTAATCCGGAGATTTACTGTAGGGGCATTTACTCTTAGGTTAAAACTTTTGTTTTGTATGAAATAACTTATGGTTTCAATGGGAAACTTTTATGGCTAATTTGTGTTTTACCTGTTGAATATAAAAGTTTTTTTTCTCTTTCATTGTTTGAGACCATGGATATATAAATGAAAAACTTCTATTTAGATCTATTCTAGAGATATGGATAATTTGTGTTTTACATACATTGAATATAAAAGGTTTTTTCTCTGATTCTTTGAGACCATGGATAGGAAAATGAAAAAATTCTATTTAAAACTATTCCTGAGATTGACTGTAGGAGCATTTACTCTTAGGTTAAAACCTATGTTTTGTATCAAATCAATTATGGTTTCAATGGGAAACTTTTATGGCTAATTTGTATTTTACATGTTGAATATAAAAGGTTTTTTTCCCCTCTCTCATTGTTTGAGACCGTGGATATGAAAACAAAAAAATTCTATTTAGATCTATTCTAGATATGTGGCTAATTAGTGTTTTACATACATTGAATATAAAAGGTTTTTTCTCTCATTGTTTTAGACCATGGATATGAAAATGAAAAAATTCTATATTTAAAACTATTCGAGAGGTTGATTGACTTGTAGGGGAATTTACTCTTAGGTTAAAACCTATGTTTTGTATCAAATCACTTTTGGTTTCAATGGGAAACTTTTATGGCTAATTTGTGTTTTACATGTTGAATATAAACGGTTTTTTTCTCTCTCATTGTTTGAGACCATGGATATGAAAATAAAAAACTTATATTTAGATCTATTCTAAAGATGTGGCTAATTTGTGTTTTACATATATTGAATATAAAAGGTTTTTTTTTCTCATTTTTTGAGACCATGGTTATGAGAATGAAAAACTTCTATTTAAAACTATTCCAGAGATTGACTGTAGGGGTATTTACTCTTAGGTTAAAACCTATGTTTTGTATCAAATCACTTATGGTTTCAATGAGAATATTTTATGGCTAATTTGTGTTTTAAATGTTGAATGTAAAAGGTTTTTTTATCTCTCTCATTGTTTGAGACCATGGATATGAAAATGAAAAACTTCTATTTAGATCTATTCTAGAGATGAGGCTAATTTGTGTTTTACATATATTGAATATAAAAGTGTTTTTTCTCTCATTGTTTGAGACCATAGATATGAAAATGGAAAACTTCTATATTTAAAACTATTCCAGAGATTGATTGATTGTAGGGGCATTTACTCTTAGGTTAAAACCTATGTTTTGTATCAAATCAATTATGGTTTCAATGGGAAAATTTTATGGCTAATTTGTGTTTTACATGTTGAATATAAAATTTTTTTTTCTCTCTCTCATTGTTTGAGACCATGGATATGAAAATGAAAAACTTCTATTTAGATCTATTCTAGAGAAGTGGCTAATTTGTGTTTTACATACATTGAATATAAAAGGTTTTTTCTCTCACTGTTTGAGACCATGGATATGAAAATGAAAAACTTCCATATATAAAACTATTCAAGAGATTGATTAACTGTAGGGGCATTTACTCTTAGGTTAAAACCTATGTTTTGTATCAAATCACTTTTGGTTTCAATGGGAAACTTTTATGGCTAATTTGTGTTTTATATGTTGAATATAAAAGGTTTTTTTCTCTCTCATTGTTTGAGACCATGGATATGAAAATGAAAAACTTCTATTTAGATCTATTCTAGAGATATGGATAATTTGTGTTTTACATACACTGAATATAAAAAGTTTTTTATCTCATTGTTTGATACCATGGATATGAAAATGAAAAACTTATACTTAAAACTATTCCAGAGATTGACTTTGGGGCATTTTCTCTTAGGTTAAAACCTATGTTTTGTATCAAATCACTTTTGGTTTCAATGGGAAACTTTTATGGCTAATTTGTGTTTTACATGTTGAATATGAAAGGTTTTATTCTCTCTCATTGTTTGAGACCATGGATATGAAAATGAAAAACTTCTATTTAGATATATTCTAGAGATATGGCTAATTTTTTTTTTACATACATTGAATATAAATATTTTTTCTCTCATTGTTTGAGACCATGGATATGAAAATGAAAACTTCTATTTAAAAATATTCCAAAGATTGATTATAGGGGCATTTACTCTTAGGTTAAAACCTATGTTTTGTATCAAGTCACTTATGGTTTCAATGGGAAACTTTTATGGATAATTTGTGTTTTAAATGTTGAATGTAAAAGCTTTTTTCTCTCTCTCATTGTTTGAGACCATGGATATGAAAATGAAAAACTTCTATTTAGATCTATTCTAGAGATGTGGCTAATTTTTGTTTTACATACGTTGAATATAAAAGTATTTTTTCTCTCATTGTTTGAGACCATGGATATGAAAATTAAAAACTTCTATTGATATCTATTCTAGAGATTGATTGACTATAGGGGCATTTACTCTTAGGTTAAAACCTATGTTTTGTATCAAATCAATTTTGGTTTCAATGGGAAACTTTTATGGCTAATTTGTGTTTTACATGTTGAATATAAAAGGTTTTTTTCGCTCTCATTGTTTGAGAACATGGATATGAAAATGAAAAACTTCTATTTAGATCTATTCTAGAGATGTGGCTAATTTGTGTTTTACATACATCGAATATAAAAGGTTTTTTCTCTCATTGTTTGAGACCATGAAAATGAAAATGAAAAGCTTCTATTTAAAACTATTCCAGAGATTGACGTAGGGGCATTTACTAAGGTTAAAACCTATGTTTTGTATCAAATCACTTTTGGTTTCAATGGGAAACCTGTATTGCTAATTTTTGTTTTACATGTTGAATATAAGAGGTCTTTTCTCTCTCTCATTGTTTGAGACCATGGGTATGAAAATGAAAAACTTCTATTTAGATCTAGATTCTAGAGATTGACTGTAGGGGAATTTACTCGATATGTCACCTTTCATAAAAGATGAGATCTAGAGGCTACCTGGCCCTTTACATACTTTTCCTATAGAACTTGTAGAAGTTAACACTACCTATCCCACCCCAACCTGCCTTAAATAGGTGTAAGAACCCAATTAGATCCTCAAACCCTTTACCTTGGACATAGAGGTGCACAAGATTTTGGGTGCATTCTGATTTTATTAGAATATTTTTCATTTTCTTAAGAATCTATTTTCAAAACAATTAACTATATACTTGGTTAAAACCTATATGTTTTGTATCAAATTACTTTTTGTCTCTAAATATTATGTTTTTTACATTGAATATTTTTCATTTTATTAAAAATCTATTTGAAACAATTAAACTATATAAGGTTAAAACCTATGTTTTGTATCAAATCACTTTTGGTTTCAATGGGAAACTTTTATGGCTAATTTGTGTTTTACATGTTGAATATAAAAGTTTTCTCTCTAATTATTTGAGACCATGGATATAGAAAATGAAAAACTTCTATTTAGATCTATTAAAGTCATGGCTAATTTGTGTTTTACATGTTGAATATAAAAGTTTTTTTCTCTCTCATTGTTTGAGACCATGGATATGAAAATGGCCTTCTTCAAAATATTCAGAGAGATTATTTGTAGGGGCATTTACTCTTAGGTTAAGGCAATAGCTTTGCATATCAAATCCTTTACCCAGTTTCAATGCAAAGGAAACTTTAGCAAAGTATTTATGGCTTTACATATTTTGAATATAAAGGTTTTCTCTCATTGTTTGAGGCATTAGATCTTATTAAGCATTCTATTTAGATATATTATGAGATTGACTATAGGAGCATTTTACTGATCTCTCCTTCATTCCTTCCATATCTGAATCCAAGTACACATTATACTACCAAACTCATATAGAAATATCAAAACACTTTTGGTTTCAATGGTTTGTTTATTGGCTAATGTTTTTTTATCAAATCAATTGGATGCAAGTTATGTGCAGATGATGGATGATGAATGAGGTGATGTTGATCATAACCTTTACATCTATATGATAGGAAGCTTGATATACATAACAAGGTTTAGACTAGATATAATTTTGGAATTTATATTAGCTGGAATATTTCATTTTAACAAAGTCATTTATTACCAACAAACAGATATTAAGATACAAGTGAAAGAGACTACAAACAATGGACTATAGTACCCAAAAGGTGAGAAATTTACATTGACAACATAGAGAGATTCAACTAGGCTTGTGTGGATGACATGAAAAGTGTAAGTGTACAATGTAGAATTCTACTTAGTAGAGTCTTTGGTTGCATGTTTAATCAAGAAAGAGTCATTACTTGGACAATGCATAATTCTACTTAGAAGAGTACTTGGTTGCATGGTTAATCAAGAAAGAGTCATTACTTTCTCTATCTAGAGTAGAAGTGGAATACATAGTAGTTACTTCTTTTAAATGAATATGGAATGAATCATTGTACATTATGAAGAGTCATGAGATCCACATTTCCACCATACTATTTGCAATTTCTATATGAAAATATGTAGTCTAATAACTAATCAGTTATGATATTTGTGTAAATATGAAAACGGTTCTATGATATAAAGGCCAATAAGGGATCAAACTACAATGTTACATTTCATTCCATCACTACTATTCCTCTAAATCCTTTAGCTTTGTATTATGAAAGAAAATTTATATATGCTATGCTATATTTGAATGCTAGATTTAAATGTATACAAATGGTGAATGGTTAAAGTATTAAAGTAGAAATTGGTTGTAGGTCAAGTATAAAATATAAAATTCATTTGCAGAATTCACACACTATCTGTACTAATCTAGTAACTCTAATCAGTTATGACTATTGAATCACCTTATCTACCTAGTGCAAGTTGTTTCACTTATAACAGAGCATGCTTTGTTTACACGATACTGGATTAGAGATGTACGTTATCTATGTAATCAATAAATGTGATTTCTAATGTGCTTCTTGAGCATAATGTACTGGTATATAGTAATCAATTACTTTTATTACTATAACTAAAGTATGGGCACCACCAAGTAGTTAGAAACTAGTAAGTATGGAGTTACTATGTTTTTTATTACAATACTCTTTCCCGTCTTAAAACACATTGTTCTAAGATTAGGAAGTTAGCTCATACCCAAAACAGTAATCAATAAAGGTGATTTCCAATGTGCTTCTTAAGCATAATGTACTGGTATATAGTAATCAGTTACTTGTATTACTATAAGTAAGTATAGGCACCACCAAGCAGTTAGCCACTAGTAAGTATGGAGTTACTATGTTCGTTATTACAGTACTCTTTCCCGTCTTAAAACACACTGTTCTAAGATTAGGCAGTTAGCTCATACCCAAAACAAGGAATAGGAAGCCAGGGCTATGGAATTGGGGGGGCACAGTCAAGCATTGGAAGAAGTTTCAATATTAGGGGACAAATAAATTCGAAGGCCTGGGTTCTGGTATTTTGGTCAGCCTGACAAACGACCCTTTGTTACACCCTTCAAAGGAGAACCCATAACATATAGGAACTAAGCAGGTATTATGAAGATATCAATACGAGTTCTCAGTTGTAGAGACAAGGCACGCATGAAGGTTCATTATGGCTTGTACACGATCACACAGTAAGCATAACCTAAAAGCATGTACTTAATAAGCATACACATTAAGCAAGTAAGGTCTTAAAACACACTATTCTAAGATTAGGCAGTTATCTCATACCCAAAACAGTAATCAATAAAGGTGATTTTCAATGTGCTTCTTGAGCATAATGTTACTTGTATTACTATAAGTAAGTAAGGGCACCACCAAGCATTTAACCACTAGTAATTATGGAGTTACTATGTTCGTTATTACAACACTCTTTTTCGTCTTAAAACACACTGTTCTAAGATTAGGCAGTTAGCTCATACCCAAAATAGGGAATAGGAAGCCAGGGCTGTGGAATTGGGGGGGCACATTCATGTTGAATTTTGCAACAAGAAACAGTGAAGGAGGTATCCGGAAACATCATCCATGATCCTAGTTGGAAAATAATCACCTAAACTAGGTGGGGCCCACACAGGCTATTTTTAGGTGTATCCCTATTTTTAGACATGGTGAGCATATTATATATGTAGCGGGAGGCTATTTGTAGATGGTTGGTCAAATGTGAAAAATAGATGAGATTTTGTTTTTATAAGATTGGGCGAAGTCTATTTATAGATCGTTGATCTAAAAATAGATGCATGTCGATTATTATTAGCTCTTAATAATAATTAGACTCTAAACAACAACTTATTCTCTTGGAGCACTTATTTCAGTATACAGATTTGTCAAATCAGTGGGATGAAGGAATTATGCAATTCCTAAGGGTTTACTAGAGTTCATGCATGGAGGACTCATTTAGAACTGAAGTGGCAAATTTATGATAGAGTTGGAAGAGTAGTTCATGGAGTTGTATTCAGTTTAACTCAGTTAGACTCAGTTGAGCTAGTTGTATCTAATCTAATTGAATGATACACTAGTGAAAGTGGAGTGAATTAATTATTTAATTAATTCAAAAATAATAACTCACTAATCAACTGAACAAATACAAAAATTAATTACAGTGCATGTCAGTTCCACTGGAGACCCGGTGGAAAGATAAGTGAAAGGGAAAGATGGACTATCTGTTGTGACTACTAGGGATGCATGAATTGCATCTACATATACATTGGAGTTTCCAATGATAATCACATAGTCAAGGAGAGTGGGATTGCATCGAATTGGTCTTTGTAATCAGCTTGGATTGCACAGTGGAGGCAAGCTAGCAGGAGGCAGAGATCGGTGCATGGATTTGCAAGATTGGTCCTGATTAGTGTATGACGATTGTACTGTACTGAGGGCTTGTGATAAGCTTTATATGTTTGTATGAGATTGTCATTTGATCTCCATGTTACATAATATATAGTTGGGGTTTTCAGCTTCAGGATTTCCTGGTTAAAAACAGTGTTATGTGCGATTGAATATTTTATTTATGCTTCACATGTGTGTACAATTAATTTTTCCGCAAAAGATTAAAAAGTGGAATAGGTTCAGTATCTTGCATAAATTTAAATAGTGTGAGATCAGGTGGATCTTGGACATATGCATGCTTAGTGTATATAATTTCTACATGGTATCGGAGCTGTGTTATAGATTTTCTACATGGAATGAGAGGAGGAATTTTTGGGTGTGCAAGTTTGCAGAGAATATATGAAATTTTTGGTGAAATATTTTCAAAAAAAATACCATATTTGGATTCCTTGCGAAAAAATACCCAAATTGAAAAGAAAAATCGGTCGAATCAGAGCTCGAATGAGGGATATATCATCGATTTAAAATCAGCTCTTTTGTTAGAAAATTTTGTGATGGCGGGACAATTACAATGTGCATGAGCCAAGAATATACATGCACTGAGGTACAAGATGCATGAAAAGCTTTGAGGAGAAAAGCATAGGTTAGTGACTTGGTGGTTGAGAGGGAGCCTCTCAACATGCAGCCTGAGAAGCAGTCTCAGAAGGTTTTGGAGCAGCCACAACTGGAGATGCAGAAGAATCTTTATAGATTTGATGTAGATGGGATTTCTATGGAGCTTCCTAATGTTGGGAAGTACAAGAAAGACATGCAACTGAAGCTTGACAGGGAGAAGGATTTGAATGCAAGTAAGAGTGAACCTTGGGATGTGGAGCAGCCACAAGATGAGGATCATGGTGTGGGACTAACCACTCATGCTGAGAAATTTCGTGCCAAATGGGCAGAGGGAGTGCATGCAGCTATACCACCAGGTAAGAGGTGGGGAAACATGCATGGATAATACAAGAAGAAATTTATGGGCAGGATTCATTGAGATGATGTGGATCTCATAAATTGAACCTGGCTACAAGGAGCCCACAGAGCAGCAGTAGCCTGATCAATTGGATTGATGCAGGCAGATCAAAGTGACAGTGTCAGATACTGCAGCGCAGTTCATAGTTGACAGCAAGTACAAAGTGCATGGGTGCAGAGTTCAACAATGTAGTGGTTCCTGAAGACATGTGCAGTAGCTAAGCAGAAGTCGAAGAATTTGATGATAGATGCATTAGACTTATTGAGTCTTTTGGAGCCTTTTAGTTTCGGAAGTGTTGCAGCAAGAGTTGCAGGGCGAATGCATGGAGTTACATGTCGCATGCAAAGACAGTCCTTTCTTGTTGAGAGGGAGTGTTGAAGTTTGCAACAAGAAACAGTGAAGGAGGCATCCTGAAACATCATCCTTGATCCTAGTTCGAAAATAATCACCTAAACTAGGTGGGGCCCACACACTTTATTTTCGTTATGTTGTCCCCAGACATGGTGAGCATATTCTATATGTAGCAGGAGGCTATTTGTAGATGGTTGGTCAAATGTGAAAAATAGATGAGATTCTAGTTTTATAAGATTGGGCGAAGTCTATTCATAAATCGTTGATCTAAAAATAGATGCATGTCAATTATTATTAGCTCTTAATAATAATCAGACCTAAACAACAACTTATTCTCTTGGAGCACTTAATTTCAGTATACATATTTGTCAAATCAGTGGGCTGAAGGAATTACGCAATTCCTAAGGGTTTACTGGAGTTCATGCATGGAGGACTCAAATAGAACTGAAGTGGCAAAGTTATGACAGAGTTGGAAGAGTAGTTCATGGAGTTGTATTCAGTTTAACTCAGTTAGAATCAGTTGAGCTAGTTGTCTCTAATCTAATTGAATGATACACTAGTGAGAGTGGAGTGAATTAATTATTAATTCACAAATAATAACTCACTAATCAACTGAAAAAATACAACAGTTAACTACAGTGCATGTCAGTTCCACTGGAGACCCAGTGGAGAGATAGGCGAAAGGGCAAGATGGACTATTTGTTGTGACTACTAGTGATGCATGAATTGAATCTACATATACATTGGAGTTTCCAATGAGAATCACGCAGTCAAGGAGAGTGGGATTGCATCAAATTGGTCTTTGTAATCAGCTTGGATTGCGCAGTGGAGGCAGGCTAACAGGAGGTAGAGATCGGTGCATGGATTTGCAAGATTGGTCCTGATTAGTGTATGACGATTGTTTTGTACTGAGGGCTTGTGATAAGCTTTGTATGTTTGTATGAGATTGTCATATGATCTCCATGTTACATAATATATAGTTGGGGTTTTCAGCTTCAGGCTTTCCTGGTTAAAAAATGTGTTATGTGCAATTGAATATTTTTGTTTATGCTTCACATGTGTGTGCAATTAATTTTTCCGCAAAATATTAAAAAGTGGAATAGATTCAGTATCTTGCATAAAGTTAAATAGTGTGAGATCAGGTGGATCTTGGAAATATGCATGCTTAGTGTATATAATTTCTATAAGTCAAGCACTGGAAGAAGTTACAATCTTAGGGGACAAATAAAGTCGAAGGCCTGGGTTCTGGTATTTCGGTCAGCCTGACAAATGACCCTTTGTTACACCTTTCAAAGGAGAACCCATAACATATAGGAACTAAGCAGGTATTATGAAGATATCAAATGAGTTCTCCGCTGTAGAGACAAGGCACTCATGATGGTTGATTATGGCTTGTACACGATCACACAGTAAGCATAACATGAAAGCATGTACTTAATAAGCATACACATTAAGCAAGTAAGGTCTTAAAACACACTGTTCTAAGATTAGGCAGTTAGCTCATACCAAAAACAGTAATCAATAAAGGTGATTTCCAATGTGCTTCTTGAGCATAATGTACTGGTATATAGTAATCAGTTACTTGTATTACTATAAGTAAGTATGGGCACCACCAATCAGTTAGCCACTAGTAAGTATGGAGTTACTATGTTCGTTATTACAGTACTCTTTCCCGTCTTAAATCACACTGTTCTAAGATTAGGCAATTAGCTCATACCCAAAATAGGGAATAGGAAGCCAGGGCTGTGGAATTGGGGGGGCACAGTCAAGCACTAGAAGAAGTTGCAATCTTAGGGGACAAATAAAGTCGAAGGCCTGGGTTCTGGTATTTAGGTCAGCCTGACAAACGACTCTTCGTTACATCCTTCAAAGGAGAACCCATAACATATAGGAACTAAGCAGGTATTATGAAGATATCAATACGAGTTCTCAGTTGTAGAGACAAGGCACTCATGAAGGTTCATTATGGCTTGTACACGATCACACAGTAAACATAACCTGAAAGAATGTACTTAATAAGCATACAAATTAAGCAAGTAAGGTCAATCCATTGCATTTATACAAATAACCTATTTGGAATCTACAAGGTAAGCTATTCCTGTAATATTACGAACATGTAAACAACATATTCCATAATCAATCGCCTCAGATAATTCATTTCATTGTAATATTACGAACATGTAAACAGCATATTCCATAATCAATCACCTCAGATAATTCATTTCATGGTTAGATTACTTGGAAATTCGCTTGGCGCAACTCCTGAGCAGCAATTCGCGAGCGCCAAATCAGCAACAGAGCAGCAGCAGCGCCACAGAAACGATTTGCGGGTGCCAAATCAGCAACAGAGCAGTAGCAGCGCCACAAAAACGAACAGAAATGAAAATCATAGCAGAACCTCGTGAAAAACAGATAATGCAAACAAGCATGCGCGAAAATGAAAAAATTTCGCTGGTGATATATTTATAAAATATGAGTTCCACTGAACTATTTTAAAAGTTCGGCCGAACTATTGTGGCCGGTTTTCCCATCTCCGGCCAAAAATCTATTTGCCCACGCCGTCAGTATGTCGTCAATCTAAACGACAGAACGAGTTCGGCCGAACTTTTTAGAAAGTTTGGCCGAACTATTGCTGAAAAATGTTTTCCACCCTTGATTTTCACAAAAGTGTAACCCAACTTCACATTTTCACCCACATGTTAAGTTTGCCTTTTAAACAATGAAAGATCATAATTTAGCTGAAAATTGTCAATCTAATCCCAGCCGAAAATATCAAAACTTGTTAGACAATGTTCATACTTTGTAGTCTAACTCTTCTATATTTTGGCTCCTTTTTAAACATATTTTCTGTCAATTTTGCTCAAAATCTAGTAAAGTTTTGTCAGAATTACATTTTTTGAGTTGCATCGTTTGCATAATTCAAGTGCCCTAAATTTTTTTAAATGTATAAATAAATTGTGCACCTTAAAAAACCCTTGGAGTAATAAAACCCATAAAACATTCAAATGATATAAGGTACAACTCAAAGTTATAATTTTAACCAATCCTTGTCAAATTTCAACAAAATATACACCTAAAACAACTCAAAACCTAAAATTTAAGCTAAAGCTCAAATCATAAATAACTTAAATGTTTAAATAATTATCACCCAAAAAAATATATATTTTAATAAAACAAAAACGTTCGGCACCCTAGTAAAGATACTCGAACCTGCAGTATCCAAAGTCACCCGTCTTTATAAAGGCTCCACCCTTCACTAATATCAAAGTGTGACGTGATGTAATTGTAAGCATGACATACTACAAAGTCCAAAAACATCCATTGCCATCCATCAAAGAATTCCATTGTATACTACAAAGTCCAAAAACATCCATTGCTATCCATAAGCGAATTTCTTTGTCTATTAGGGAATTTCAATGTCGCACTAATACATATTGGTCACAATGAAATTTGTCACTAATATATATATTATTACAACAATCAATGTTGCTCATGGATAGAAATTGATGGTTTTGGACTTTTCCGTATTATCACCACGCATTTACCACTAAAATATTGAAATTCTTTTTGGTTTATGTAATGTATAATTATTACATTACTTGATGCAAATAAATTCAAATATCAACCGTTTATCCTGCGGAAATTTTTCGATGAATGACTGAAGTTTAAATGGTTTTGTTTATTATATGAATGTAACTCAAGTCATTAAATATTAGTGAAAAATAAATAAATCAAAATGAAATTTTATTCAATCAAACTCATTGAATCTCTCCACTTTATTAACTCACGTCGTAATTTTCTGTGACCCAGCGCCACTAAATTTTCTGTCATTTTATGTGATCGTGACACCACTAAAATTTTCTTCTAGAAGCTGTCTTGTTATGGGGCGGTGATTACATTTTATTAAGTGAATGGTTTTAATTGATTTAGTCTAATTTATATATTAAATAGCTTTTTTCAGTGGAATTCATAAAAAAAAATTGCAATATAATTTCAAGATTTATTGTTATTCAAAATATATTTTTGAATGCATAAATGGATTCAACCCTTTGGAAAACTGATAATTATATAGATTAAAAAATTTAACTCAAGTTTTAAAAATCTTAGTCAGATTTTGATTAAAATTAACCAAAAAAATGTTATGAAAAAAATCATTTCGTTTATAAGTTAGACTACACCGTCTTAATTTTTATTTTGAAACAATAATGACTTAATAACTAAGCAAGAGCCTAGATGTCATCGGTTATGGGGCAGAATTTATGGGTGCTTTTTATCACGTCAATTGTCGCAATAGAATTTATGGGTGCTTTTTATCACGTCAACTGTCGTAATAGAATTTATGGGTTCTTTCTATCACGTCAATTGTCGTAATTTTCCGAGCCCTGACACTACTAAAATTTTCAGCCATTTTCTCGGACTGAACCCTGACACTACTAAAATTTTCAGCCATTTTCTGGCACTGAGCTGTGACACTACTAAAATTCTCAGCGATTTTTTGGGACCAAACACAGGATAGTTTATGGATGCTTATTTGTTATCACATGAATGGTCCTATTTTTTTTTTTTTTGGATAGTAATGACTTTATGACTAAGAAACAACAAACAGTTCCAGTGTTATGGGGGGATGTTTACTTTTTATCATGTGAATGATCTTAATTTTTATTTTTTTTTGGGATGGTAGTGATTTAATAATGATTAAGGAGAGACGTCCTCTATTATGGAGCAACATTTATGGGTACTTACCTTTTATCACATGAATGATCTTAAATTATTTTTTTGGACAATAATGACTTAATGACTAAGCAAGAGGAGAGACACCCCTATTATGGAGTAGAACTTATGGGTGCATACTTTTTATAATGTAGATATGAAAGGTCTTTTTTTTTTTTTTTAATGATAGTAATGCCTCAATGACTAACTTTCGACCATTTTTTGTGACCCCGGTACAGGCATAATTTATGGATGCTTATTTTTTATCACATGAATGGTCTTAATTTTTTTGTTTGGATAGTAATGATTTAATGACTAAGCAAGAGCAAACATGTCCCCTATTATGGGGCAAAATTTATGGTTGCTTACTTTTTATCATGTGAATGGTTTTAATTTTTTTTGCGATAGTGGTGATTTAATGACTAAGGAGAGAGGTCCCCTATTATGAGGCAGAACTTATGGGTGCTTACTTTTTATCACATGAATGGTCTTAATTTTTTTTTGGGACAGTAATGACTTAATGACTAAGCAAGAGCAGAGATGCCCTCTATTATGTTGCAGAGTTTATGGGTGCTTACTTTTTATCACATGAATGGTCTTGATTGTTTTTTTTGGGACAATAATGGTTTAATGACTAAGCAAGGGCAAAGACGCCCCTATTAGGGGGCAAAATTTATGGGTGCTTGCCTTTTATAATGTGGATGTGAATGGTCCTACTTTTTTTAAATGACAGTAATGCCTCAATGACTAAAGTTCTGTGACCACAACAAGGGCACAAGCACATAATTTATGGACACTTATTTTTATCACATGAGTGGTCTTAATTTTTATTTTTTTTGGATAGTAATGACTTAATGACTAAGCAAGAGCAAACACGTCATGTGTTATGGGGTATAATTTATGGGTTCTTATTTTTTATCATGTGAATAGCCTTTATTTTTTTATTTTTTTGGGATAGTAATGATTTAATGACTAAGGAGAGACGTCCCATGTGATGGGGCAGAATTTATTTTTATCACATAAATAGTCTTAATTTTTTTTAATTTTTTTTGGACAGTAATGATTTAATGACTAAGGAGAGACGTCCCCTATTATGGGGCAGAATTTATAGGTGCTTACTTTTTATAATGTGGATGTGAATGTTTTTTTTTTTAAAGTGACTGTATTGTTTCGATGACTAAAGTTGACCACCTCCTCCATGAGTGTAATCAATACAAGCATGTCATTTTGAGAAATAGATTCCAACACTAAGCGACTTAACAGTCCTATTTAATTAGTTGAAGGGTGTGGTAACAATGAAATTTAATCATACAGTAATATGTGATTTAATGATAAGTTTTATTTGGTAAAACTAACGAGACCACAATTCACTTTTCAAATTAGTAATCTTCAGTATGGAATACATTTCAATAACGATTATGGTGCTCTCTGTCCCTGTCAGAGGTCACACAAAACCAATGACAGATTTCAACCCAACAAGATTTGTTAAACGGTCTATATCATTCTTACTAAACGATCAGAATTCACAGTACATGACAAATACTGAGCTCCAATTCTGCTAAATTGAGATCTACACATTTTAGAAAGAGAGAGGCACGGAGGGGAAACTGCGGATTATAGCGCAACATTATTTATATAGTATGTGTCCCAGCAGAGTGGGACTTAAGTTGCGATAACTGCAATCTTCATTCCGGCAGCGCAGTGACCGGGCTTACCGCAGATAAAGTAATTCACGCCCTTCCACAGAAGAACTTTATCGCTACCAGAAGTAAGAGTAAAATACCCGGCAGTGCTACAGTTCCTGTAAGCTTCGGCGCACACTACCACCACATTGTGCACTGTTGTATCGTAATTAAACACTGCGCCCATTGAACACATGCCCTCGTTATCAAATATTCATTCACTAATAACCAACAATAAACAGAAAAGAAATGAAAATAGAGATTAGAATTTACCCAGAATGTCACCGGCCCTGAATATTTTCCCATCAGGCCATGACCTGGCCTCCAAATTCCAGCCCTGGCTACCCCCAACGACGTAGGTAGTCCCTTCAACAAGATACACACATTGAAGAACACAGAGGAGGAAGAGGAGAACACCTCCCACCACCACATTCTTGGTAACTAGCATTGCACTGCCTCCTCCCTGGGCCATTCTTGTTTTTCCTCAAATACGTGACGCTCAAAACAATAGGAATCAGATGAGAACTCTGTTCTCTTCCCCTGTGTTATGGAGAATATGAGCGATTCGAGTAAAAGAGAGCGAAAAGGGGTATATATAATACCAAAGAGGCTCCTGCCCTAAAGTGGGCTGGGCCGCTATAGTAAGTGTGCAACTGTTGGTTGGTTGGTTTGTTTCGGCTGGGCCACTCGAATAAGCATTGTTTGGTTTTTTGGTAATGATTTAAAGACGCCCTATTTTAAAGGGTAAAAAATGGAGCTTGATTTTGATAGATTTAAAAAAAATTAAAGATAAATTTTATGAAAAAAAACCAAAAAAACTGGCAATAGCCCTTCACCAATTCATCATCAAATAAACTACCCATCAAACCTGCTTTTAGTCCTACGGCTACTCACAGGAATCTAATACACAGAGAGGGGACCTAATCCGCAGGGCATACTCAATCAATGGGGACTAATTGAAGAGGACTAATCAAAGGGGACTGATCAACAGAGAAGGGGATACTCAATTGGGCTACTCCTACAGCAGCTTCACCAATTCATCATCAAATAAACTACCCATCAAACCTGCTTTTGACTAGAAAGTCTTTTTCCTTTCTTTTTATCAATGCCATCCCTTTCCCTTTATCACTGCCACCAACGACTTCCCACTCCCACTACATTGATGATTGATCCATCAAAATATTGCCGATAACTCCTCGTATGAAATCTGTTCCATTTTCAAGCTGGAATCTCTGCTGGACGCTCTTATTGGGGTATTTGTTGACCTTGGCTATTCTTATTTTGAATATAAATTTAGAAATAAATTTGGCAGAGAATTGACTTCGATCTTGGCAATATAATTTTATAATATGCAATCCAATTAAATTCTGAGAATATTCTGAGATTTGATGGGCGGATTTTGAGAGTATTCTGAGATTTAGTGGACATGATGAAATAATTAACCTTTGTCAATATAATTTTATAATTTGCAATCCAATTAAATTTTGAGAATATTTTGAAATTTGATGGACTGATTCTGAGAATATTCTGATTTAAAAGACATGATCAAATAATTAATCTTATTGAACATGATCAAATAATTAACCTTCCCCAAAGCTATCAGATTCTAGAATATTACTACAATCCACAATAGAATTAAGAAGAAACCCTTCACCTTTTAACATGGTTTTCATTTTAAGTTGCATTATGTTTGGCATACTAGTTAATTTTATGGAAGGTTCCATTTCTCATGGTACCTTTCTATAACATGGGTTTGGAGGTTCCCACTAAAATGGGAAAAGTCATGTCTCTTGAATTTCAAAATATTCTAGAAACCTGCAATCAACTTAACCTATTCCAATTTTCATGTAGGGAGAAACCCTTTACCTTTTAACAATGTTTTCATTTCAAGTTGCATTATGTTTGGTATACTGGTTAATTTTATGGAATGTTCCATCCCTCATGGTACCTTTTGATAATATTAACCTACCATTGCCCTCTAGTGAAATATGTATTCTAATATGATTACAAGCTACACAATATGATTACATGCTAAGCTCTTTGGTGAGGGCAACCAATATATCCTGGGCTATTGACCCATTAATGCAAGGCAACAATATATGCCATCTGTTGGATTATGGTACATAATCCAACAGATGGCATCAACAATATTGCCATCTGCTGGATTATGGTACATAATCCAACTGATGGCATATATTGTTGCCTTGCATTAATGGGTCAGTTTCCCAAGATATAAGCCTTTCCTTTAGTGAGTATCGTGGCTTTCATGCAATGGTCTGACTATTAAATACATCCATAACCTACCCTTTCTCTGAGTAATCAAGCACCATTTTCTCTTTGTTTTACTTAAATAAAAAACATTATGATTTTTTTTCAAACAATGGGAAAATCTAACATAATTTAGTTGTGAAATCAATAGTGAGACATATATCACTCGTTGTTATTGGTAATGCACATTGAATTATCATTGTTATTCAAGGAAAATAGTCTTATTCCCAAAAGATGATCTATGAGAAGTTATTGTTATTCAATTAAATTTATAACATTCAGTAACCGATGACATCTATTTTCGATGAGTAAAATGATCAAATCCCTTTAAAACCAAAACTACACTACAAATAATTTCAATGAAATTTGAGTTTTGAAAAAATTATATACTTAGCTCAAATTGATTTTTGTCAACTTACCTTTACCCATTTATGTATATTATTCCAAGTTGGAGGATAAATTGAATATGATCAAGTTGTAGTTAAATTAATTCAGTTTTCCAAAATGCTTGAATAGTATAATTAAGTATTGAAAATCATTTTTGGCTAATATGTTGAAAGTTGATGAAATTAAATTTTGAATTAAAGAAGGAGATGCAATCATTTCAATAGGTCTAGCTGAGTGTGTATTAAATTGTTCAATAACTAGAAAGCAAATGGAACCAAATTTTCACAACCCCTAGGTATGTAAGAAGAATGCTTCCAAAATTATTCAATGAATAGGCTAAATAGAACATTCTTATTTTCTTGATGTGATTACATCAATAATTCCAAAGTTGTTGGATCATCTTATGGAAAATAAGACAAAAGAATCAAGGTGTAAAATCCAAGAAAAAGTAAAAGGATAAAAAATAATAAAAAAGGAAAAATAAGCTTTCAAATCAAGATTCACACTTTAAATCAAGAAAAGTATCATCAAATAATTAAAAAGAAGCTATTTTCAAAAATTTAATGAGGGACCATTTATTTTTATTAAAAATTAAGGGGGAGTTGTTGAGGGCACACCAACAAATATTCCCCATAGTGATTGGCCAATTAGCTAGCTAAAGAAGTCTTAAAACTAAAAAAACATGATTCACCCTGTAAGTAAATATTAATAAGTAAATATTAAAATCCAAGTATTGAAGAATAAAATCAAAATAGGTGCTTTGTTCAAGGGTGACAAAATTGGACTACTACCACCTATACAAAGACTATGGATCTGGACCCTTACCCCTTTCTACTTTTAGTTTTTAATATATAGTTATCTTTTTCTTTTTCATATTAAAAAAACATTTAAAATGATAAAGAATTTCATTATAAAATAGAAGAAATGAGTGAAGTGCAACTATGTTCCAAGTGCATATAATAGTCTATGCAAAACAAAAAATCCAAAAGAGGTACTAGGTAGGAAATGCATGTTCATTAGATGTTTCTTCTAGGGATACAAAATTTGAGATGAAAATTCCACGAATGCTAGTGTAACAACCCCAAGGTAAAAAATCATGTAATAAAGTTAATAAAGGAAAAATAAGACCATAGTCAAGGAACACTTATTCCAAGCTGAAAATTGGGAAAAATATTCTAGTGGGAATCACCTATTGTGTTTATGTCTAAGGGGAAATTGGCAAAGGCAATGGCAAAGGATTTGAAAAGGAAAAAAGTAACTTTTTGAATTTATTTTATGAAAATAAAAGAAACTAAGGGAAAAGGAAGGTGAAGGTCACAAGTTGCATGTGAGGAGAAAAATGAAGAAAAATAATAGAAAATGAAGAAACTAGAGGTGACTTTAATAAAAATACCTCGGAGCATCAGTTGGTAGCCTTTTGTCAGTTCAGTTTTGGAATTGGTTTCGGAGAGGAAAAGAGCACCAAGAGGAGAAGGAAAACAAGCAGTTTTGCATGTATGCTTTCCTTGCTGGTTTTTACATGCATGGTATGTGCATGTTGGTATTTGGTTCTTTTGTTGTCATTAGCATAGATTTTATCGGGTTTCGACAGTGGATTTTAACCTTTCCTTGCCATATCTGGATAGCCATGGTGTGATGGGGTTCTTTCTTCATTTGAGCTTTGGATTGACGAAATATTTTGGATTCAGGTGAGGTGGTCTCAAAAAAATCCAAACAGTTGCAGGTGAAGATGGTTTTCTCTAGGAAGCCCTCAACAGGTGGGCGGAGATAGGAAAATTCCTCAAGGAATGTGTCAGGCAAAGAGGTAACTCCTCAAATGAATTTTGTTTTTGCATTAATATAGATCATAGATATATATATGGAGGGAGAGACTCTTGGGATTCATCTCCAAGTGTCTCTTCATATTATTATTCTCGTTATTTTCTATTTACACTATTTTACATGTATTACCTAATCCCAAAGATTAGGTGTCAACATTACCCCCCTTAATCTGAAGGGATGTTGGTGAGTCCAAGCATCGTTCTGAATCTTTCGAAATTTTCTCTTCCAAGCGCTTTGGTGAAGATGTCTTCAATCTGCTCATATGTGGAACAATGATGTAGATGGATTGTCTTGGCCTCAACATGATGTCAAATCAGATGGTATTTTGTATTGGTGTTATTTTCGATCATGGAATTTTGGGTTCTTGGCTAATTTTATTACAGAAGTGTTGTCAATAATGAGAGGAGTTGAATGCACTTGTTTCTCCTCCAAATGTTCAAGAATTTTCCTGAGCCACACAATTTCCTTTGTTACTTTAGTTGTTGCCACATATTCTTCCTCAGTTAAGGAATCTGCCATAACTGATTGTTTATGTGGCGTCCAAGAGACAACTCCTGATCCAAGAATCATAACATAACCTGAAGTAGATACCCCAATTTCTGTATCTCCATCGAAGTTTGAATCAGAGCATATAATCAAGCTGAAGTATCCCACTTATGTATACTAAAGTCCAAATTCTTGAGTTCCCTTCAAGTAATTTAGAACTCTTTTTGCAGCAGACCAATGTCCCTCACAAGGCTTTTGCATAAACCTGGAGAGGATTCCAACAACAAATGAAATGTTTGGTATGTTAGTAGTCAAGTATTTAATACTTCCTACAAGTTGTCTATACTTTGTTGCATCCTCAAATTATTTTCCTTCAATGGATGTGAGCTTTAAGTTCTGTTCCATTGGAGTAGTCAAAGGATTGCGCTCGGGCATGCCAAACCAACTCAACATATCTCCAATGTAATTTTTCTGAGAGAGGAATATAAACTTCAGATGTTGAGTTACTTCAATACCAAGATAGTAGTGAACATATCCCAAGTCATTCATTTCAAAACTTTGCTCAATTCCGTCTTTATGGATGCAATGTAGATCTCATTGTTCCTTGTCATCAAAAGATAATCTACATACACCACAAGATATACAACTGTTTTTCCAACTTTATTGACAAAAAAATGTCGCATCATCAAGATCATAATGTTTGAAGTTGAGTTTCATAAGAAGCTTAGTTAACTTTTCATACCAGGCTTATGGTGCTTGCTTGAGGCCATACAAGGATATTACAAGCTTTCATACTTTTTGTTCTTGACCCTTCACAACAAATCCTTCTGGCTGGGACATAAAAATATTCTCTTTCAGATCTCCATTCAAGAAAGAATTTTTTACTGTTGAAATGGCACCAAGAAATGGTACCCCAAGGGGGCTTCTGATTTAATTTTCCCTTAATTAAATAAAAATAAAAATTGCAATTCCATCTCATAACAACTTGTAAGTGTTAATTGAGTCAGGAATACTAATTTAGCTCAGTTAATTCGAGTTGGAGGTCAAACTAGAGGCATGCAAATTTCTTCCTAAGTTCTAGGGGGTCCAGTTACATTTATTTATGAGTTGTAATTAGTTAACTCAATTATTTGATTTAAAATCACTTTAACTAGTTCTAACTGAGAGATGAGCTAGTGATAGGTTTAGTGAATTAAATATGATTTAATTCACAAGTAGTGATAATTCAGTTAACTGACAATTTTCTATAAATATTTTTTTCATGTCAAATCTAAGGAAGGCCCAGTTGAGATTGGGGTTAGAGGGAAGATAACTATCAGTTGTATAATTATAAAATTGTACAAGTCATGCATGTGGTCATTGAGATTCCTTAAAGGAATTTCACAATTAATTATTGTGAATTTAATTATTAATAGGGACACAATTCGTCCAAGAATTCATAAGCAACATTGGTCAGATAAAGGTTGAGAATTGGTTAAGTATTGGACCAATTTTTCCTAGATCAGAGTGAGACAGTCAATAAAGTGCAGAGGTTTCTTGAGAAGGGAAATAAAATTGTATTGTTTCATGATCTTGACTTTATGAAAATACATATAGTGGGGTTTTTATCAGTTTCTTTCCCCAGATACATCTTGTATTATGTGATTGATTGATGATAATTTCTTTCTCTTACTTGTTATGTGATTGTGTGATCGAAATTGGTTTTCACAATTTGTAGAAGGATTCAATATTTTGTTTTAGTACATTATAATATAATTTGAATCCCTTTGGATAATTTCTACATGGTATCAGAGCAGGAGTCACAATAGAAGATAAGAACTAGAGTTTGTTTTGAACAGATACATCAAATTTGCAGATTTAGTCTTCAAGACGAGCAACAAATCAAGATGTCTTTCAATGGCTTGAGACTCGAATATTCCCTGTAGGGAAATTCGAATTACATATCATGTAAGGTCATGATGGAGGTAGTGTTATAGGACAACGTACTAAAGGAATTCATAGACAGTGATATTCCCCAGCCCATAGCAACAGATGCTCAAATTCTTGATGCATGGAAGAATAATGTAGCAAAGGCGAGAAGGATCTTGTTAGAAAGAGTTCAAGATCATATTGTCTAGAAATTACATGGAAATGTGACTCCATATTTTATGTGGAAGGGCTTAACATATCTATTTTATAATAACAACGACCATTGGAAGTTAGCACTAAAAGACAAGCTCAGAAAGATCAATATGGAGAAGGGAGACGCGATCCAAAAATACTTGATGAAGTTAACTCAATTTCGAGATGAGCTTGGAAGTGTTGTGGTAACAGTTTCCCAGGATGATTTGGCGAGCCTAGAAATTCTAGGCCTTCCCAAGAGCTGGCATAGCTACTAGGACTCTATGAATGGGAGGGAGAAGCTACTAGAGTGGGAGCGATTGTGGTCTGACTTGGTACAAGAAGAGATTCGATGGAGCACCAAAGATGGATCCTCATCAAAGACTGATGATGAGAAGAAGATCATCAATAATACCAACAAGAAGGCATCAAGAGGAGAAACAGGTGAAGCACTTTCTTCACAGTTCAAGTTGGATTTCACTCTCATTTCATGCATGGTGTCATCGGTGATGGTTTTTTTGTGGTACTTAGATAGTGGAGGTTCGTTCCATATGATCGACAAAAAATAATTCCTTAGTAGCTTGGAGGAGAAGGATCTACAGATGCACATCGGGATGGAAGATGATAGGAGGCATAACGCTACCAGTGTAGGTTCAATTACCTTTAAGAGGGATTAAGGTAATCCACTCGCATTAAAATATGTCATGTATTCTCTTGGTTTAAAAAAGAATTTGGTTTATGTTGCTTTGTGGGAAGATCGTGGTTATGATGTGGTATTCAGTGATGGAAAGTTTTTCCTTCATCACAAAGCCATGGGATAGGTGAAAAATATTGGGGTTCGAGTAAATAACCTCTACAAATTGGATGTAGAAGACTGTGTTTCCTTGAGCACAAAAGAAGAGAATGTGGAGAGTTGAGTTACTGGTAAGTTATGGCCATTGGGACATCTACACCATGGCACTTTGAAAATCATGCAACATATTTCTACAAGGCTTCCAAAGGGTGCACTTGCACAGAGAGATACATGCAAAGGGTGTACATTGGGGAAGTATACCAAATACACCTTTCATGATAAGGAAATCTGAGCAAAGGAGATCCTTGATAGAGTTCACTCAGATGTGTATGGACCGTTCTCTACAAATTCCATAGCAAAACACAGGTATTATGTGATTTTTGTAGATGACTTTTCACTAAAGTGATGTATTTTCTTCATGCAGAAGAAACATCAAACCTTCTCCAAGTTTTACGAGTTCAAGGAACTTTTCAAGAAAGATACAGGGAAGAAGGTGAAGGCTATGAGGAGCGAAAAAGGTGGAGAACATGTCTCTAACGAACTAAAGAAATTTTGTGCCTCGGAGGGAATTCTAAGAGAATTCATAGCACCTCATAATCCACAACAGAATGGGGTTGTAAAAAGGAAGAAAAAACTATTGTAGGAGAAACACGAGCTATTTTGCATGATCAAGGCCTACCATTTCGTATGTGGGCGGAAGCATGGAATACAACAGTATTTGTGTATAGCATAAGTCCTCCTCGGATACTTGGGATAAGTACACCAAAGGAATTTTTTTTATGTAAGAGACTAAATGTGTCGCATTTTAAATTTTTTGGTAAATCAGTTTATTGCCATGTGACCAAAGATGCCATGAAGAAGCTATAGGCAACATCTGAGTTGGGGATATTTGTGGAGTAAATTGATACACCTCACAACTATCGAGTGTACTTTCCAGCACAGAGGATGACAATGGTCAGAAGAGATGTGAAATTTGATGAAGATAAATCCATGCAAATTTTCCTTGAGAGAGAGCTTCAATTGCATGCAGTTGAGGAGATATTCGCTCCAAAAAAGGAACCTCAAGATGTAGAGCATCCACAAGCAGAGGGACATAGAGTGGAAGAACCCACTCATGCAGGCCCATCCACCAAATATGGAAGGAATCACACTAGAGAGGTTGAAAATTTGTTGTTAGATGCGAGAGAGAATGTGGGAGCACCCACATCACAATGCAGGAACATAAGGTCCCCAAAGCGGTAAAATGGCTACATGGATCTTATGATCAAAGGTGTAGAGATATAACCATCCTCTTTTGAGGAAGAAGTGCAACAACTAGTTTGGGTTGATGGCCTGTTTGAGGAGTATGAATCCATTATCAGAATAGTGCATGGGAATTTGTCCCAAGACCAGTGGGGAAGTCAGTTGTAGGATCCAGGTGGGTATAAAAGGTGAATCAAGCTGTATGGAAAAGTAGTAGATGGTACACAGTTAATCATATTGTGGTATATGGTACATCACCAAACATATGCTACTCAATTAAAAAACTTATTTACGCTATGGTTAAGCCTACCAATCTCTTTTGGAAGTCAATAAATCATGTGTTGAGATACCTCAGAGGCACTACAAAGTATGGGCTATGGTACAAACAAACAGAGGGAGTGAAACTTGAAGGCTTCACCTATTCAGATTGGGCGGGGAGTCCATCCGATAGGAATATCACATCAGGGGGCATCTTTAGCATAGGATCAACAACAATTTCCTGGTACAAGAGGAAACAAAGATTAGTTTCTCTCAGTTCAGCAGACGCAAAGTACATGGTGGCCACTAAGGCAGCATGTGATGCCATATGAATGAGGAAGATACTTGTTGATTTGTTTGGTTGACAGATGGATGCAACGATGATTTATTGTGATAACCAGAGTTGCATCAAAATCTTGGTTAATCCCATTTTTCATGACAAGTCCAAGCATATTGATATCCAGTATCACAATCTCAGAGATTGTGCAAAACATTTTGCCACAAGCCTCATAGTTGACCCCTTCCTTATGTGCATAACCTTTTGCCACAAGCCTAGATTTGTGTTTGTCAAATGAGACAACAAATTTATACTTGTTCTTCTAGACCCACTTGCAGCCTATTGGTTTGGTTTCTAATGGAGGATCAACCAGCTTCTAGGTTCCATTCTTTATCAAGGCATCATATTATTTTTGCATAGCTTCTTTCCATTCATCATGAGAAGAGGATTCTTTTAATAAAATTGGTTAAAAATATGTAGGAAAATTCAGTTCACAATCATAAGAAACATCCATTTTAACAATTGAATCAAAATCATCTACATCATCTCCATTTTTCCTAGTTTTACTCTCGTTCCTGTCTTTCCAACCTCATCAAGACAAACACTTTCAAGTGTCTTTGTCAACCATTTTGGAGGACCTTTATGAGATGGCCCAGGCTGCTCAATTTACCATGTTGGGCCTGAATCAATATTTAGTCTCCCAATTCTATCAATCACATCACTCAAAGTATCCTCAGTGGCTGGAGCTTCATGTGGAGGAGAGAGTCCGTCAGAAGAATATTCCACAGATTGATCTATTATAGGAATCCCCCCTTCAAGTTGTGGAATTTGTTTATCAAATTCTTGAAAATAATTTGCATGTATGAATCTATCCAAGCGATCAAGCTGCTACTCAACAACATTGTCAGTCTTGGAAGATTCAAGAAATATCACATATATAGATACTAAAAAATTCTTATTAGTTTCATCATAGAGACGATGTGCTTTGGAGGTATTTAAATACCTCATGAAGATACACTTATGACTCCTTGAACCAGTTTTATTTCTTTATTCCTTAGGTATCAAGGCATAACTGGTGGAACCAGAGACCCTAAGATGATTTACCGAAGGAATTTGGCCATACCACATTTCATAAGGAGTTTTGTTTCTAATAGAAATAGATGGACACCTATTCTTTATATACACAACACATAGAACTGCATCAGCCCACACATTAGTTTAAAATTATTAAAAACATCATGGAACATACCATATTTAAGATTGTCCTACTCGTTCTTTTAGCTACTCCATTTTGTTGGGGATTATAAGAAACAATTTTTTGATGTTTTATCCCATGCTGGAAAAGATAGTTTTCAAATTCATTTGAAGCGTAAAATTTTCCATTATTAGTGCGAATAGAACTAATATGAGATTGTGCATCATTTTCAATCCATGCATGAAAGTTCTTGAATGTTTGAAAAGCATCATATTTGTTCTTCAATAAATAAACCCAACACATTTTGGTGTAGTTATTAATAAATGTCATTATGTATATATTACCATTTGCAGAAGGAACAAGCGTTGGGCCACATAAGTCTGAATGAACAATTTCAATTTTTCTATGTGCTCTGGAATGAGAATCATGAAAAGACTATTTTCTATGCTTTCCTATAATAGAAGGATCACATTGCCTAAGTTTCCTATGAATTGTAGGCAAATCAGTAACACCATTTTTCTACAACAAGCGAAGGAGTTCATAGTTGAAGTGTCCAAATCTAACATGCCATAAAAGACTTGATGGAAATATACCTTCATCATAGTGAGAAATGTATGAAAATTTTTGTGTACAAGCAGATGTACCTTGTGTTAGGGCTCCGTAGTTTCCCAAGGCTGAGAAAGGAAACGAAAGAGGTAACCACATACCAAATTTTGACTTGGGATCTAGCCCTACCAAATCAGAGAGGGCTCTCTCAAAATCAACCTCACAACCAATGGAAGTGACTGGAGAGTATTAGGGTTTTAGGCTATTTATCAGCTCAATAGGGTTTTTATTAGGGCTTGCTGGATAAGAAGCACCATGTTTAGAAACTAAGCTAGATATTCCAAAAGATCAATTGCAGACATAGAATGAGGCAAGGTACATGTAACCAATGACACAAAATATATTTTTCATTTTAGTATGGTGATGAGGAAAACATAGAAAGAAACTAAGTGAGCATACATACACAAATTCACTTGTTAGAGGATAAACACTTATATGAAAATCTCAGACAAAACGGAACATTTAGACAATGAAATCTGTTCAAAAACTTAAGAGATAATCATGAGAAGAAATATAGATGGTTACAGAAAGTATCTAATAATAAAATTCAATAGGAAATAATGAAGAAAATAGTACCATTGATCACAACACATGAATCTCACAATAATAGTTGCAATTGTATTATATTTCTGCAAAACGCCAAGTACACTAGTTTCGAAAAGTATGAACTTCAAGTATCCAACCCTCTCAATGACTTGATTCTGAGTACATATAGAAAAAAACAAGAGTCCACCTCTAGGGGTCGAATCCTGATCCATAGAAACTAGTTAATGAACCTAATCACTCATTGCCTAATCCTAGGTAAGTTAGAAACAACGTTCCCCTTTTTTAGCTAACTAATTGAGATTTTCTATCAAGGCATTAATCATAAAATTATTTACAAAGATGACCAAAAATAAGCCTATTAATCATCAATCAACTCATGATCCAGTTGTTACATCAACCAAGTTTTACCTTTGACCTCCACATGTAGTGAAAATTGCCCAAACACAGTAACGCACCAAAACATCTAGAAACACAACAAGCCTAATAGAAGCATAACAAGTTTTTGTAAGATGATTTGGAGGCATTCTTGGATGAGTTTTTTGCTGGAAAATATATGGTTGGAAATATGAAGATGTCTAATACACAACGGAGTCACTAAGAACTACAAAAAATTGCTTGAAACCCCTCAAAAATTGGCTTCAAGTCAAACTTTCCAAAAACGTAGCAAGTGCCCTCAAAAAGTGGCAGAAAGGTGAAAAATAGGCAATGTTTGACCATTTTCTGAAAATTTGTGAATCTCCAAGTGTCTCCATGTACTTTTCTGAAATAATTATGCCATAATATATCTCCACATGCTTGAAATTATGCATTTATACTTCCTGAGAAAAAGTGCAGGAACTACTTCATGTGTTTCTGTAGGGTCAAATTTCTACATTTTTTGTAAAAATAGGGATCAAAGATGGAGTGATATCTCTTTAACCATAAAATTTTTTTCAAAACGGGGAGATTTTTTTGTAGATAAGGTTGTTGTGAAGTAAAAGCTCTCTCATTTTTTAAAATTAATTCCCATAGTCTCGGAATCTGTGCCACAAAAGAATGGCTAAAACAAATAATTAAATTGGAGAATTTGTTTTTCTAAAAAATAGGCTTCAAACTTTGCTGCATATCTCCCAAATCATAACACATGTGCATAAAACGAAGGAATTTTTTTTCTTTGGTCTATGATTGACAAAAACCTCTTTCACGTTTGTAAAATTCATCTCCATCACTTTAGAAACTGATTTTGAAGTAAAATTGTCCCTGTGTGCAACAAAAGACCTCAAAACCCTAAAAATCATGCCAATCACCTCCTTCTTTTGACACCTGAAATTTCACCCCTGCTACGATGTCTTGATCCTTCTTGAAGATAATGGAAAATAGGCTTGTTAATTCATGATGGTAAACTACCTCTTGCAATTTTAGACAATACCCTAGGCAACCTGCCTGCTCAAATGATCTTCTAATGAATTCTGATGCATTGACCTCTTGCATATGAGTTGGCTCATACCTTGACATATCTCCTCCCTTATACCTCATCCTTTCAATGGTCTTCACCATGTTTATAACTTCACTTTTGATAGAAAACCCTAGTTTCAAACAAGAGAGGGCAAGGGACTTTGAGCTGCAAAACAGGGCTAAAAATGTAGCAAATTGAGGGAAGGGAATGGAGGGGATGGGGGGTAAGAAAAAAAATGAAAAAATTATGGGAGATAGGGATATGTGTTAGGGACACAGTGAAAGTGAAATTTCTCAAAATGAGTGAGAAATGGGGGTTAGGAGGAGGAAGGCGGGGAAGGAAAAGCAAAACTTGCATGCTTCATAATAAGTTAGGTTTCCTAGGAAAATGATAAATAGAGAGGTACAGTGGGGAAGAGTGGGGAAAGTTTGATGAGGATAGTGAAGGATGTGTGAACCTAAAAACAAGGAGAATCCCTCTCAACTAAATCTATATACAATTGGAAGGGAAAACATAACAAGAAAATGCAACAAACCCTGGGGATAAGTTTTGATCAAATTTCTGAAGAAAAAGACTGCAATTAGGGTTTTCAAAGTTGGAATTACTTGTTTAAGGAACTCTCTAAGCATTGAGATGATGATAAGACCCTTTCTTTCTTCCTTTGGCCTTCAAATCAAAAGTGCAGCAACACCCTCCAGAAACGGAAAAAACTAATGGAAGAGTAGTAGTGAACAAAATTCAAAGTTTTGGTGGCTATGGTAGCTCTTCAAATTGAAGGAGAGGATCTCTTGAAACTTGTGTAAGGATGGAATTCAGTTTTGAATTGCTTAAATGTTCTTTTATAACTCAAAAAATCGATTTTGGCTTGGTAGTGAAGTGACATCATGTACTTTAACCAAATGAATTTATGATGTGATTTTATCCATAAGTTCTAACTCTCATGACAATCTACTAGTTTTGGATGAGGATGACATGAATCCAAATGGAAATATGATGACACTCTTGACACTCTCATGATTAACCTTATGACACCATGACTCTTCCTTTCCAGATTTATAAATAATGACACCTAACAAAGGAAAAATGAACCATGGTGACTAAATGACTAATGAAACTGATTATGATTTGACCTTGATGATCATGACATGGGAGTAACAATCGCACTTAGACAATGACTTGACCTTTTGACAACCAATAGAGGTGTCAAATTTTATTTGAAAATATAACAATTTGACCATAAGACTCTAACTACAGTAAAAAGAGTCAATTTGATAACTATGACTATTAGACACTAACATTGGCTCCAATGGGGATGGCGGCTCCTTTAGGAGGTGTCAAGAACACCATAGAACAGTTAGCCTTGTTTATTGGGAAATGGAGTCACTGCAGCTACAATATTCAAACTGACTAAAATTAAACCAAAAACTGAACTGTACCATCAACTGCAAACTCTACTGGAAATTGACACTGAAAAAGATGCTTAGAATGTTGCATGAGGGGAATTTTGAGGTATAAAATGGGCCTCCTAAGAAAATTATAGAATAATAGTGGAAATAATAAAATAAGATTTGATTACATCATCAAATTTTAGAGGGAAAAAAGAAAAAACTACTATTTCAACTTATCTCCCAAATTTTTTACTCTAATTTCGAGTGGGAGTACTCGTTGGATGCAAAATATAATTCCTCATCCAAGGAGTACCCATGTTGCATACTTTCGATGGATCCTGCTACACGAAAAATGAGAAATACATGAAAAACGTGATTGCAATCATGTTTTTTCATGTATTTCTCATTTTTTTTTTAGCAGCATCCATCAAAAGTATGCAACATAGGTACTCCTTGGATGAGGAATTAAATTTTACATCCAATGAGTACTCCTACTCGAAATGTGAGTGAAAACTTTGGGATATAAGTTGAAAATACGAGTTGAAAAAGTAGTTTTATTATTTTTTTATTTTTTTATCTTTTTACCCTTTTACTTAAAAAATGGTGAATCATCCCCCATGGTTGACATCATCATCTTGAATCCTATTGGTTCTTATAAAGTTTATTTTGGTTGTACATTTTTCTTAGGAGGCCCATTTTAGTCCTCAAAATTCCCCTAATGAGCTTATTCATCACACCTTACCTACTCTAACTGATCCATAAATCACCTGATCAAGTGAAATGAAACAACCAATGCAACCATACAAGAATTTTATCCCCTGATTAAGTTCTTTTCATATGTTTTTTTATGAAAAAAATAGAAATTATGCATGATGAAAGATCCAATAAAAACTTGCAAACACATCCAAATTTGGTAGGATTGAAAAATTTGGGTCCCCTTGTTGGCTCCAAAAATGGTGCAAATGGATATTCAATCAAATGTGCACTAAGTTTTAGCTCATACAATAGATTGTAATTCTGCTCTAGGTGGCATTCATACCATGAATATAAAATTTCATCCTCATCCTTACTCTCCCGATATGACTACAAATTTTCGCATGACCTTTGTAATAAGACTCCTGTTGAATAAGACAATGAATCTGGATGCAAAACTAAATCATTATCAACCTTATATTCAAACATACAACTATCTAAAGGATGAGAATTTTGAATACAAATATCATCCATATAATTTCCTACTGGATCATTCCAAACATGAAAAAACTATTGTAACCTGTTTTGGGTCAGTTATGATGAAACTACATGATCTTGCATAAACTCTTCATGTTCCACACTTTCAACTGCTTTGAAATTTTTTGCATTTTCTTCATTTTTTTCATGGCTAATATGTGTAGGCTGAGTTCTATATTTGAGTTTTTTTAACTGTACTTCCTTCTCCCAAAAACATGGCGCTAATTTCCTTGAAGAGTCAATTTCAATTTCAACAACATTGTCATCATCATACTGATCATACTTGGGTAGATCATCAATATAAGTAATGTCATCAAGCATACACACTGGATCAGAAGATTTCTTCTCCATAGGTTGATCCAAAAATCCATTTTCAAGACTGCCCATAAATGAA
Source organism: Pinus albicaulis (assembly GCA_034641835.2). Classification (NCBI taxonomy): domain Eukaryota; kingdom Viridiplantae; phylum Streptophyta; class Pinopsida; order Pinales; family Pinaceae; genus Pinus; species Pinus albicaulis. The sequence continues at coordinate 878,963,453 of CM076578.1, forward strand.
TACATAAAGAAATCATTTTCTAATATGGGATTAGCAGGAAAATGGTTAGGGTCAGCAACCTCTTCTTCTTCTGCAATAAGTGGGACATGGTGTTTTTGAACAAAAAATTCATCTCTCATGGTGATCTTTTGCATCATTTCTTCCATCATGCTTACCAAAATGTCAAGTTTATCTTCTGAAGTTGTCAAGTACTCCTCTATGTCATCCCTCTCTTTTGCCTTCAATTTTGACCTTTTGACTAGAATATTAGCTTCCACATCTATTACGTTGTCTTGCATTTCTTCGAATTTTGTATTGTTAATTTCTCTTGAAATTGAAATTCCATTTCTAGATCAAAAGCATTTGGGTAGTGTAAGAGAGCTAGACCAAGAGGAGGTTTTATATCAACAGTCATTGAATGCTATACTTGATTGAACCTAGCTAGAAAGTGTTGCACTGTTTCTCCTGGATGTCTCTTCAAATGATTATATTCTTCTAAAATCAGAAAATTATTCCTCTTGATCACCCATTTATCAAGGAAGAATTTCACAAATTGATGGAAATCGAAAATTCTTGCAGTTGGCAAGTTTTTGAACCGTTTCTTGGCTTTGCCTTACAAATATAGAGCAAAAATCCTAATACTAACATCATATTCTTCAACCTCAAAAAGGTCAAGAAAATTTTGAAAAACATGAATGTGTTTTCAATTGTGTTGTTACCATATTATCCATCAAACCTGGGAAGACATTTGTAATAATTTTCAGGAAATCATGGAGTATAGGAGGTAATATGAATGACTTGTATCTATCTAGAATTTTAGAAGGTATAGGAGTATGTACAGAAGTCATAAGATTATTCTTGATCTCTTGAGGCTCATCAAGCTGAAGATGGTCATCACAAGATTCAGAAGAAGGGTCTTGACCAAGATAAAAAAACGTAAGAAGAATTTGAATTCACAATTTTCAAAGGAAAGGAATCAACTGCATGTTTGTGATCTTTTCTCAAATATAGTATACATTGGAATTAATTCTTGACATTCTCAGGAAAAGAGAAGAAATAATTTATGACAAAGAACATGATGTTTTGGATGAAAGTCCAAGTTGAAAACCTCATTTTCCTATATTGTCCTTTCATGTTTATGTTGGTAAGGTTCATCCTCCAGTGGAGTATTTGAATTTGATTTCAAAAATGGATTTGGAGTCACTAGGTGAATGATTCCAGCCTTCCTGTGTCTCACCAATTTCTACCATAAGAAAATCAGATCTGATCATTGTCATTCACACCGAGGGAAAATATGACATTTCGCTCCCTCACAACGGCACCAAAATGTTAGGGCTCCTTGCTTCCCAAGGTTGAGAAAGGAAACCAAAGAGGTAACCACATACCAACTTTTGACTTGGTATGTAGCCCTAACAAATTAGAGAGGGATCTCTCAAAATAAACCTCACAGCCAATGGAAGTGACTGGATATTATTAGGGTTTTAGGTTATTTATCATCTCAGTAGGGTTTTGATTAGATTTTTCTGGAGAAGAAGCACCAGGTTTAGGAACTAAGCTAGGTATTCCAAAATATCAATTGCATACATAGAATGAGGTATGGTAGGTGTAATCAGTAACACAAAATATATTTTTCATTGTAGTATGGTCATGATGGAATCAGATATAGAAACTAAGTGAGCATACATGCATGAATTCACTTGTTAGAGGATAAAAACTTATATGAAAATAGCAGACAAAACAGAACATTTACAAAATGAAATATGTTCAACAACTTAAGATATAATAACGAGAAGAAATATAGATAGTTATAGAAAGTATCTAATAATAAAATGCATTTGGAAATACTGAAGAGAACAATACCATTGATCACAACAAATGAATCTCACAATAATAGTTGCAATTGTATTATATTTCTGCAAAAAGCCAAGTACACTAGTTCAAAAAGTATGAACTTCAAGTATCCAACCCTCTCAATGACTTGATTCTAAGTACATGTAGAATAAAAAAGAGTCCACTTCTAGGGGTCAAATCCTTATCCATATCAACTAATTAATGAACCTATTGACTCATTTCCTAATCCTAGGTAAGTTAGAAACAACTTTCCCCTTTTTTAGCTAACTAATTGAGATTTTCTCAAGGCAATAATCATAAGGTTCTTTACAAAATTGACCATTAATAAGCCTATTAATCATCAAACAACTCATGAGCCAGCTGTTAAATCGACCAAGTTTGACCTTTGACCTCCATGTGTAGTGAAAATTTCCCAAACACAGAAACACAACAAAACAATTAGAAACACAAGTCTAGCAGATTTAGCACAACATATTTCTGGAAGATTATTTGGAGGCCTTCGCAGATGCATTTTTTGCTGAAAAATATATGGCTAGAAAGATGATTATGTATACTACACAATTGAGTCACTAAGAACTACAAAAATATTCTGGAAACTCCTCACAACTTGGCTTGAAGTCAAATTGTCTAAAAATGCAGCAAGTGCCCTGAAAAAGTGACAGAAAGGTAAAAAATAGGTAATGTTTGACCATTTTCTAAAAAATTATGAATCTCCAAGTGTCCCCATGTACTTTTCTGACATCATTATGCCATAATATATCTCCACATTCTTGAAAGTATGCATTTATACCTCTTAAGAAAAATAGCATCAACTACTTGTTGTGTTTCTATAGGGTCAAATTTCTGCATTTTTTGTAAAAATAGGGGTCAAATATGGAGTGATATCTATTTAACCATAACACTTTTTACAAAAATGGGAGATTTTTTTGTAGATAAGGTTGTTTTTAAGAAAAACCTCTCTCAGTGTTTTGAAATTCTTTCCCATCTTCTTGGAATTCGTGCCACAAAAGAGCGGCTAAAACATACAACTAAATTGGAGAATTTGATTTTCTGAAAAATAGGCTTCAAACTTTGCTCCATATATCCCAAATAATAACACCTATGCATAAACTATAGAAATTTTTTTTTTCTCTATTCTCTAGTTAATGAAACATCTTTCACTTTTGTAAAATTCATCTTCATCACTTCAGAAACTTATTTTGAAGTAAAATTGTCCCTCTGTGTAGCAAAAGATCTCAAATCCCTAAAAATCATTCTAATCACCTCCTTCTTCTGACACCTGAAATTTCACCCCTGCTATGATGGCCTGATCCTTCTTGAAGTTAATGGAAAATAGGCTTGTTAAATCATGATGGCAACCTACCTCTTGCATTAGATAAAATCCTAGGGAACCTGCCTGCTCAAATGATATTCTCATGAATTCTGATGAATTGACCTCTTGCATATGAGTTGGATAATATCTTGAGATCTCTCCCCACTTATACCTCCCCCTTTCACTGTTCTTCAACATGTTTATAACTTCACTTTTTATAGAAAACCCTATTTTCAAACAAGAGATGTCAAGGGACTTTGAGCTGCAAAACAGGGATAAAAACACATCAACTTGGGAAGGGAGTGGAGGGGATGGGGGGTTGGAAAAAATCTAATAAAATTATGGGAGATAGGGATAGATGTTAGGGACACAGTGAAAGTGAAATTTCTCAAAGTGAGTGAGAAATTATGGGGGAAAAGGGAAAACACGGAATTGTGCTTTCCAGAAGCACAACAACAAGTTGGGTTTTATAAGGGAAATGATGAAATGAAGGAATTTTAGTGAGGGGAAGAGTGGGGAATGTTTGATGAGGATAGTGAAGGATGTGTGAACCTAAAAACAAGGAGACCCTCTCAACTGAAGCTATAGACCATTGGAAGGGAAAACACAACAAGAAAATGTAGAAAACCCTAAGGATAGGTGTTGATCAAATTTCTGAAGAAAAAGACTGCAATTAGGGTTTGCAAGGTTGGAATTACTTGTTTAAAGAACTATTGAAGCATTGAGATGATGACAAGGCCCTTTCTTTCTCCCTTTGGCCTCCAAATCAAAAGTGCAGTAACACCCTCCAAAAATGAAACAAACTGATGGAAGAGCAGTAGTGGACAAAATTTAATGTTTTTGTGGCTATGGCAGCTCTTTAAATTGATGGAGAGGAGATATTGAAACTTTTGGAAGGATGGAATGAAGTTTTGAAATGCTTTGATGTCCCTTTATAACTCAAAAACTCGATTTTGGCTTATTAGTGGAGTGACATCATGTACTTTAACCAAATGAATTTATGATGTGATATTCCCTATGTGCTATAGAAATTATACAACATGCATGTATATATTGGATTCACCTTATCTAAAAATGTACTAAAGTTAAATACTGGATCACTTCTTCAAATCTTTTGCTAAATTAAAAACATAATCGCTAATCACATGAACATGAAGAAAGATCAATCACACAAAACACAGATAATTTCCTGGGGAAAGCTTGCTGCTCAAAAACACTCTATCATATAGTGTATATTCCACAAGGAATCATGAAAAAAATTACATACAACTCTTCTCACAAGAGCCCTCTTGTATTCAGCTAATTGTCTCACACTGATCCAGACAAAATCGGGCCAATACTCAGCCAATTCTCATCCTGTCTTCAGCCTGCTTTGCTCACACAATTCATGATGAATGCAATCCCTAATCACAAGGAATTCCATCCTTCCTCAACTGCACTGAGTATCATGGGAATCCTCTGGTGTTTTAACTACATCGAGGTAGCCTTCTAATATCACAACTGATAGTCACACTTCCCTTTCACCTAGATCTCAACTAGGTGTCCACTGGAACTGACATGCATGCACATAATAATAGCGATTCCTCAATTGCATGTGAGATCATTTATTGTGGATTAATTAATATTTAATTCACTTGATCTCTCACTAGTGTATCTAACAGTTACAACTAGCACAACTAAGTTTAACTCACTTAACTAAGATTAACTGATTACAACCTACATTAACTAATTCATCACTGCACTTCGAATTCTGTTACAACTAGAATTACTCTACATGCCTCACCAACTACCTCTAACTCGAAATCCACTAGATAACTGAGTTTATAAATCTCAATTAACTATTACAAGTTATCATTGAGAATAGATTGCAATTTATTGTCCATATTAATTAAAGGATAAATGAAATAGACATGCACCAAAATAACCTTGTGGGCCCCAACCTAGTGTAGGTGCTTAATGCACTAGGCGTGGGTGTTGAATGCTGTTTCCGGATGAAAATTTCATGTTTCTTGTTGCAAACTTCAACACTCCCTCTCAACAAGAAAGGAATGTCCTTTCATGTGACATGCACCTCATGCATGCAACATGCAACCTCATGCATGCGACATGCAACGTCATGCATGTCACATGAAACCTCATGCATGTGACATTAAACCTCTTGCATGCGATATGCAACCCTTGTGTGCAACATTTCTCTAGTGTTTCTCGCACATGAAACCTTTACGTGCAACACTTCCGAAACTAAATAGCCTCCAAACAACTAAATCAATATAATGCATCTGTCATCAAAGTCTTTTGACTGGTGCTAGCTACTGCACATGTCCACTAGATCCTCTGCGCTGCTGACATCTGCATCCATGCACTTTGCACTTGCTGCCAACTCTGATCTGTGCTCTAGTATCTGACACTGTCACTTTGATTTCATGTCCTCCTGACATCTGACTGCATCAATCTAACTTATCCTAATATTGCTACACTATGGGCTCCTTGTAGCCAGGTTCGATCCATCAGACCCACAATCTCTAAGATCCTGCCCAAATTTCTTCTTTGGATTAATCATGCATATCGCCCCACGTCAAACCTATAGGTATAGCTGCATGCACTCCCTTTTCCCATCTAGCTCAAAATTTCTCTACATGAGTGGTTTCTCCCACTCCCTGATCCTTTGCATGTGGCTGCTCCACATCTTGAGGTTCATTCTTACCTGCATGCAAATTCTACCCCCCTTCAAGGGTCAATTGCATGGCTTTCTCACACTTCCAAATGATTGGAAGCTCTATAGAAATCACATCTACATCAAGTCTATAGAGATTATTAACTTGAATCCCAATCTTTTTGGCTTGTCCTGTTGCTTTGTGTTGCAGGAAAAATTTTCCTTCACTGAAAACAACATCATAGCCTCTATCCTCTAACATTGCAACTGAGACTAAATTTTTCTTCAAACCTGGTACATGCATTACATTTTTTAATTGAAATGGTTTACCTAACTCCCTCTGAAAGGTAATGGTACCAATCCCAATAGCACTATACCATCTGTCATTTCCCATTTCAATATGCATATGGAGATCCTTATCCTCCAAGTTACTAAAATTTCCTTGTCTCCTGTCATGTGAAAGGAATCACTACTATCAAATTACCACCCTGATCCCAATGCACTTGACACAATGCATGCAATCAATGAGAATTCAAGCTCAAATTGTGAGGCCAAAGCCTCACTAGCTGCAGATCTTCCAGTCCTCTTGTTCTTCTTCTTTTGTGGACAGTTTTTGGCAGAATGTCCATACTCATGACAGTGAAAAGACTTCACCCTGGACATGTCGCACTCCTTTCCATCTTCACCGACCTCAGATTTGGAATGGAATTTCTTCCCCTTCCCCTTCTTCGCCTTGGCATCCAAAGCACAATCTTTTTCATCTTCATTCTTAGATGAAGATTCATCTCTGGTATTCCGTCTAAACTCCTCCTGCACCAAATACGTCAATAGTCGTTCCCAATATGGCAACTTTTCCCTTCCATTGACAGAGTCTTGATAACTATGAAAACTTTTGGGAAGTCCTAGGAGAGATTTGCTCACCAAATCATCATCAAGGATAGTTATTCCTACACTCCCAAGTTCATCCCGACATTGGACAAACTTTGTTAAGTATATCGGAATAGTGTATTCTTTTCCATCTTGATCTTCTTGAGTTTATCTTTGAGCGTCAATTTCCTGTGGTCGCTTTTGCTTTGTAATAGATATGTCAAAGCCCTCCACATTGCATATGGTGTGGATTTCCTAAGGAAGCTTGAGACAATGTGGTCTCGTACTCCCTCCAATGGGATCCTCCTCGCCTTTTCCACTTTCTTTTTCAATGCATCAAGATTTGCAGCATCTGTAGCATCAGGTTTAGGAACATCTTTGTCAATGAATTCCTTCAACCCATTTTCTTCAAGTACTACCTCCATCCTATATTTACAAGCAATATAGTTAGAGCTTCCTTGCAGTGCATACTCCAATATCAAGCCATTGAAATCCATTTCAATATTGAATTAGCTGTAGCACCAAGAAAGTATTTCTGCAAATTCGAATTCTATCGAGTCACAAACTTAACTCCTCCTTCACTTCCGCAATTTCTTGTGCTCTGATACCATGTAGAAATTATAGAACATGCATGCATATATTGGATTCACCCAATATAATAATGTACTAAAGTTAAATACTGAATTGATTCTACAAATCTTTTGCGGAATTGAAAACACAATTGCTAATCACATGAACATGAAGAAAGATCAATCACACACAACACAAATAATTTCTCGGGGAAAGCTTGCTGCTCAAAACCCCTATATCATATAATGTATATTCTACAAGGAATCATGAAACAATTACATACAACTCTTCTCATAATATCCCCCCTATATTTAGCTAATTGTCTCACACTAATCTAGACAAAATCGGGCTAATACTCAGCTAATTCTCAGCCTTTCTTCAGCCTGCCTTTCTCATGCAATTCATGATGAATGAAATCCCTAATCACAAGGAATCCTAGCCTTCCTCAACTGCACTGAGTATCATGGGCATCCTGTGGTGTTTTAACTACATCTGGGTAGCCTGCTAATATCACAACTGATAGTCACACTTCCATTTCACCTAGATCTAAACTGGGTCTACACTGGAACTGACATGCATGCTGTTAATAATAGTAAATCCTCAGTTGCATGTGAGATCATTGATTTTGAATTAATTAATATTTAATTTACTTGATATCTCACTAGTGTTTCTAACAGTTACAACTAGCACAATTGAGTTTAACTCACTTAACTGAGTTAAAATTATTACAACCTGCATTAACTAATGCACCACTTCACTTAGAACTCTGTTACAACTATAATTACTCTACATGGCTCACCAACTAACTCTAACTCGAAATACACTAGCTAACTGAGTTTATAACTCTCAATTAACTATTACAAGTTATCATTGAGAATATATTACAGTTTATTTTCCATCTTAATTAAGGGATAACTAAAATAGACATGCACCAAAATAATCCTGTGGGCCCCACCCTAGTGTAGGTGCTTAATGTACTAGGCATGGGTGCTGAATGTTGTTTCTAGATGCCAATTTCACTGTTTCTTGTTGCAAACTTCAACAAGTGCTAACTCTCATGACACTCTACTAGTTTTGGATGAGGATGACATGAGTCCAAATGGAAATATGATGACACTCATGAAACTCTCATGATCAACCTTATGACACCATGACTCTTCCTTTCTAGATTTATAAATAATGACACTTAACAAAGGAAAATGACCTATGGTGACAAAATGACTCATGAAAATGATTATGATTTGACCTTGATGATCATGACATGAGAGTAACAGTTACACTTAGACAATGACTTGACCTTTTGAAAACCATGAGAGGTGTCAAATTTTATTTGGAAATGTAACAATTTGACCATAAGACTCTAACTACAGTGAAAATATTCAATTTGATCACTGTGACTATTAGACGCTAACACCTTGTAGCTTTAGAAGTCTTTCTTCTTCTTTCCCTGTCATGGAAAGTGAGTGATATGATTCTTTTATGACCTCGACCTTGCCATAAAATATATGAATGTAGTGTCCTTGCTAGTGGATGTGGACAAATACAACTAGTTTCTCCTTAGCTCCCAAAGGTATAGAATGTCATGTTGAAGAAAGTTTGGAATACCAGGAAATTTGAGCCTAATGGTGCCAACCCCTGATGGCTTGAGTTTTGACTTATCTAAAAAATATACTGCTCCATCAACATTGTTAGTGAATTATTCAAAAATATCTCTCTTAAAATTCATGTGGCAAGTTGCCCCCGAATCAAGCAACCAATCATCTTTCCATGAAGCAAGTGAAGCATTGAAAAATTCTTCAATTAATCCAATATTGCAATGTGCCAAAACATAGTGAGGAGATTCGGGTGCTTTACCTTTCACTTTGTCGTTGGTTTTACCTTTGGATTCATTTATTTCTTTCTCAATTCTGTCCCAAGGAAACTTACATGTGGATGCATCACGTCCATCTCTATTGCATCGAATACAATGAAGATTAGACTTTTCTCCTTGGATCGGTCTGGCCCCCATGCCTCTAAAATTCCTCCTTATTCTTCCTCTTCAACCACCTCTTCCTCTAGAATAATATTGTGAATGAATTTTTTAAAAATATGTGTATTGTGTAAAAGTGATTGCACGTTTGGTGGTAATTTTGTAAAAAAAATGCACTTTGATATATATAGAGATAACATAGATATTGTATCAGGGAGGGGGGGGTCAACATATGGGGGGAGGTTTTCATTGGGAACCGAAGCAGAGTTATATAACTGTTTTATATGTTTTATATATATTATGCATTATATGGTGGTATTGGCAGAGTTATAACCAATGTTTAACTGGACAGGCAAAGGGGAGGAGATATATAACCAGGGCCATACCATTCAATGTAATATCAACAAAGGTATGGTGGTATCAGGTGTTAAAACGATAACCAGAGGAGGAGTATTAACTAAAGTATGACCAAGATTATGAACCTGTGGAGGAGGCGGTATGGTGGTTTGATTCCACAATGGGTGGTTTATTAACTATGTAGGGAGGTTTTGTATTAACTATGTGGGAGGAGGAGTGGTATATGAGCTAGGATTAATATACGAGTGGGGGAGTATTACCAATTAATTGTGTGGAGAAACCGATGGAGTGGTGGAGTGGTGTGATAGTGCAACAGTCACACAACCACAAGCACGCAAATCTGAGAGTATGGTAAGTACTATGGTGGTATGATGCCACTGGTTCAAATCTAGCTTGTTCCTATGTGGAGGCACCAAATTATAGTGGAGGAGGAGCGTCATGAATGATACACATGTTGAACATAGAATATGAAGGGATATAGGAGAAGAGTGGTGGTATATACAAGCAGAGACAGTGTATTATGAAAATGTATTAAAATGGGTTCAAAATGATAGAAATGAAAGTTTGGTGGTAGGTGGGTTCAGGCATGATGGTGTGATGCCGTAAGGAGTAACATGAAGATACTACAAAGTCACCTGTGCCATAACATAGAGATAATACCTAACCACCTACACCATTTAACAAAAAAAACTTCAGGCTTACCACTCTTCCACTGCGTAACAATCATGGAGGTTATGTATAAACCCAATACAATATAGTGCTTCTAGGAAGCACAACAATCTCTTTCAATCTCAATTGAATGCATGAACACAATTATCACAACATTTGAGCATCATGGTTTTCTCACTCAACTTTATTGAGTGTTTCGACCAACATTACAGAACTCATGCAACATGTAGATAAATTGACAGAAATGATAGATTCTAGAGCTTCCAAAATATGGCAGAAGAGAGTTACAAGAGAAAAGGGAAGCTAAAGTGGAGCTAGCTCTGATACCATTTCAGGCCAAGAGGTAACTCAAATTAATTGTGTTTTTGCATTAAGACTGATCATAGATATATACATGGAGGGAGAGAATATTAGGCTTCATCTCCTAGTGTCTCTTCATATTTATATTCTCCTTATTTTATATTTACACTATTTTACATGGAATACCTAATCCCAAAGATTAGGTGTCAACAATATGGTGAAGGAATTCTGAGGCATCCAAGCTTGATTTTATTTTGTGATCTCGACAGGTGAGATCATGGTATGGTAATGGTGGAGGTGGTTTAACCTATGGATTCTCTTGGTTTTTTACAGATTGGTTTATCCCACGAGATCCCTAATTCATGCTTGAAATATGGCATGAGGGTGATTGGCTGAAAAAAATATTTGGTTCATCCCAATATATGGTCGAGTGGTATGTGGAAGTCTCAAACCTGGATGGATTTTTCCTATGTTTATCAAAATCTAAGTTTCTCTTTCTTTTGATGAGTAAATTTACTTATTATTATGTGGCTTTAATGATTTTTCTCTCATTGTTATTTATCTAGTTATATTTTGGTTATAAGAATGGTTGTATGACATATATTAGTCATGGCTCTCTTCATGTTTTACTTGTAACTGAATGAATAACGAACGCAAGAACTAATTGGTGTCATGACAACTATTGTGAGAAGGCATTGATCATTCTTGTTAAGCCTCAGATAAGTTTTCAGATCCGTATTTTTAGATATGTATTCATGATATGTAGGTTGCATGTTTATTGGGTGTTTAACGAAATCTAATTCCTAGTTGGGAGAGTTCAAGTCAAGTCCTGGTTAAAGTTTTTGTTTATAAGCCTTGTTTCTATGTCATTCATCATTTTTGGAAGTTTCATTGAGTTTTCGGTAGAGGGCTGATTCCTAGCCCTAAAAAAGTGGCTCATAATTCGGGTTCGCTGGCATTGAACTGACTGGAAAAGTCCGCATTCGATGGAATTCAAGCCAATGGGAGTGAATGGAGGGATATATTCACTTTGGCAACAAGGAGGGAAATATTCTCCTGGTATAGTAGATACATTGAGGAGTTTGAGGGTAGAGATACGAAGTTGCAAATAAGACAATGATAGGTTGGTTTAGGCTCATGAAAGACTTACAAGGGCTCATGAGAAGCATGTATAGGTTAATGCAGCGATTCTTCGGAGCTTGTCACAATTGCAGAAACATGTACAATTGAGGATCAAGCAAGAACTGTAATATAAAATTAATGGAGCCTATGGTATCAGATCTTGGTCTGAATACAGATGGGATAGAGGGGACACAGTTATAGGTGGCATATCAATAGATACACCTGGCATGAGAACTATCATGTATGGGCATCATTCTAGTTCCTCATCTAGGAGACATCATCACAGTCATCACCATCATCATCCTTATAGGAGGAGGGAGTATTTTCCTTAGGAGTTCAATAAAGTGAATCCTCCTACATTCGATGGAGAGATTAAGAAGTCATAATATGTAGAGGAATGGTTGATTGGGATGAATAAATTATTTTGAATGCATATCTATTTAGAGAATATGAAAGCTAAGATAACCACCTTCAGTCTTAAAGGGAAAGCATATATTTGGTGGGAATATGTAAAGAATGTAAAGTGAATTTGAGAATAAGAATTGATTTGGGATGATTTTGAGAGACTCTTAAAGAAGAAATAATTATTGGAGAGGTACTATGATGCCAAAGCTAAGGAGTTTATGAGATGTCGATGGGTTCTATGATAGATGATGAGTATACTAGTAGATTCTTGGATTTTTTGAGGTTTGTGCCTTATCTCAAGGATGAGAAGGCTAAAATTCAAAGATTTATCAATGGATTTCCATCAACATATAGATCCCATATTGAGTTTTATGATCCTATATCATTGGAAAAATCCATCTAGAAGTTGAATCATTGTTATGAGTAGTCAGCGCAAAGTTGAGCCTAATAATGACTTGAAGGGAGATGATAAAGTTAAAGGGAAGTGGCCATCGAAGCGGGGAAGAACTCAAGATGCAGGAGAGAAAGAAAATTTGGTTCCTTAACATAGGTTCAAAGCAGTTGAGAAGGGACATGGGTCACAAACTAGAGAGAAAAAGACTAGAGGCGATGGTAGTGGACCATTGTAGTGCTGGATATGTGGGAAAGATCATCACAAGATGGATTGTCCATTGTACCAGGGAGTTAGGACTCATATCTATAGTCCCGAGGAGGCGCATAAATTTGGGGATGTTGGCGATAGCATTCCTCGGATTTATGCAGCTATGGAAAATAAGCATGAATATCATCAGGAATCCATTATTGAGATGAAAGGTAAGCTCTTTGATCAAGTTGTTTCTATTTTTATTGACCCTAGATATAATTATAGCTATGTTAATCCTAACGTGGTGGATAAGTGTGGCATGAGAAAAGAAGTGCATGCAGAGTCTTGGTTGGCATAGTTGGTTATAGGTACTAAGAAGAGAGTTCATCACTGGGTAAGAGCTTGTGCATTTTAATTGAATGGTATGCCCAGAACAACACATTAATGTACTGCCATTGGGTTCATATATTATTATTTTAGTTATGGATTGGTTGTATCTTCACAGGACCAAGGGTGATTTCTATGACAAGGCTATTGAGTGCTTGGATGATAATGGGGAAAAAAATATTGTAGGGAAATAAGAAGCCTACATTAGTGAGGATGGTCACAACTATGTAGGAAAAGCGTAGTTGTAGGAAGGGGTGTGTAATGTTTGCAGTTCATATTTCCAGTGACAAGGGTAAGTATGTTAAGGATGAAAAAATATTCAAGAGGCATCTAGTTTTGCAGCAGTTTCAAGAGATATTTTCTACAAAGAATCCAGAGTTACCTCCTCATAGATAAGTGGAATTTTCTATTGAGTTGGTACCAAGGGTAGTGCCAAAATCAAAGGAAAAATACAATATGAGCACTCCAGAGATAATACAGTTGAAGTTACAGTTGAAGGAAATTATTGATAAGAGATACATTAGCCCAAGTGTACCGCCTTGGGGTGCACCAATATTGTTCTTGAAGAATAATGATGATACTATCAAGTTGTGCATTGATTACAATAAATTGAAAAAGATGATGATCAAGAATAGGTACCCATTGTTGAGGATTGACGACTTATTTGATCAGTTTTAGGGAGCAACAATGTTCTCTAAGATATAATTGAGATCAGGATACCATTAAGTACACATCAAAGAAGAGGACATCTACAAAACTGCTTTCAGGACTAGGTATGGGCATTATGAGTTTTTTTAGTTCCTTTTGGTTTGACTAATGCCCCATATACTTTTATGTGCTTGATGAATAGTGTGTTACATCCTTATTTGGACAAGTGTTTTACTGTATTCATTAATGACATATTGATAGATTCTAAGAATGAGGAAGATCATGCTGAGAATTTAGCAGCAATGTTGATATTTCTAAGAGAGAATAAGTTGTATGAAAATCTTAGAAAGTGCAATTTATTTTATACAAAGGTACATTAATTGGGACATGTTGTTTCCAAGGAATGAATAGCAATAGATCCAGAAAAGATAAAATCTATCATGGAATGTGATACTCCTAGAAATGTGGATGATGTCAGATAATTCATGGGGTTAGAAGATTAATACAGGAGGTTCATCAGTAACTTCTCATGAATTTACTATTCAATTAAATCATTGTAGAGAAAAGGTAAGAAGTTTTAATGAATAGAGGAATGTGCAACTTCTTTTAAGCAATAGAAGAAGTTGTTGACAAATTCTCGAGTGTTAAATATTGCAAATCCGGATAAAGAGTTTTTGGTGTGTACAAATTATTGCAAGAGAGGGATCAGTGGGGTCCTTATGCAGGAGTGACAGGTGGTGTGTTATGAGTCCAGGAAATTGAATGAGCATGAGAAAAACTACGTGATTCATGACCTTGAGTTGGAAACTATCATTCATGCCTTGAATATGTGGAGGCATTATCTTCTTGGAAGGAGGTTTGTATTGATGAGTGATCACAATGGATTGAGATATTTGTTTGACCAACTAAATCTAAATGCCAGGAAATATATATATTTGGATACCCTTAGCGAGTTTGACTTCAAAATCAGATACATCAAGGGAAAGGAGAACAAGGTTGCGGATGCTCAGTAGGAAAATGCAGTTGAACCATGTTGCAACAGTGAGCTCATATGGGACAGATTTACAAGATCATATCTTACAGGCAGGATAACGGGATGATAGGTACACAGAGTGTAAGCATAGTTTACAATAGGGTACAGATGATGAGGATGTGGATGACAGTGAAATCAATAAGCTTATGTTGACAGTGAACTCAATAAGCTTATGTTGAGGGATTTTCATGCAAATCCATATTTAGGTCACCTAAGATATCTGAAGACATCGACATCAGTGAAGAGGTTCTAATATTGAATGAATTTGAAGAAGGAAGTGGCAAAATTTGTGGCTAGGTTCTTGGACTATCAGCCAATGAAAAAATAGGGTAAACCTATAGGTGGGTTGTTTCAGCCTATTCTGATTCTAGAGTGGCAGTGGGAATTTATTTCCATGAAATTCATTATAGGTCTTCCGAGGACATAAAGGAAACATGATTCTATCATGGTTTTGGTCAACAGGTTGAGCAATGTAGCTCACTTCATTCTAGTAAAGACTACTTATTCAACTAGTGAGGTAGAATAGGTTTTCATCATGGATATTGGTGAGCCCTGGTATTGCACCAAGAGTGTTGCAAATCCCAGGGGTTTCCCTACTTTACTTTATCAACCCAGGGTTCTTACAAAATTAGAGGTGAAAATGCTATATACACAACAGATTAATTCTACATATAATCCTCTTCTGCTCTACAAAAGGGTGCTACTTCTAGGGTTTCTCAGTGCAGTATGTCACACTTCAAAGAAACTAAAATAAATTGCAGAAAGGAAACTAAACTAAATTGCTGAAAATAAATGATAGGAAAGGAAACTATTCTAACTTGCTGAAAAGAAATGGCAGAAAAGAAACTAATTCCAGCCACACTTAACTTGGCCAATTAGCTAAACACACCCTATTTATCCTATGATCTATCTACCATGTTATCATGCTTCCAACCATGCAACTATTCATGATCTAACTAAAATTTAAAAAAAAATTGCTTGCAGTTTGGAGGAGAAAGGGCTAAAGATTCCAAGGGAAGGCTAACCACATGACACAAGGATTAGAGGAGTGAAAACGGTGTTTAGAATTTATTAAAGTGCATAGTATCACAAAAATTATTTGGAGAGGGAGGTTTTGAAAAGTGCTATGGCGGAATTGAAATGGGAGGACGGAAGTGCAATATGCGATATGTGATATAAAAATTCGCAATATCGCAAAACCGGAGGAGAAGCAACAGTTCAATCGGGAGGAAAGTGCGAAGTGCGAAATGCGATACGGTCAAAATTTTGAAATGAGAAACGCGATAGGTGACGTGACAGTGGAGTACGGTAATATCCCAATCGGGGTTTGAAGGCAGAAAGTATTAACTGAAACCAATAGAAAATGTGATTTGTGATTTTTGGTAAGTATTTAAAGGAAAAAGGGAAAAGGTTGTGAAATGTGATGGGTGACGTGGCAGTGGAGTACGGTAATATCACAATAGGGGTTTGAATGTGGAAATTATTAACAAGAACCAAGTGGGGAATGCGATTTGCAATTGCGATAAGGCAGAAATTTGCGAAGTGTGAAATGCGATAATGCCAAAATTGTAAAATGCAAGATGCGAAGTTCGATAAGTTAGAGTTTCGAGGAGAAAGGCAGAGGTCAAACTTTTGACTAGTTTTTGTGAATAAAAATGGTGCGACAACTGCAAAGAAGAGAAGGAGGGAAATGGGGGCGCAAAAACAGTGCTCAGGCATGAAAACAAAGATGGAAAATGAAGCTGGACAGCTTGATGAACTTCTATGGGACAATTGATACTTATTCATACAATCAAACATGTTGATTCATGCACGAAAATAGACAAAATGCATGATAAAAATAGTGAATGAAAGACTCAGACTAGTAATGCAATTTCTTCCCTAAACTTAGAAGCAGTGAGCAGAAAGTAATTTTTGGCCCATGGGAAGGTATACCCTCCTCAAACTCTATGGACAGATATGAGAGGGGAAGGCTCAATCCACAACTTTTGGAGTTTTCCTATATTATATTACTCTCATAAGCAAATGAAAAAATCTACAATGACAAACTGAAAGAAAAAACTAAACAACAATGAAACTATTAGAATCTAGATAACTGTTCAGGAATAAAACTAACTAAATGGCAGAAACAAAACTAGCTAAGTGACAAAAATGAAAGAATTATAACAACAAAGAATTTGAGGCACATGGGTTGGGCCTTAACCCACGAGCCCAACTCTCTGAACCTAGATCAATAAAAATTCATCTGAATACTCATTGCATTACAAAAAAATAGTCTTATTACATCCTGAAGGTCTTAAACAACAAAATCCTAATAGCTAGGAGCTAAAGTTCCTAATGGAATCGAATGGACCAGAAACGACCCTAATTAGCTCTTGATCAACTTTATTTATCCTCAAGGGTAGCTACCAAAAACTCCCTAGAAAATAGTGATTGAGTCCACTTTGACTCCCAGTACACCATAGATTGAGTGCACTTTTGTCTTCGAGTTGCTTGGCTGCCTTTGATAGTTAAGGAGGGTGGACAACCCCCTTGAATATCTCCAATATTTCTCAATAATTTCTTGATATTGTTTTCATTGATTCTTTAATCTTGATCTTCCAGTGGCAGGGATAAAGTCCCTAAATTATCTCCTTCTCCAAATCTGCATAATCTGCCCAATATTCTCACAATATTCTACAAAAATAACCAATATTAGGCACAAATATAAAATTACCTTAAACCTTCCTAAGAACATATTAAAGCATAGGAAAACATTATTAAGTGCAAAAGGAGAGATTTAATATATCTTTTCATGTGCATAAGGAAGGTAGATGGGCCTAAGAAAGGTTAGATGGGCCTTAATTTATGTCTAATTTAGAGGCCCATCAGATACCATGAGACTGCATGGTGTTCTGAAGAATATTGCATCGGACATGGATTCCACGTTCACTTCCAAGTTTTGGAAGGACCTATTTTCAGGTTTGAGGAAAAAGTTTGCCTTCATCATGACTTATCATCCACAGGTAAATGGACAAAAAAATAGGTTCAATAGGGTATTGAAGGATATGATGAGGATGTATGTCATGCATCTGCAGAGGAGAGGGCATGCATACCTTCCATTGGTTGATTTTTCTTACCATAATGGTTATCAGGAGTCATAGAGGATGAGTCCACTTGAGGCACTCTATGAGAAGAGTTGTAACACTCCTGTCAACTAGAGTAATTCAGTGAACATGGTACTTATTGGACCAGACATGTTTGAATACATGGAACAAGAAATGAAGGTTATCAAGAAGAATATAAAGGAAACACAAGACATGAATAAGAGTTATGCAGACCAACATATGGAATTTAAGGAGTTTCATGTTTGGGAGAATGTGTATTTGGATATCAAGCCCAAGAAGAGCTCCTTGAGGATTGGATCATGTGCTAAGTTGGCACCATGATATTGTGGAAATTTTGATATCCTTGAGAGGATTGGACCAGTGGCCTATAGACTTGCAATGCCTTTGACAGTGGAATTCCTTGATGTTTTCCATGTTTAATTCCCAAAATATATGTAAAGGATGTTGATCATGTTATTGATTGATCTATATTGCAGGTGGAACTAGAATGATAGTTCCAGTAGGAACTTCATTGAATATTGAAACGAAACAACTTATGCTCGAGAATCGAGAAATTGAGCAAGTTAAAGTGCATTGGAAGCGCTTTGGGTCCGATGAAGCTACATGGGAGATGGCTGAAAAGATGTGAGATATGTTATAAATCTCCAATAAGTGATATGGTTATCATGTTGTCATGGTTGTCATGATTTTTTTTCTTTTGATCAGGATTTTATTGTAAATACTGCAACGAGTTGGGTTATAAAGCTCTAGAGGTAGTATGTTTTTAGTTTTCAATGGTTTTGCTAGTTGTAGGTGTCATAGAAAACTAAGGATGGTGTTCCCCTAAGGGGGAGGGGTATGTAGTAGGCCCATGTTAAATGCTCATGTAATAAAGTTAATAAATGAAAAATAAGACCACGGTTAAGGGACACTTATTCAAAGCCGAATGTTGGGAAAAATATCATAGTGGGCATTGTTAGGACCCTATAATTATAGGGGAATCGAGGTTGCTGAATTATATGTATTGGTTTGTCTTGCAGGACAAAAAAAATGTTTATCCTGCAAAGTGAGGCTCCCTTTCAAAAGAATCTTGAGTCAAATTCTTCATGGATCATATTTAAAAGGAGTAAGCGATAAAAAAGTCCACCCACACATCTCCAGAATGCTGCAAAATAAATATTTCTCATATATTATTTTGGTGTTGCATGGAGGCATGGATCAAAACTATATTCATATGCTAGGCTAGGTTGGTTCCATTCCCCCCCTCCATCCATTTTTGTTTGACCTTTCATCTCCCTGCCGCACCCTTCACAACCTTGTTCTCCATTTTTTCACCCATCCATCATTTTCGTCATTACATGCATAGACAAGCTTAGGATTAAATAAAAATAAAAAATGAAAATATAAAATAAAAAATAAAATATATCCTAGTTTTACATGTCACATCATGGAGTTAACTCCCCACCACTTTCCACCTCATCCACCCACCAACTCTTTAATCCGACGACCTACATTGCATTTCACAACCCCCCCCCCCCTCCACCATCCTAACCTTATCCACATAGGGGGGGTCCGAAATAGGTGGTTTTCAAAAAATCCCCCCCCCCCCCTTATGTGTCATTCCCTCATGATTTCGGACCCCCCCCACTATTACCACTTACTACTTTAGGGGGGTTTGAAATACCACTTCTTCTCCTTCAAAACCGTTTTCCCCAAATAAAAAACCGTTTTTAGCCAGTTTGACCAATCTGTTTGTGGGAGAAATTACGGGAAAATGAGAGCGAATTTTAAAAAAACAAGAAAGGTTTTTGTTTATCACGGGTTGAAGAACAAAAAAATCTCCTTTATTTTTGAAATATTTTTTCAGTTGGGAGAATCAAAGCAATCTTTTAGCCCTATTGTTCATATTTCTGTTTTTCCTATTTTAGTCATTATTTCGCGGAGACTGTTGTGGAGAGATGGAGATTAATTTTGAAAATACAAGAGAGGTTTTTGACCAGAACGGAGAAAATAAAAATAACCTCTCTTCGATTTTTCATAGGTGTCACCGTTAGGGAGAAACAACTGTCTAAGTGCGCCCCTATTATCAACAAATTCGGCCCAGTTTTCAACATTGTAGCAGTTTGTCCATTTTTAGAGAGGAGAGATTTTATCAAGTTGAATGTTTCAGGGTACCAGGCCATACGAAGAGCTAGATCCAGAGTTTAGCACTCAAAGGGAGAGTCAAAATGGCACAAATGTCAGATTTACATCGGCAAATATATGACAAACCTCACTGCAGGGAATCAAAGCAGAACCAGATGTCCATATGTCCTTTATAACTCCATATGGTACTCTTCCTTATTTTTTATGTGGCTAGAAATAAAATGACTGTTAGTAAAGAAACTAATTGTAATCATTTAATTAGCATATATAATTTATTTTTTGGAGTATGGGGGGGGGGGGGAATATGAATAAGGGACTGAGTCCCATTCTATAATGTTGTGATAGTTTGCAAGTAATTCAATAGAAGTTTTTAGGATTTAAGTGTTGCACCATATGGTGAAGTTTCTTCTGTTTAATGTGTGATCTATTGTTTTCCTGTCTTTGTATTTCTGAATTCAAATATTTTAGAATAGAAATGATGAATAAGGTTTGTTACGGGAGCACCCTATTCTTGCTGATTGTCACAATATTCTATGTTTGCTACTGATGAAAAGTCAAGGAATTCTTAACCTCTCCTTGAATTCTGCTGAAACTTACACTCCAGTTTAGTTGAGGAATTATTGATTGCTCCTCAATCTCTGTTGAGTCCCACTTTCTTGTATCTTCCCATCTCACTTTATTCTCGGAGATCCATAGCAGTACACCTAGCTTGCCCTGTTTCACTTATACTAGATACTTCTATGAATTGGTCACCTGAGCCCTTTGACTCCATTGCCCAATGGCCCTTATCCTTGTCTTCCCCACCAAACCAAAATCAAATCTAAACCCCACACTCATTAACTAGCCTAAAATGCCAAATCCAACAAAGCTATATCTGATAGAGAGATCCCTCTCTGGGTCTAGGAGGGCTAGATCCTAGGCCCGAAGCGGTTTTAATGTTGCCTCTGAGATTCCGTCTTCAACCTTAGAATTACAGAGTGATAAAATAATGGCGAACATATTGGGGATGATTTTATCTTCCTCAGTAACACTTATCAAGTTTAGTTTTGGCTTTTGATGGTGAACAGAATTCAAACACCAAAAGGTTGTTCCATTCACTAGGCGACTCTGTTGGCAGCAAAATAAGGAAATAGAGATTCACTGGCGACTCCACAAGCTCAAAATGGGATCATTTGCAAGGAGATATGATCCCATGAATAGAGATTACATTCCAGGCTTCCCAAACAAAATTCCTCATGTAAATTGGAAAAGAAAACTTCCTTTTTTCAATATGAGAATGTTGATGATGCTTTGTTGCATCTC
This sequence comes from Pinus albicaulis, assembly GCA_034641835.2. Classification (NCBI taxonomy): domain Eukaryota; kingdom Viridiplantae; phylum Streptophyta; class Pinopsida; order Pinales; family Pinaceae; genus Pinus; species Pinus albicaulis. Next base: position 878,984,691 of record CM076578.1, read on the forward strand.
ATTAAATTTTATATTCATTCATGGAAGTTGAAATTTGAATGGCATGAGGACTTCCACATGAAGATTTTTATGGCAACATTAGATGGAAAATCAAGGGAATGGTATGAAGGTTTAAACCCTGGTAGCCTATTTTCTTTAAAGGGTTTCCACAAAGTGTTTTATGAGCATTATAAATAACAATCCCCATTTGTGTCATTTAGTGCAAAATTGTTGTGATCAGTTTAAGGTTTTCATGCAATACATTGAAAGTATTTATGAAGACCTAGTAGATATGAATGATGCGGATCTCTTAGAAGCACTTTGTGGGTTCCATTCTATAGTTAACTGTCATGATAATCAAGGGAAGATAGCTGAAAAGGAGATGAATCAAGAAATGAAAGTAGATTCACATGATCTACCTTCAGAAACAAGTGATAATTTTCCTAATATTTTGTATGAGACTAAAGAAAAAATTCAACATCATAGTCAATTTTCGTTAGGGAAAGAAAACAATTGTTGTTTGCTCCAAAGAAAACAAAGGTTGCCTCCTCCTTTAACTGAAGAAGAAATCAATCAGATTCTAAGCATGCAGCCAACGTGCCACCCTTTGTGTAATCGGGAGATTCATCCTATTTGTCCTACTGTTTATATATGTATTGAAGTATTTCCTCCAGAAGAAAAAAATGTAGAAGAGATTGGAGCTGATGTTGTTGTACATCCTCAAGAAAACTTATTCCTGGAAAGTACTTGTGCTCATCAAAATGATGGTTTTCAAACAAAATTCAACAATCTCAGTCAAGATATATCAGATTTTCTTGAGCACATCATAATGGTATACCATGAAGATTCCATATGAGATAATCAGGGAGAATGTAAATATATTCTCTTTGAGAAGGACCATGAGCCCGACAAGTTGGAACTAAGAGCAGTCATGAATAAAGTTGGCCATTTGAATCCTCAGTACCAAGTGTTTGTCCAAGATCCCTTTGCTGAGCTCTTAGAATCATTCAGATAAGGAATGTATTATGCCATGGACGGTTTGTTGTAGCATTCAAGGAAAAAGTTGAACAGTTATTTTCAACAACAAGTAAGAGGGGAGTGGCTATTTTCCTTCTTCCGCCTGCTAAAGGAAGTGAGCAAGAATCAGTAAAGCACTCATTTGTTTGACTGGTTACATTGGAAATTTGAAATTTTGATGGGGAAATTTTTTTAGACTAGAGTAGGTAGATGCACGAATAAGATCAGCACCCTGAGCCTATTTCCAGTTTTATTTTTAGATTGCTTTCAGTCGTCAGCTTAAGATTGCTTTCAGTTTTTGATAGTTTAGATTTTAGCATTCAAATTTTGAAGTTGCAGGATTCTTGTGGTAGAGAAGATTTTTTTCACCTGAATCACAAAGGCACTGGTTGTTGGATTCAGAGATCTGCGGTTCTCTGCTGCCTCACTAGGAGGGAAAAATTCCCTAGGGGGAGCCACTGTTAGGACCCTATAATTATAGGGGAATTAGGGTTGCTGAATTATATTTATTGGTTTGGCTTGCAGGATGAAAACAATGTTTATCCTGCAAAGTGAGGCTCCTTTTCAAAAGAATCCTCAATCAAATCCTTCATGGAGCATATTTAAAAGGAGTAAGTGATAAAAAATTCCACCCACAATGCTCCAGAATGGCGCAAAATAAGTATTTATCATATATTATTTTGGTGTTGCATGGAGACGTGGATACACATTTTATTCATATGCTGGGCTCGGTTGGTTACATTCAACCCCTCCATCCATTTTTGTTTGAACTTTCATCTCCCTACCACACCCTTCATGCCCTTGTTCTCCCTTTTTCACCCATCCATCATTTTCGTCATTACATGCATAAACAAGCTTAGGATTAAATAAAAACAAGAAATGAAAATATAAAATATAAAATAAACTATATCCTAAGTTTACATGTCACATCATGGAGTTAACTCCCCACCACTTTCCACCTCATCCACCCACTAGCTCTTTAATTTGATGACCTACATTACATTTCGCCCCCCCCGCAACCATCCTAACTTTATCCTCACAGGGGGGGCTCTGAAATAGGTGGTTTTCAAAAAGTGGGCCCCCCCTTAGATGTCATTCCCTCATGATTTCGGACCCCCCCCCCCCCCCCTCTATTACAACTTACCACTTCAGGGGAGGGTCCAAAATACTACTTTTGCTCCTTCAAACGTGTTTTCCCCAAATAAAAAGCTATTTTTAGCCAGTTTGAACAGTCTATTTGTGGGAGATATTTTAGGAAAATGGGAGCGAATTTGGAAAACCTGAGAGAGATTTTTGTTCAAAATGGGCTGAAGAACAAAAAACTCTCCCATATTTTGCATATGTGTCTTCAGTGGGGAGAAGCGAAGCCATATTTCAGCCCTCTTTTTTCAATTTTTGTTTTTCCTATTTTGGTCATGATTTTGCGGCGACTGTTGTGGAGAGTTGGAGATGAATTTTCAAAATATGAGAGAGTTTTTTACTAGAATGGGGCAAAGAAAAATAACCTCTCTCATATTTTTCATAGGTGTCACCGTTGGGGAGAAACAACTATCTGAGTTCACCCCTGTTCTCAACAAATTTGGCCCAGTTTTCAGCATTGTTGCAGTTTGTCCATTTTTAGAGATGAGAGATTCGATCAAGTTGAATGTTTCAAGGTACCAGACCATACGAAGAGCCAGCTCCAAATTTTAGCACTCAAAGGGACAATCAAAATGGCACAAATGTCATATTTACACTAGCAAATATATGAAAAACTTGGCTGCAAGGAATCAAAGCAGAACCAAATGTCCATATGTCCTTTATAACACCACCAGTTTCATTTACGCATGCCCAACGATAATCTTCCTGCTTTGTTATGTGGATAGAAATAAAATGACTGTTAGTAATGGCACTGATTGTAATAATTTAGTTAGCATATATACTTGAATGGTCAAAGTATGAGGGGGAGCAGAAAAATCTAAATGTGGGATTGAGTCCCATTCTGTAATGTTGTGACAATTTGCAAGTAATTCAATATAAGTTTTCAGGATTCAAGTGTTGCACCATATGGTGATATTTCTTTTGTTTAATGTGTGATCCGTTGTTTTCCTGTCTTTGTATTTATGAATTTAGATATTGTAGAACAAAATTGATGAATATGATTTGTTATGGGAGCACCCTATTCTTACTGATTCTGCAATATTCTATGTTTTCTACTGATGCCAAGTCAAGGAATTCTTAACTGCTCCTTGACTTCTGCTGAACCTTACACTCTAGTTTAGTTGAGGAATTATTGATTGCTCCTTAATCTGTTGTGAGTCCCACTTTCTTTTATCTTCCCATCCCATTTTTTTCTCAGAGATACATAGTAGTACACCTAGCTTTCCCTATTTCACTTATACTAGATACTTTTGAAAATTGGTCACCCAAGCCCTTTGACTCCATTACCTAATGGCCCTTTCCCTTGTCTTCCCCACCAAACCAAACTCAAATCCAAACCCCGCGCTCATTAACTAGCCTAAAATTTCAAATCCAACAAAGCTATATCTGATAGAGAGATCCCTCTCTAGGTCTAGGAGGGCTAGATCTTAGGCCTGAAGAAGTTTTGAAGCTGCCTTAGGGATTCTATATTCAGCCCTAGAATTACGGAGTGATAACATGCATCACCTATTGTGTTTATGGCTAAGGGGAAATTGGAAAAGGAAATGGAAAAGGCTTTGAAAAGGAAAAAATGTATTTTTGGAATTTATTTTATGAAAATAGAGGAAATTAGGAGAAAAGGAAGGTGAAAGGTCACAAGTTTCACGTGAGGAGGAAAATTAAGGAAAATAATGGAAAATGAAGAAAATATAGACCTCATTAATAAAAATATCGCAGAGCATCAGTTGGTAGCCTTTTTTTAGTTCATTTTTTGAATTGGTTTCATAGAGGAGAAGAGTACCAAGAGGATAAGGAAAGCAAGAAAGCAAAGGAAGGACAAGGAAAGAAAAGGAAAGCAAGGATAAAGCAATGAAAATTTGGATTAAGCAGGTTCATTAGGAATACTTGCAGGTAAGAGTTTTCATGTATGATTTCCTAGCTGGTTTTGACATGCATGGTATGTGCATTTTGGCATTTGGTTCTTTTGCTATCATTGGCATGGATTTTTCGAGTTTCGATGGTGAAATTTAGCCTTTCCCTGCCATTTATGGATATACATGGTGTGATGGGATTATTTTTTAGTTTAAGCTTTGGATTTCTGAAATTTTTTGGATCCGGGTGAGGTGGTCTCAGTAAAATCGCAAGTGTTGGGGGTGGAGATGGTTTTCCACAGGAAGCCCTCAACAGGTGGGTGGAAATAGGAAAATTCCTCAAGGGATGATGAAGGAATTCTGAGGCATGCAAGCTCGATTTTATTTTGTGATCTTGACACTGGTTTAGGTGATATCATAGTATGGTGAGGGTGGAGGTAGTTTAACCTTTGGATTCCCTTGTTTGTTTATATATTGGTTTATCCCATGCGATCCTAAATGCATGATTGGAATATGGCACACATGTGATTAGATGAAAGATATATTTGGTTCAGCCCAATCCATGGTCGAGTGGTATGTGGAAGTCCCGAACCTGGTTGGATTTTTCCTATGTTTAATAGGAGCTAAGTTTATCTTTATTTTGATGAGTAAATTCACTTGTTATTATGTGGATTTAATGGTTGTTCTCTCATTGTAATTTATCTGGTCATATGTTGGCTATAAGTATGGATGTATGATAGATGTTAGTCATGGATCTCTTCATGTTTTACTTGTAACTGAATGAATAATGAATGCAAGACCTAATTGGTGTCATGACATATATTGTGAGAAGGAATTGATCCTTCTTGTTCAACATCAGATAAGTTTTCAGATCCTTATGTTCATATATGTATTCATGACCTATAGGTTGCATGCTTACAAAATGTTTTATGGAATGTTAGTCTTGGTTGGGAGAGGTCAGGTCAAGTCCTGGTTCAAGTTTTAGTTTATAAGCCTTGTTTTTATGCCATTCATCTTTTCTAGAAGTTTCACTAAGTTCTTGGTAGAGGTCTGAGTCCTAGCCCTAAAAAATTGGCCCATAATTCAGGGTCTCTAGAATAGGACTTATGGGAAAATTCCACAGTTGTTTGTAGGAAGTCCTATGGGAGTGAATAGAGGGTTATAGTCACTTTCATGCCTTAGAAAGAGAGTGGATGAGGCTCTAGTTTAGTAAAAAAAAGAGTTACCTCAGGGGTTGGACACCTAGAGGGATTGGGTTGCTCTTGAAGGTCTTGTAGCTCCTGAGGGAAGTTATTAAGGTCTTAAGTTGTTGACTCCATTTCCTTAAGGTTATATAGGAGGTTGAGTCTTATCATATTCACTCTCAACTCATGTTTACCGTAAACATGTGAACGTTGGTAAATGTGGGAGGAGGAATTACAACTAGTGATGAGTAACGCAAATGAATGTGAATGATATTAAGGATGTTGCAATGGTGCATTAAATATGGTCATGCAAGTAGGTAAAATAAAATGTAAATGCTTAAATATATGGGTGAAAATCTATGTCAACAAAAGATGAAGAGAGAGAAATGTGGTTCAAGCTTATAACCATCACAAAATAATAAGGCTCTAAAGCATATGAGAGAACTCAACATGGGGACCAAAAGAGAAAGCTAGATGATAACTAGAGTGGGCCATGATAGGTATGATATACCACCAAACTACCACAATAGAGAACAAAATAATTGACAAAATTCCACAACTTGGACTGTTGAATCTTAGGGGAAATGAAACAAAAATTGATAAATGCACAATGCAATGTAAAAATAGCTATACATATATGCTAGTTCATTTTTTTTCCCCTCGTGATCCAAATGATATATTGATGAAAAATACTAAAAACAAACTCTGCTTATAGCTTCCTTGTCCCACAAAAAGCAACGATAATTCCTTGAAAATGAACTAGTAAAAGTGTCCCAAAACCCATGAAGAGATAGAGATTAAATATATAATTAATATGCAACAAGTGGTTAAAAATTTGTATAATTAGGTAAACAAACCATTTTTTCAAATTGATTATGAAATTTTACCATACAGGCTTTGGAAAAATCATTTTACCCCACAAATATTTAAGCATATATTATAAGGATTTCCAACAACCATTTCAAGATCTATAAAATCCAAGTACTTTTGATTATCTTACTTTTTCATTTTATGATTTTTTAAAATTTTTTTTGTCAAATTTGGTTGTTAGGGGATCCCTACAAAAAAATGGGAATATGTAGGTCCATCTTTCTTTCATGTAGGGTGTAGGTCAACAATCTCACCCATGTATTTCATAAGGGAAGAGTGTGGGTACCTATGATTGTCACCATAAAAAATGATGAGAATCCCCTAAAAGCTAAAATAATTGACTAAATCTTCTAGAAATATTGGGTGTGTGAAGAAATTTTGAGATTGATTTCATATGGAAGGAAAGAGATCTCATGAATATGTTTATAACCATGTCAATGATGATCCTAATGTCGTAAATGTAATTTAGAAGGTTGTAATTCAAAAATTATTTATATTTCAAACATGTAGGCACAAAAAATTATTACTCCAAATGCTACTAGGGTATTTGGAAGTTAGTTGGTATGCCTTCGTCATGTATTATGAGATATTGATGATCAAATTTGAAGATATCCTTCTTTATAGGACTATATTAGTGAGGAATGTTGGTAGTTCTAAAAGGAAGTTGTTGAGAGGTTAATGTTCTCTCTATAAAAGAGTACATAGATGCATACTGATAAGAAAATACAGACATAGCAGCTAGGTCCCAATTAATTCAAACTTGTATATTATTCTCAAGGACATTGTCTTGACCATAACATTGGTACAAAGCTCCACTTCACCACATATCGCTTTGAGGGCATATATTTGTTATGGAGTAGAGTGCCTAAGGCCCATATTATTTAATTGAGAACCATGTCTCTTGGCCTACTCAAAGACTCAACTCAGTAATTGTAAGCTTAAGAAACAAAAATATAATATGGGAGTGGGAGCCTGTTATGCTCATTTTTTTAAGAGAGGTTCCTAATAATGCACCTATGTACACCTCTCCTAGGGATGGGACATAGTGATGTAAGAATGGTCTACTTAGTTGATATGATGTACATGCTAGAAGGTGGGTGAGTCACCAATTATTTTTCTAATGTATTTTTTTTATTGGCGGAATTAAACAATTGATAATGATTTATGACGATTCTGTTGGGATGGACTTTCATTAGAGTCATGAGCTAGTGATACTCCAAATGTCCAATGGGTTGATATTGATAAACACACAATTTTTATTTTTAAATGTGTTGTTGTTCCAATCAATATCCTCCAAAAAAAAATTCATACTTGAATTTTGGAGCCTACTGAGGATTTTGTGATCTATCACTCTAAGGTTACTCCATGGGAATTTGATGTTTTGAAAATAATTCTTCCTATTTTTAAACTATCAAGTTTCTTGCACACACATGCACAATATTCGATGAGTTCACGAGAAAACTTCTTTTATGAAATCTTTAACATGCATAGTACCGTCCATCAGGATAATACTTGTGCGATTTTAAATTCATGGCAAGTCAATGTACACTTTCATTGACAATCCCTCTCACTTTGATTGAAATTGCACATGATTCTGGTGAGTTTTCTTAACTATTGTCTTTTGTGCACTTTCATTTTCACAAGTGTTTCTTTCACATCTGCAACTTTTTCTTTTCTTTTTTTTCATTTTAATAAGTGGTGTTACTCTGGCATGTGTTTCTTTCAAGGTCGTTCACATTTCACAAGTTTTATTGTTATGTTTTCCTCCTATTGCAGGTGTTGCTTTAATGTTTTCACTCTTGCATGTGTCACACCTTTGTGTCACAAAAGTTAGTTATGGCACACCCTTATGCAATAGATATTCCTATATATCATTATAATATGTGCCAGACACATTCCTACAACTTAGCGCACCTTTGGTCTCGGTCGAAACTTTTGTCATAATTTGTGTTCTAAGTTTTGTAATGTGTCATTTCAACTATTGCAATTAGAAATAGGTGTCGATTTGTTGTTTTTTTAAGGTGTGAATGTTGTTCATGAGTCCTATGCATTATATTAGCTTTTATTGATGGAATTTATGTGTTAGTTCCATGTTTAAGTCATGTTAAGACACATTTCTTTCTCCTACTATGCTGACCCCACACTTAGCCATTTTGAGAGCTCTTCTGCATCCTTTGTTCCAATGCAAGTTCTAAAGGAATTAACCCTTTTACTAGGTGATGAGCGCAACTTATTCATGAGCCACATTGAAATATATTTCCTACCATACTTGTAAATTAAGTCTTTTATAAGGTCTCTTCCCTCTCATAATGCATTAGTACTCCCTAAGGATAATTCACCTAGCCTTGTGCTACCTCCCTCAATGAAAATCACATTCCAAATGAACAAGAAACCACTGTTTGAGGGAACTGTGCCCTCCTAAGCTTGAGTTCACTTCGAAACAATGAAGTGCACTCCAAAATAATGAAGCACTCAACAAATCACATTTCAAAACAACGAAGGATCCTCAGTCTCTTCAAAAGCACATGGCATACTCATGAAGCACGAAGATTTAGGGCATATAACACACTCACGAAGAATGAAGCTTTAGGATGCATGAACTACTCTTGAAGCATGAAACCTTCATTATTCTCTTAAAAATTGCATGGTGGAATCACGAATCCTGAAACCTTCATTTGATTGCACTCCTTCGACTCAGAGAACTGAACCTCCTCATTATTCTTGAGCACACAAGCGCACTATGAAGGCTCAAATACTAACCCCTTCATCCATTTAGTGTGCTCCCTTGTGCCTTCCTTTTTCCCCTTGAGTGCATGAGCACACTTGGAAGGCTCGAATCCTAACCCCTTCATCCCTATGGTGTGTTACCTTATGCCCTCCCTAGCTTCCTTGAGCGCATGAGCACATCTTGAACCAACGATTGATTCTCCTTCGTGCCTCAGACATGTGTCATGTTCCCTTGAGTTATCTCTCTCTCTCACTTGAGTACAAAATTGCACCTTGAATGCCTCTTGTGAGCCTTGATGAGTTTGAATATGCCCTCCTAACTAAGTCTTCTTATTTTAACCCTCTCATAGGCATATCATGAGTTGATCATTCCATGAGTTATGTAATGATAGGATAAATGATTTTAAGACTATTTTTTTTTTTCATGGATGGTTTTCATTGGCAAGAGTACCTTCCTATCATGATAAGGTAATTCTCAAAGAAGATAGAAAGGAGGAATCACCAATAAATACCTATGAATAAGAAGAACAAAAGAGACCTATCATAGAGAGATGAGGAATATCATGGGCCGAGACATAAAAGGAAATTGCATGATGACTCAGAGGATTCAAATATTGATCAAAGACCCCTTGGAGGGTGAAGATATACCATCAAGAATGTAAGATGATGCAGAAAGCAAGAAAAATTGGAATTTCCACCTCATCATGAAGTACATGTCATCATTGTCAAGTTGTAACTTGTACAAGTGTCATCATAATGGTTAATATGTGTCCATGTGTCACGCTACATCATCATGTGGAATGTAATGACGTATATTCGAAGAAAAGGACAAACTGTAATGTGTAGAAGTCCAAGATTCATATGTGGGATATGAAAAGTCACCTAGTCATAAATGGACAAATGTCTTTAGGAGAAATCCAAAAGTGACATAGAGAAGTCAAAGAGCTGTTTAGAAGCCCAAAGGACATAGTGGAAGTCCAAGAGTCATGAGGATAGTCCAAGAGCCACAGGGATATGAAATTTCATTCCTCTTGTTATAAAAGAAACCTAATTATTCAAGGAAGTGGCTTTCAGAGGCTTAAGCTTTGGAGAGCTTGTTTTTTCTTCTCTACTTGGAATAAGAGAGAAAATTATTTTTTGGAGAAGAAAGAAGTGACTTAATGTTCCACTACTGGAACTAGTTCCTCACCTTTGTAACTGTGTACTTGGATATTTCACATAATATTGAAATTCAATGAGCCAACACATTTTCATGCATGTATCACAAATGTTTTAGGATTCTTGGGATGTTTACAGTATATGTTGTATTCATATGTAATATAGAAATTGAACTATTTTGGTGGATTTGGTACTTATCTTGTTGAATGTGTGTTGTATTCGCTTTACAATAGTTATGAGAATTATTTCACTAATGAATCCTTTTATGCTCTCATGTGTCTCTCTTAGCTTAGTACTATTACTTCCTTCCAAATACTCACTTTTTTCTCCTGCTCGTGAAGGTCTCCTTTTACACATTGCAATCGATGTTTCACAATGTCAACTTACTTTCTTATTCAAGGTTTATGCATATAATCTCTTCTTTTATCCGTTGAAACCAAGATGAACCTTTGTGTTATGGTGATTGGGCTGATACTTTGGATGAGGCTCCTATTCAAAATGGTGTGAGGTTTAGTTGGGACTTCACATTGGGGAGACCCCCTATATGTTGGCGATATCCAACACTGTCAACAAAATGTTTTTACATTATTTTTTTAATATATATATTTTTTAATTTTAGAAGTAAAAACATTTTAACATACATGATACAAATATATGTCCTACTTCATATTTGTGGATTTATACTATAGCATCATGGGCGAGGAGGCCAATTTTTCATATAACTTCAAATTATGGAAATAATGATGGTTTTTTTCTTTATATATACATGGTTTTTTTTACCCTACTCATTATTGAAAAAAATTAATGTGATTCATGTTCATGTCATTGTACATGCATACATTAGGGCGGAAACGCGAACCTGGGTTACACTTTTGTGAGAATTACGGGTTGAAATTTTTTTTCGACAATAGTTCGGCCAAACATTTTATAGAGTTCGGCCGAACTATGAAATAGTTCGGCCGGACTCACATTTCCGTTTAGACTGACGGCTTACTGACGGCGCGGGCAAACAAAATTTTTGCTGGAGATTGGAAAACCGACAACTAAAGTTCGGCCGAACTTATATAAAAGTTCGGCCGAACATTTAGTTCGGCCGAACATTTAGTTCGGCCGAACTATTTTCTATAAATAAATCGCCCGCGAAGTTACTGATTTTATTGTTCCCGCGTTTTCTCTGTCGCTGTCGCACCTCGTCGTCATGCTGGAGTTCTGTCGCACCTCGTCGCCGTGCTGGAGTTCTGTCGCACCTCATCGTCGTGCTGGAGTTCTGTTTCACCTCGTCGTCGCAGCTCCTCGTGTTTGCCACGGTCGCGCTCTTCGGTCATCGAGTAAGTCTGTTAATGCATTTTTGATGTGGAAAATCGGGAAAATCTGTGGAAAATTTGGAAAATCTCGTGTTTGACGTGGAAAATCTGTTAATGCATTTTTGTATTTTGGACGTGGAAAATCTGTTAATGCATTTTTGTATCTGTTTCCTTAATGCGAGTTGGGACCCTGTACAGAACGCAAATTTTTACAGGAGACTCACTCTCATCTCCCGCTCATGAAGGTCTCCTTTTACACATTGCAATCTGTGTTTCAAAATGTACACTCACTTTCTTGTTCAAGGATTATGTATATAATATATTATCTTATCCTTTTAAACCAAGGTGAAACTTAAATTTATGGTGGTCAGGTCGATACTTTGGATTGAGCTCCCACTCCAAACGATGTGACGTCTAATTGGGACTTCTCATTAGGGAGACCCCCTTGTATGTTGGTGGTATCTATCACCGTCAACATTATCGTAGTAAAAGGAGGGCCAAATGGTAAGTTGTTCCCATTGATTCTGTTTAGAATCTCTTATCTTAAATGGTTCTTTCCCAAATCATAATCTAGGATTTTTTTCTAAAGAGATTGATCTTACCATCCCCACGAACATTATTCATAACTTTTCTCAATTTAAGTTTGATGGTGAGAGTGAAATAACTATCCTCGAACATTTCTTTCAATTTATTCATTTTTCTTTCTCTATTATAATTCATTGTAAAGATGCCATGTGCAGGTTGTTGACCCTTAATTTCTATTAACCATGAGACACTTCAAATTTTAGAGGAGGAATCTACTGCTCCTTTTATTCCTTGTCCTCCCCCTTTTTTTGTACATTGTGTTGAACCTATTCAAATTTGGAAATATCAAAATCAATTTATTGATCCATCTCTTCCACCTTCATCCCCTTCTCATGCTTCAGACCCTATGGGGGATAAATTGGAATGGTTTAATAACTGCAAGGAGTCTTAGAATAAGGTTTATCCTATATTTTTTCAAGTTCACATCAATATACATAATTAAGTATTGAACCTTATTAATTTTTTGATATGCTTCAACCTCCAACATCCATGTCTTATGGTTCCCTGTTTCATGATCCAATTGATAAAACTACAAATCTCAGTAATTTTCAAGCGGTAATCAAGAACAAGGTAGTTTCATTTCACATGAAGAGGAGAAGAGTGGTGAAGATATGTTCCATCTTTGTTCCTGCTTTTAGAATGTTGATCCTATACTCTTAGTTGATCATGAATCATACAATCTTGATAAATTTTCAAATGACTCTAAGCTCTGCATTCAAGTTGATAATTTGGAAAACCATCACCTTGACACCCATGTTTCCATTGATATATATGTTGATGAGTCCTAAGCACATCGGGTGATATATTCTCTTCTTTTGAGGGCTTGCAAGGTATCGATTTAGAAAATTATTCTCATAGTTCATAATCTCCATTTGTGAATTGGGATGCTCTTTCAATTCAAAGTGATCTTGAATCTCCTTTAATTCATACGTTTTTGGGTGCCAAATATGAAGTAGTAATTTTTCAGGTTTTTGAATATTTGGCAAATCTAGGTGAATATGGAGATCATTGTGAGATACCTTTATTTGATCATTATGTTGTTGAAGATTATGAGGATTTAGTACAACTGATGCTCTTCCTCTTAAGTATTTTCATCTTAGCTCATCTTTAGAACACTATTCATTGTACTCATATATGTTTGATAAGTTTTTCACACTGGAAACCCCTTTAGATTATTTATATATTTATTTGGCTAATTGTGGTTGCAATAGAGTATAGAATAATGTAATATTGCAATCAGATGATGAAAATGTTGAATCTGTTATTCATAATTTGTTCAATTGTAAAACTTTCATAAGTCAGGAGGAAGATGTTCGAACTCTGAATGATCAAGGGATTTTTCCAACTGATGTATTTCAATTTTCTATCCATCAATAATCTGACGTGTTTAATCTTAAATATGATAAAATCAGTATCACTAATATTGTTCTCAGTGATACATCAGATGATAGTGGTGAACGTCTAACTGTTGATTTTTCCAAGCCATCCAAATTTGACAATCCACTATCATAAAGTTTTGAGACTTTTCACGAAGTAGAGGCACTTCAGATCTTGTTAATGGTTATGTTTGGTTCTCGAAATCCAATTGATATCTATGAAATAATTTGGATCCATATTTTCATGCATATTTCCTTCTTTGACATTCATCCAATAAAGGTGAGTCCATTCTTGAAGGACTACCGATATTTTCAAGTCGATCTTCATGATTTTCAAGATATTATTTATGATTAGATGAAAGATTCATGTTTGGTTAGTTCCTTTTCATGTCAACCCCTTAATTTAAACAGAGGGTTACAAAGAACATCTTTCATATAAATGCACAATTTTAAAGCATGTAATTTCGATTATCAAGGTAAATTTGGGTTGAAGGATTTTTCTCTGTAAAAATCTTATGAATTTGATCGTATTTTTTTCTCTTTTGTGCATATCATGAAGCTAATCATATCCATGGCTCATTTCCACTTATGGAGTGATTGTAATTGCTTCAATCATTCGGCAGACCAAAACCCTTGTACTGACACAAATATTGGGTTTGAGTTAACACATGTTTCTAATATTTTGTCAACTCAGTATCCTAGTTGGTTTCCTGGATTCACAATGTCAACAATTGTTTTAAATGCCATAATATTTAATATTATTTATCTTGCATGTAATTGTATACAAAGGGAACCAATAGAGACTCGAGAACATTATATGTTAATCAACCAATCTAATCATTATACCAGAGATTATTTTTGTGATTTGAATGTTTTAACTGAGAATTTATCTTCTCATCATTATGGGGTATTCAAAGTGATTATTATGAATTTCATGATCGAATTATTGAATGATTGTAAGAATATTATCTGGAAAGCTCTGTTGCAAATAACAAGTTTCTATCTTTTCTAATGTTTACAAAACTAAAAATACAGTCGAATGTGTATTCGCAAGAAAATTGCAAGGTTTGTACAATTGATATTTCAAGCAACAAGGTAGAGCTTGAAACTAGTTAAAACTTGTCAGTATGGCACATTCTTTTTTTAATAAGCTATACCTTTATAAAGTTATGCAATTTTTCCAAGTTCTTATCTTTTCTATTGCAAAATTCTTTATACTGTTTTTATTTTCTCATATATTTGTGACTGCAAGTTAGGAATGAGGATAGCTACATTTTAAATAGCATTACACTTAGCCCTGAATTTCTATATGATTAGTTTAGGAGTAGGCTTAGTTGCATTTAGTTTCCCTTGCATTGTATCTACCCTCTATCCCGCTCTCTATTGAGCCTTTGTGTTTGTCTATTTTCTTATTGCATATTGTACATGTTGTTTTTATGCTCCACCTCCATTTGCTTTGTTATTTTGGTTATTTTCATTGTTTTCATGTATTTTCTTGTCATATTGTTTGATAAGAATTTGCATGAAATATTCTCTAGTTGGACCAAAAGACAATGTGGCAAAAATTGAAAAGGGAAATTGGGATGATGAATAACGCTTGGCTAATATGTTACCTCTTCTCTACTTTGGGTTTATATATATTTAAAGTCAATGATGTTTGAATAGAAAATATGATTTGTTTTGGATGGAAAACCTTTGGTCAAACTATGAAGCCTATATCTTTATTAGGATCTTCACTCCTAACTCATCCTTTTATTGAATGGCATTCTTACATGTTAGGTCATTCGAGTAGAAGGGAAACGAGAAAAAATTTAAATGAGCATAAGTAACTTTGGTTATCTTTCAAATCCATTAAAAAAGGAACCAACCTCTCATGCTCTCAATAATTCGGGATCCCTCTTCCACCATTAAAAAAAAGTTCCTTTACACATCTTATTAGTAACTAAATAAAGAGGTGAAGAAGAGAAAGGATTCCTACGCAGTGAGGTGAAGAAGAGAAAGGCTTCCTGCGCAGAGATGTGACCCAAGAAACTTTGTTGGGGTATTGACATCCATGCCTACTAGGAGTGATGAAATGTTTGTGGTTATTTAAGGTCACTTCATTGGGGTACTATTCAGGCTCACTGGTAGTAGAGAAATACTAGGGAATGTGCTTAAAATATTGGTATATGTATTATCCTTTTTCCTAATCAAAACAGTTGATGTATGACTAGTCTATGACTCTACGTTGATGTGTTTTAAGTTGAGCAAGGAATATGAGAGACTATATCTTTAACCTTGATAATTAGCAAAGCCAGGTGATCCACATGGTGAATAAATACTTCCTGATAGACTAGGACCTTGCACTTAAAATTAAAACCTAAGCAGAGAAATTGGATTTCTACCAGTGTGTTACTAAGTGTTGACGCTACGATCAACACCCTCCAAAATGTTGCTTACACTTGAATTTTGGATCCTACTTAGGATCTTATGATTTGTTGCTCTATGGTTACTTCATGGTCGATTGATGTTTTTTAAAGCATTGAATTCTTCTTCTCAAAGTTTCTAACTATCAAGTCACTTGTTCACACATGCTCAGTCTTCGATGAGTTCATGAGCAAATTTATTTATGAAATATTAAACAAGCATAGTGCAATCCATCAAGATGGTGCATATGCAATGTTTATTTAATGTCAATAGTTAATGCACACTTTCAATTGATAATTTCACTCACTTTGATTGGAATTGTAGTTTTAGTATAGTGATTTTTATTGACTGACACTTTTCCACACCGTCTTTCACAAGTGTCGCTTTTAAATTCATGGTTGTTTATTTTGATTTCTTTCACTTTAAAAAGCTTATTTTTAATGTTATCTTCACTCTAGCATGTTTTTCTTTCAATTTAATTCGAATTTAGCAAGTGTCGTCTTCATTTTTCCCTCGTGTCGCGGGTGTTTTTTTTATTGTTTTCACTCATGCATATGTCACACATGTGCGTGTCACCATAGTTAGTTATGATGCACTCTTATACATTAAAAATTCCTACATATCATTAGAATATGCATTATACACATTCCTACAATTTAATGCATCTTTTGGTCTCAATCGACACTTTTGTCGTAACTTGTGTTCTAGGTGTCCTAATGAATCGTTTCAACTTTCACACTTAGAAATAAGTATCACTTTGTCTTCGTTTCAGGGTGTGATTTCTATCCATAAGTCTTGTATATCCTTTTATCTTGTATTTATGGTTTTCATGTGTATGATCCAATTTTGAGTCATGTTCGGATGCATTTCCCTCTCTTACTCTACTTGTCTCACACTTAGCCATTATGGAGCTCTTCTTGGTCCTCCTGTCCAGTGCAAGTTGTGAAGGCATGAACCCTCTTTGCAAGATATTATCTTAGCCTATTAATGAGCCTAATTTATTCAATATTTATCACCAAGACATGTGCACTAATTCCTCCTTAAAATCACCTCAAAACTAGTGCACATTAATAACCTTCCAAGGACAGTCACCTACCCCTTTTTTTCTTAATGATTCACTGCAGTAAGCTTTGATCTCCTCTAAATTGCACGAAAAATATAGCACTTATATCTAAGAACACATAATCCTTCCACTCTCTTTAAAAGGCAATATGTGAATTACAATGACCCTCCTATCCTTACAATGTAGTGAAAATCCTCTTAGGCAAGGTGACTTCCTTCCTATAACCTCCCTCAATGAAAATCTCATTTGAAATGGCCAAGAATCCACTATTGGGTCAAACTCCACTAGCATAGAAGGAAAATAACATTCCTAACCAACAATGACCCATTTTTTAGTTAAAAAACATTAGCCCTTGAGCTTCCTCTTCTTCCTAGTGCATGGTGCACAATTAAGCATCATTGAGTCCGATGCCCTCTTCCCAATGCACTTTGCGATCAAGCCGTATCTTGTCAAGCCTTCCTTCAACACATGGCTTAGTATTAAGAGGAAGTGAACCCTTGTTGATAAAAAATGTGCTTTCCTTAAGGCCTCCTCTTCCTTCCAGCGCATAAAGAAATCTCAAGCCTTAATGCTTCAACCTTGTTCCTTCGTCTTCCCCTCTGTGTTGAACACTTTTCAAGCCTCCCTTTCTCAATGTATGGAAAAATAAAAAGGCTCAAAGGGGCCTCTTCTTAGTCCTTAACCAATAAAACTTCACTTTATTAGTCTCCCTCTCGTTCCTTGTGAGAGCATGGTGCATTATTAAGAAACAAGCTCACCACCTTGTCCCTTCAGCTTCCCCACTACGTTGGACCAAGGAGAACTCCTATTTACAACACATAGAACAATAAAAATGAGCATTGGAGAATTCTGTTAGTTTTTGTATCATCATTTGTGTTCTAGCCTTGAAATTTTGTGGAGAGGCTAGAATACAGGAGATTTTCAAAACCCAGAAATTGTTCATGGAAATTCTGCCTAGAAATTACTTAATTATATTATTAGTCAATTTTTAAATATTTCCTAAGTCTAAACTTAGGGAATATGACTAATTAATTATAATTAATTAATTCAAGGTGTGAATGTTCTAGAAACTCACATGGATCAACTTCAAGTTAATCATATCCATCAATTAAGATATAATATTGGTCGTTGAAGTATCAATAGAGGATTATAAGAAGAAGTCGATGGGGATTGGTGAAAGCACTTTGTTAGTTTGTTTTCATTGGTAGATCGATTTACAGAGTAGCAGTTGCGAGAGAGAGAGTCAGTGAGATCGAAGTAGTGTGAGAGGGGTAGGGATAGTTAAGTCGGAGGAAGGATTCCAAGTCTGGTGAGTGCATTTTCAGAGAGGAAAAGGAGCCACAATGAGGCTAACACAGAGAAAGGCAGTAGCCTCTAAATACAATTTCAAATTTGTTGGGGAGAAGCACAATTTCAGTGCCAGAAGCTGGGCATAGGTTCCAACGGCCGGGAGAGACATTTTCCCAAACAACAGCTGACTAGATGACTTGAGGAGAAGTTGTGTTGAGCTTATTGCAGAAGTGACTATGCTAGGTGATGCAGTGACTACATAGAACCAATTTTGATGGCTCAATTTGAGCTAAGGTTAGAGCTTGGATTTTTCCATGGAGTGAGGAAATTTCTTTAGTATATTTTTCTTTCCAATATTTCTCTATAGGATTTCCAGTTTCAACCTCCAGTTGTACTAAGATTATTTCACTGTTGCATAATAATAAAACCCTAAGTTGTTGCACCAGTTTTCCAAAGTTGTGTTTTTTGGGGGACATTGGTCCAAAAATAACTATGTAAATTTATGTGTGTGTGTGCTAACATTTATTCTAGAATTTATTTCTTCCACGGTTTATTTTTGTAGGTTGCAGTGTGATTGATTTAGTATTTATTGTAGCAAATAGTAAATAAATTGTTAAAAATTAATTTAACAATTAGGAGAATTTTTTCCACTTGTTGGAATAGGATTCTGTCACCAAATTTTCACATGGTATCGGAGCATAGATGATCATTTGGAGAGCTCAGTAGAGAAGAAAGAAGGATTTTTCTCTTTAATGTGGGAATCAGATCAAAACCCCAGAGGTAACCACAGTCAACTTGGCCAAGAGGTCGATTTCTTAAGGAGAATCGATTTTTCTAAGAGAGGGACAAAAAAATTCGATCTCTCCAGATCGAGGGATTCTATAGGTAAAGGGAGAAGAAATTATTTTTTTCAGAGTATATCTCTAGCTGGATGCAGTATTTTTATAGTAGTTTTCTAGAGTAGAACTAGCGTCGGGTGGAAGAAGAGCACATACTAAGGGAAAAGTTTCCTCAGGGAACGTCTAGTATTGGAAATTCGAATTCCCATTTGGAGATCGGCAATAGTAGCTAGCAAAGTCACACATTCCAAGTGGGAGTGTGAGTATCAGAGAAGCAGTTGAGCATAGGGGGAGAGATATTTTTGACATTTTCAGAGATGGCCATATATGGGCAGGATCCATGGAAGAGCAATAGATTATATCCAGTTGTTGCAGATTTATCACATGGATCAATATCCTTGCCATGAGAGAAAAACATAATTAGTAGCAGAAGGATCATAGTGTCAGCAAGTGCAATCATTTATTTAGATGATATTTTCATATATAGTTGTTTTCAGTACCTAGGAGACAAATGTAGAAATAGTTCCAGTGACACAAGTAGTGCAAATTGCCCAGTTGCAGGATGCAGGTGCAGTTCCAACCGGAAGATTCCCAGTGCAGAGTTATGCAACCCAATTTCTAGTATAGGAGGAAAATGTGAGTTTCCAGGAAGGAGCATAGAGATTTCCCATAGGGAGAAAGAGACTCAAAGAGAGTCTAGTTCTAGAGGTAGAAGCCCTATGGAAGCTATTACTTTAGGATTTTAGGAGATTCGAATCATTATTGCAATAGTTGCAATAGAAGTGAAGAAGTATCAACAGAGGAGTAGTAGCAGTAATATGAGTATATCAGAATCACGATGTTCGCCGACATACCTCCAAGAGTGAAATAGTGTGACTTGGTGTTGTAGCCCCAGAGTGCTACAGATGGGCGAGATTCTTGAGGAGGTCCACCTCTTGAATCAGTACCTTGCTACGGGAGCCCACAATATTTCAGTAGTAGTATGGATTGGTGGCAGTAGATGCAGTCATATGCTAGAGTGATAGTTGCAGAGGCTAGTAGCAGTTAGATGTTGGGGAGCATAATGCAGGTGGCACAGTGCAGAGACATCAACAACACAAATTCCTCAGTTACTGTACAAATGCTAGTAGCAGTTAGGACTTGGGTGATAGATGCATCATATTGAATGTATTTGGTTAAGTATTTTAGATACTTCTTAGTTTTAGATGTTGTAGTTGCAACAACAGTAGATGAGAGGAAGTTGTAATACAGATGCAGTCTTAGCAGTAGTTCAACAAGGTCAACAGTAGCAAAAATGTGGCTCATATCATATTTTTGTAGTGGTTGGTGGGAAATAGTAGCTATACATCAGTAGTGTGACAAGAGATGTGTAGAGATAGGGTGTTGTGGCAATAGGTGCAGCACTAGAACACATTCCTCACTAAGAGGGAGTGTTAGTTTTTGTAGAAACAAATGTGTTCTAGCCTTGAAATTTCGTGGAGAGGCTAGAATATAGGAGATCTCCAAAACCCATAAAACGTTCTGGAAATTCCGTCTAGAAATGATTTAATTATATTATTAGTCAGTTTTTAAATATTTCCTAAGTCTAAACTTAGGGAATATGAGTAATTAATCAGAATTAATTAATCCAAGGTGTGAATGTTCTAGAAACTCACACAGATAACCTTCAAGTTAATCCTATCCATTGATTAAGATCTAATCTTGGTAATTGAAGTATTAACAGAGGATAATAAGAAGAAGTCGATGGGGCTTGGAGAAAGCACTTCAACAGTTCGATTTCATTGGAATATCGATTTCTAGAGTAGTAGTGGTCAGTTTATAGAGAGAGATTCAGTGAGATCAAAGTAGTGAGAGAGAGGCAGGGACAATGAAGCTGGAGGAAGGATTTTAGTTATGGTGAGTCCATTTTCACAGAGTCAAAGGAGCCACAATGAGGCTAACACAGAGAAACGCAGTAGCCTCTAAGGGAAACTTTGAATTTGCTAGGGAGAAGTACAGTTTCAGTAGGATTTCCAGTTTAGGCATCTAGTTGTACTCAGATTATTTCATTGCTGCATAATAATAAAATCGTCAGCTACTGCACCGGGTTTCCCTAGATGGGTTTTTCTGGGGACATTGGTCCAAAAATAATTGTGTAAATGTATGTGTGTGTTAGAATTTCTTCCAACGTTTATTTCTTCTATAGTTTATTTCTGTAGGTTGCAGTGTGATTGATTTAGTATTTTTTGTAACAAATAGAAATAAATTCTTAAAAA
This sequence comes from Pinus albicaulis, assembly GCA_034641835.2. Taxonomy (NCBI): domain Eukaryota; kingdom Viridiplantae; phylum Streptophyta; class Pinopsida; order Pinales; family Pinaceae; genus Pinus; species Pinus albicaulis. The sequence goes on from CM076578.1 coordinate 879,005,734, forward strand.
TTAATTTAACAATTAGGAGAATTATTTTCAGTAGTTGCAATAGGATTCAGGTCACCGAATTTTCAAAACTTCCTAGGCCACCGATGAGTTCAAATGTGCTTTCCATATCAAGCCTCCTTCCTCCAACCCTTCCGTAGGCCTATCATAAGCAGTTCATTCCATGAGATAGATAGTGACAGAGTAGATGATTTTAAGACTGATTTTTCCTTGTCATGAATGATCCTCATTAGCAGGAGTACTTTATCAGCTTGAGAAGGTGATGCTCAAGGAAGATAGTAAATAGAATGAACAAAGAACTCTTGCAGAGAACAAGCACAAAGAAGAACAATCCTGAAGACATGAAACAGATCATGGAACATGACAGAAAGAAGTCATTGCATGGTCACTTAGGACATTCCAACAATGACCTAAGTCCCTTTGGAGGGTGAGGAAAAGAAACAAAGAGGAACTTTCAGAAATATGAAGTTCCAATCATAACTTTCATGAATATTAAAGACAAAGCAGCAAGGAGAACAACTTGGCATTTCCATGTCATCATTGTTGTGTTATAACTTGTACAAGTGTCATCTCTATGTAAAATGTGTTCATGTGTCATGCCACATCATCATGTGGAATGTAATGGTGTATTCTCAAGAAAAGGAAAAAATGTAATGTGTGAAAGTCCAATAGGCATATGGGGAATATGAAGATTATAATTATATATGGACAAAATAATTGTATAGAATTCAAAAAATCATATAGAGAAATCCAAAATTCATTTAGAAGTTCAAGAATAGCTTTAAATTCCAAAGGTCATAATTCAAGTCCAAGATTCATTAGGGTAACTTGAGAGTCATGGGGATATGAAAAATCATTCCTCTTCTTATAAAAGCAACCTCATAACTCAAGAAAAGGCTTTTGGAGGCTTAGGCTTTGGAGAGGTAATCTTGGCTTCTCTACTTGACATAAGAGAGAAAACTATTCTTTGAAGAAGCAAGAGGTGACTTAATGTTTCACTATTGGAACTAGTGCCTCATCACTGTAACTGTGTACTTGTATCTTTCACTTATTTGAAAATTAATGAGCCAACACATTTTCATGCATGGATCATGAATGTTTTAGGAATATTCTTGGGATGTTTTCGGTATATGTTGTGTTCATATGTACTAGAGAAATTGAAATATTTCGATGGCTTTAGTACTCATCTTGTTGAATGTGTGTTTTAATTTCTTTAACTATCATTATGTCTATGTGAACTATTTCACTAGATTACTAACAAATATTTTCATGCTCTCATGTGTCTTGTTAGTCATCTATAATTTTGATCCTATCCAAAGATGACTAAGTTGACAATCCCATATTTCTAGAAACAATATTTTCAAAAACATTGTGAGTTCTAGAAATCCCATAGCCTTCATAATCCTAAGTCTATCAGTTTCTCATAAAAAATTCACTCAAAGCTTCAAAATAACCCTGCTGGTTCAAAAGAAAACTGTTCCAAACCCCTCATTTCATTCATTTTCTCCTTCACCACAAGTTTTCTTCCCCACCCCCCCTTAAAAATCCCATTTTCCCTTTTTACCTTATCCTCCATTTCCTAAAAAATTCCCCTTAAACCTTGTAAATCCATTTTACGAAGTTTAAAACCCCTTTTTTCTTCTATCGGAACCTCAGAAAAACTAAAAAAAATCACTTTTTTAGCCTTTTTTCCGACTTTTTCATAAAAAGGGCCTTAAGAGTTTTTCGACTTAGGCCCTAACCCCTTTTCCACCATAAAACTATGCCTTGCGACTAAGTGCTAATCCCATCGGCCATTGCACATCCGCATTTCCCGTTTCCACTCCCCAAACTTCTTTTTCCCCTGCCGATGCGATTTCCTGATTTAAAATTTCCACCATTGATCTTATTTTCGATCCGACGGTCTTCATCGTATCGCGCCATCGCAATCACTCTTTCCCCAGTTCCACTTCCCTTTTCCCCTTTTCTTCTGATGGCCGATCCACTGATTATATCTGAGCCGTCCTTTCCCCCATATTCGACAACTATCGCTCCATCGCATCGACGCGTTCCCCTTTCCCTTTCGCCGATGGTTTTCCCCACCGATAAAATCCTGATCGTCAATCTTGCTTTTCAGATCGGATGACTGTTGCTAAATTTTACTTCGCAACTTCCCATTTCTCATTCCCAAATTCCTTTCTCATCCCATCTCCGCTGATTTTATCCCGACCGTTGATCTCTCTGATCCAACGGCCATCGTTGCATCACCCATTTAATCCCGCCCTTGATCATTCCCTCCTATTCACTTTCTGCCGAATGATCTTGACCGTTGATCTCATTTAATCTAACGAGCAATGCTCTATCGCTTCTTCACCATTCCCCTGACCCCTCATCTACCATCTTTAGACTCCAATCTCCTGATTAAATCTCCGTCGTCGATTTTTCCAAGATCCGACGACGCAGGATTATTATGGGGGCACCAGTCCAAGGTAGCCTATAGTCCCTAGTCCCCCACAGTTAGATCTCCACCATTGATCGTTTCTTGATCCAATGGCCAGAATTCTCCCATCCACTACGGAGGCACTCGCTGACGAGATCCTTCCGTACCGTCAATCCCCCTGCAGTTAATTACAACCGTTGATTTGGCCCCACAGATCCAACGACCCATAACCCATCCCACTAAATCACAAAATTGTTGATGCATCCATTAGGCCCCACCATACATCCATCACACACCTTTCCTCCTATCACACTCATTCCACATTGTTGATTTGGCTCCCCCAGATCCAACAGCTAGCATCCATCTTCGCACCCAACTTACAAATCCTCCCCAATGTGCACTTTTCAACTGACAGAGTAGTTATTGTGAAAGCATTGGAAAGCCTCAAAGCCCAATATTTCAATTAACTCATCCTAGAAGCCTAAACAACACTACTATAGTCCGAAGACATCTCCCAAACATCACACGTTGGAGTTATTACAGCCTGCCAGATATGCCTCAAAGACAACAAGAAATTAATGTACTATTTATGACATAGAATGGGCATTTGAATTCTTTTCTCCTCTGTTTTAATTCACCATTAAGACCAGCTCTGTCACCTCTCCTCCCCATTCACCTATAGATCCTATTCGAACTCTCATTGTAAGGTTGGCATTTGATGAATTCTAAAGTAATACATAGACTACTATTTTGAAGAAGGATTGATGTTTTGAAGAAGTGTGGATGTCTTTTCTTTTCTATTGATGAAGGAGGCTAGATCATTGGATCCCTAAGCTTGGTTTTTGGTGAAGTACTCTCTATTCGTTAATGTTATTTCCTATTTTTCGCTTTGTTCCATTATGCTTTGCTTGCAGTAGTGTAAAAATATTAGGCTAAGAAATGTCTCCTAGGAGCACCTTAGGCTTGTTTACTCTTCACTGCCTTTATGTTTTCATCTGCTGAATGTTTTATTGAGTAGTTTGACTGCTTTTTAAACTCTTAAGTTTGTTCATTTCAGAATATTTCAAATAGTTGCTGCCAAGGTTGAATCATGGTTTTCCCTGTCTGCTTGCCGCCTCTTGAAAGCTATTTCTGAAAACACCCTTCAAACGCTTTTTTCTACAGCTCAGCAGAGAGGATTTGTTTTGATCTTACCCTCTGTTTGTTACTGAGATAGTTATATTTGAAGGTATTTATAATTTCAGTCTTAGATGCCTGGGTGTTCCCCCTTTTATGAATGCAATTAGTTGTGTTTCTTATATGTTTTTTAACTCCTTTAAGTGAAACAATTAGAAGGAACAGAGTGTTCCTCTCCTTCTTTGTCTTACTTGAAAGTCTATCTTGTTTATGTTATTCGCATAAAGTATGTTGGTAGAATTCATGGTTAGCCCTAGCTATTAAATATTTCTTTATGTTTAGATAGTGTTACAAGTCCCTTTGTTGAAAGGTATACATAATTAAGGAGTCTTAATAGCCCTTAAAGCTCTACTTTTCCTTCCAAATCCTTGATGTTCATCTCATCCCCACTATATGATTCCATAAATCCATTGAATAAGTTATATTTGCCCTTTGGTTCCCAAAATTCATCAATTATAACTGTTTAGACTTCCACATGACTCCATTTCCCAATGACTTGTAGATTTCCACACTCTATCTATGCTGCCTAGATCATCTCTGTCCAGCCAACAAAAAAACAAATTTTCACTTCATAACTAGCTTGAAATCAACCTCTTAAAATCAAAAGCTATATCCTTACAAACATATTGATAGATCCCTCTCTAAGACCGGGAGGGCTAGATCCTAGAGCTCTAAAGCTTGGTTTGAATGTTGCCTCATCATTTGGCTTTCCAATCATCCAAATCACATGACTCCAACATTTTGGTGATCACGGTGGGACATCTGAGTTCATAGTTTCCTAGCAAGCTCTTATAGACTCATTGGTCCTTCAAACAACCACAAAATCTCAGAAAACCCAAAAACATTTCAGATTGGTTTCATAATAAACATTGGTGGTAGACCATAAAACATTTTACCTTCAGAAAAGCTAAAAATTTCCACCGGGCGACTCCACTAGCACCATTAGGCCTATTACTCCTCTAGATCTCCATATTTCCCTAGGATTGTGTTAACCAACCCTGAGGAAGTTTAGAAACATAGTCCCCTACTATAGAAATCACTGTGAGAAGAAAACAGTCCTAAAAGTCTCAGCCTCTTTAAATTTTGGAAACTGAAATATGGCTTCACATAGGGTCAATACTAGATCCAATCCAGATCCCAATCCTCCTACCATAGTTGATAATCTAGAAAGGATTTTGTGGCAAACTTCTAGATCTAGAAAACCAACTACTGATAGGACCACCCCAAGAACAAGATCTGTCCCTGAAAATCTTGCAGTCTTGAAAGATCCTCACTTTGACTTACCTCACACAAAGAACCTATTTAGAAATAAGTCTCAAAGTGACTTTAACCAAGCCAATTTTGAAAACACAGATTTTCAACAGATCTTTAGCAGAGACACTTCACCTTCTACTCCACCTGATTCTCAGCTTCTTCATCGTTTCAGCTCCTTCCATAACAAATCTGCTCATCATTAGTTGGCTAGCCCAAGCATTTCTTCCACTCCTGTTCACACACACACTGTTCAAAGCACTACAACTCAACCCACTTTCCCTCTTGTAAATCCCCCACTTTTTCCTATCATGGTAGCATGGTATGCCCCACTAGTGTTACCACAACCTCTGGTTCCCTTACGCAATGATTACCAATCCAAAATTCCCCATTTCACTAGAAATGAACCCACTACTACTCAACAACACATAGACAAGATGAAAGATGCCTTTGATTATATGGAAATAGAATATGAGACTATCAAAATGAGAATTTTTGCCCAAAGATTGGGAGGAGAGGCCAAGAAATGGTTCAAAGGCCTAACTCCCCATACCATACATGATATCCCTTTTTTATTTCAAACGTTCATTAACAAATGGGAATTTAAAAAGAACCCTCTCCAAATACTTTCAAAGTATAGCAACCTCAAGAGAAGCATAGGGTAAAGTGTTCAAGATTATTGCACTAGATTCAATAGTGTTTATAACGCACTACCCCCAGATATGAAACCTCCACAAGGCTTAGCTTTGGCCAAATTCCCTGAAGGGTTTGATCCCAAAATGGCCTATCAGCTGAGAGAAAGGGATCCATTAAATTTATAAGACATGTAGAAGGGAGATCTTAGTGTGGAAGAAAATCTGATTGAGAAGAGAGCTAGGTTGAGAAAGAACCCTTCCTAGAGAAAACCAAACCAACCTTCAAAAGAGAAACAAAATTTCAAATATCAAAAGAGATCTTAATCAATATAGGAATCGAGACAATGACCAATAGATTGGGCCTCCCTTTCAACAAAACTATGTAGAAAAAGAGGATGAAGGGGAAACAGTTGGGCTGGAAGAAAATCATGTGAACTTGATAGGATCTGATGACGGAGATGATATCTTCCTCACTGAGGAAGAACAGGGATTTTTCTCATCAGAACAAAGTAAACACAATCATGAAGAGTTTTAATATTATAGGTTGGGGTTCGAAAACGCAATTATGGAGGTTCATAGAAAATATGATCTCAGAAGAAAAAGGAACCCAGAAGTTTCTAACGACAAGAACACTAATATTGCTATTGGAAAAACCTCTGAAAATCAACCTAAAAAATCAGCTAATAATACCAACATTCTAGCCAAGAAAACTGATCTAAACAAAGACAAAAATAGCTAGCCAAGTGTTGAGAAAAGTTTCCCCAGTACTTCTGCTAGTGGCCCTATCAAAACAGTCCCAATTAACAGTCCTAATAAAGCTCAACTAGCCAAAGTTGCTAAAAGAAACAAAATAAAAAAAACAGATGTGAATATGTTGAAAACAACACTTCCTTTCAGCCTCTAAGGTGAAATTTCCAAGATCAAAATTAGCATGCCTCTAGCTGAACTGGTAACTCAAGAAGTATACAAAATTCAAGTTTTGAAAGTTCTGAATATAAACATTGATGCTGATACTTTAAACTTGATGGATGAAAAAATAGAATTGTTGTTTGGTCCCAAAATTGAAGGAAAATACCAAGAAGGGGCTGTCCCTCCCCTAAAAATTGATCTAAACATACATGATAAGATCCTACACAATACCATGCTAGACTCTCGGGCATGACATAACCTTATGCCCAAAGTAGTAATGGAAAGCCTATGCTTAGAAATTACTAGACCATATAAAGACTTATGTACTCTTTTGATTCAAGAAGGGTCAAATGTTTGGGCTTAATCAAAGATTTGTGTGTTAACCTGTCACAAATTCCTGCTAAAAGCCTAGTGATGGATATAGTTGTAGCTAACATTCCCCCAAAATATGACATGCTTTTGTCTAGATCATGGGGAGCCAAATTTCAGGGGAGCCTTCAAATGGATATGTCCTATGCCACCGTACCAGTGTTTAGTCAAACCAGAAGATTATATAGGGAATCCCTCATGAAATACATGGTGAGCAGCAAAGAAAAACCCAACAACACACTTGTCTATTCCACACATTCAGACTTAGATTCCTTTATCTTATTCAATGACGATGAAATCACCCAACAAGAAAGGGAAAATGAGCAAGAAATTAGTGCACCAGAACATTTAAATTTGCCTGTCATTCAACCAGGAAATGCCCCAAATCTCAGCAACCTTGGGCAACAAAAAGGAAAAGAGAATGAGATAGAAACACTTTGGAAGATGAGCTTTGATGGCTCTTGTAGCCAGGCCAGTTCAGGGGCTGGTGTATAAATACATAATGCAAACAAGGGATACTCCCATAAACTGGATTTCCCATGCACAAATAACATTGTAGAATACGAAGCCCTCATCCTCGGCTTGCATTTTCTCAAAGATTTAGAGGTTAAGAGGATACCAGTCCAAGGGGATTCTAAGTTAATCATCAGGCAAATCAAAGTGGAAAATTCAGCCAAAAACCTCAGACTCAAAGAATATAGAGATGCTACCCTTGATCTCCTTAAAACCTTTGAAAAATATGAACTCATTTTCGTACCAAGAGCTCAAAATCATCTAGCTAATGAACTTGCCTTTGCTGCTAGCAATTGCCAAGTATCACAGATAAATGAACAATTCAATATAAAGGTGAAAAACAGACCAGCAGTGCCTGACAATGAAGATTATTGGCAAGTGTTTGAAAATGATAAACACATAAATGATTTCTTGCAATCAAGGAATGAATTTTCCACAACAACACCAAGTTCCAGCCATGAAAGGATTGTTGCAATGAGGAACAAACCCCTGAAATAGAGCCCTCCATTTCTATTGATTTCAATCAGTTTGAGCACCTTTTTAAAGTAGATTTATTTGACAACTCAGACAAAAAGGACATTTAAGTTTTAAAATGTAAAGGTGATACTATACCAAAAGGCCTCACACCATTAGAACAACTATTCGATTTCAATGACATGGCAAAAGAACTGAAAACATAGCCTATATAAACTAATGTTGAGGAACATAACATAGGCAGACCCACTGAACCCAAAATGATCAAGCTATCCAGCACCCCTCAAGCTCATGTCAAACATAAGTACATAGCACTTTTCAAAGAATTCGTAGATGTGTTTGCATGGGAATATAAAGATCTGAAATCTTATGATACTAGCATCATCTAACATAAAATCCCTCTTAAGGAAAATCAGAAGCCTTTCAAACAGAAACTAAGAAGGATAAACCCTGTTTTATTACCTTTGGTAGAGAAAGAGATTAGGAAAATGTACGATGCTTGGATCATAGTTCCTCTAAGATACTTAGAATGTGTTTCCAACCTAGTATATGTTAGGAAGAAGACAGGGGAAATTAGGCTGTGTATTGACTTTAGGAATCTAAATAGAGCCTCCCTGAAAGATAATTACCCCCTGCTAAAGATGGATCACATACTCCAAAAGGTGGTCAGTTCTAAGAGAATATCATTGTTGGATGGGTTCTCAGGTTACAATTAGGTTTTGGTACTCCCAAGTGATCAACATAAAAATGCTTTTACTACACCTTAGGGGACATTCATGTATGTCAAAATGCCATTTGGTTTGATGAATGCCGGGGCCACTTTCCAGAGGGCCATGGAAATAACCTTCTCAGAAGACATAGGATATTTTATAATCAATTACCTATATGATATTACTGTCTTCTCCAAAACTGATGAAGAACATTTGGTCCATTTAAGAAAGGTTTTCGAGAAATGCAGAAGGTTTGGCTTGTCTTTGAATCCCAAAAAGACACTCTTTGGCCTCCAAGAAGGAAATCTTCTTGGTCACATAATCTCTAAAGAAGGGACCAAAGTAGACCCCAAAAGGATTGATGGAATATTGAATATGAGCCACCCAAGAAACCTCAAAGAATTGCAATCTTTCATTCGGAAGATAAATTTTTTGATGAGGTTCATACCCAACCTTGCTGAGCTATTAAGAAACATCACTAATATTCTTAGGAAAGAAGTAGGTTTTAAATGGAAAATGCAAGCTAAACAATTGTTTGAAATGGTAAAACAAGCCCTCACTCAAACACCGGTTCTAATTAGTCCTGATTTCACCAAATATTTCTATATCTTCTCTTTTGCATCTGAACATACCATAGCTGCAGTATTATTTCAAAATAATAGCATGGGGCAGGAACAACCAATATCCTTCTTTAGTAAGGCTTTGAGAGATGCTCCACTCAAATATAATATCATGGAGAAGAAATCCTTAGCGTCGGTAAAAGCATTGAAGGACTTTAGAGTGTACATTTTACATTTACATATCATTGCCTTTGTGCCACACACTGTATTCAAAGATATTATAAGTCGGGACCCTAATGGTAAAAGGGGAAAACAGATTGCCACTATTCTAGAATATGACCTAGAGATCAGACCCACCAAACTCACCAAAAGACAGGGATTAGTAAAACTCATGGCTGAGTCAAACTTCCAAGCTTTAGACATGAACGTGGTTGATGTTTTGGAAGAAATATAAGAATGCACAACACCATTCATTGAAGAAACATTCATGAACTCTCCTTGGTATGATGACATCACATATGTGTTGCTTTATCTGAATGCTCCTCCTTCTTTGTCAAAAACAAAAGTTAGATTTTTCAAACAGAAGGCTTTAAATTATTGTATATTAGATGGAGTTTTGTATTGGAAAAATGCTGTGGGGATTTTGCTTAAATGTTTAATTGAGGTTGATGTAGGAAAAATCATGCATGAGCTACATGAAGGAGAATGTGGAGGACATATTTACTGGAAGACCACAAAAAAGAAGATCCTCAGGTCTGGATACTATTGTCCCACCCTCTCCCCAGACACCCATAAGTTAGTCATGTCCTTCCAGAAGTGCCAGTTCTTTAAGGGCAGGAGAAAACTCGTACCAGTACCTTTGCAACCTATCAGTGTTGAGACTCCCTTTCAACAATGGGGCTTGGAATTCATTGGGGAAATTCACCCATCATCCTCAGCCCGATAGAAATGGATCCTCACAGCCACTGATTATTTTACCAAATGGATAGAGGCCATACCCACTAGGAATGCTACTGACTAGGTCATCATAAAATTCCTTGAAACCAACATACTATCCAGATTTCTTTGTCCTAGGAAAATAATCATAGACAATGCTGCTACCTTCAAGTCCAAGAGGATGGTAGATTTGTACCATAAATATCAGATCACATTAGGCCATTCTACTACTTACTACCCCCAAGGAAACGGTCTAGCTGAATCCTCCAACAAAAGCCTTGTTAATATCATCAAAAAATTGTTGGAACATAACCAAAAATCTTGGCATAACAAGCTTTTCCATGCCTTATGGGCTGATATATTGACTACTAAAAAGTCCATTGGCATGTCTTCCTATCAGTTGGTTTACGACATGGATTCAGTCTTCCCAACCTCTCTAGGAGTTCCAGTCATGAAACTCCTTCAATAGGTCCAAGCTAAAGAAAATGATATGCAAAGGATGATCAATCAGACCATACATTTGCAACAATCAAGAGAGGAAGTATATAAAAGGACACAAGAAGTCCAATAAGGGATCAAGAAATTATTTGATCAAAGGACCAAAGAAAATGACTTCCAAGCTAGAAATGTAGTTCTAAAATGGGATTCCAGAAGGGAAGAGAAAGGGAAACATGGAAAATTCAAAAATCTATGGAAGGGGCCCTACATTATTCATTCCATAAGGGGCCACAATGCATTTTTTCTGCAGGACCTGAATGGAGAATATGTGTTTGGAGGTCTTGTCAATGGGAGGATGCTCAAACACTATTTCTGCCAAGAATCTTAGTTTCATAGTTTTTCATCCAATGTACATACAATTGCATGAGAAAAATGAAAAAATACAAAAAACAATAAAAAAGAGAAAAGAGGGCAAATGAAAAGAAGAAAGGTACAACCCCATACCAAAAAAGAGAAAAAAATGTAAGTGTGCAAGCCTAAATGCCACTACTTGAAAGAGCACTACTATTTAGTCATACAGCCTAATCATGACTAGATAGATTTCAATTTACTGTTGATAGGTTAGTGAAGAAGATTTGCCAAACTATTTAATCTTGGCTTATCAGTAGAATAGATTAGGATAGAAGAAAGAATGGTTCAAACTTGCTCAAAATCTGAACCAATGAATCAAAAGAAAAAATGGCTCTAATCAGATCAAAACCTGAGCCAAAGATACAAAGAAGGCTGGTTCTAACATGCTAAAAACTTGAACCAAGAAAAGAAGAAGAAGACAACTCTAAAAAGGTCAAAACCAGAGCTGAAAGAAAGAAAGAAGGATGCTTGTAATTTTCAGATCTTAAGCCTTCATAGTTTTGTTTCAATTTTCTGCAAACAAGTCTATGTGTAGCTGGTTTCTTATGCCATAGACACTACAACTAATCAGACTGTTTAATCCTGATTTTTCTGTGTTTGAATTTCTGTTTGAGAATGTAGAGAATGCAGATCTGTCAAACAGCTTAATCTTGACAGATAGTAGATTAGGTAGAGAAGTTTTTGAGTCCAACTGTTTAATTTGGAATCTTGAAAGAAATAAGGGTAGCATTAGATAGTTTTATCTTTCTGTTTTCAAAAATAATATGTAAAAGAGATGTCAGTCCAAGTGCACTCAAGAGAAGAAAAAATGCTAGGACAAGTAATTTGGGTAGGTAGAGGTGAATGCTAGGACAAGTAGTTTGGGTAGGTAGAGGTGATTTCTTAAAGAGTTTTCATGCTACAGGTCATTGAAGAATTGTCAAAATACAAAGAAAATCAGCAAGAAAATAAATAAATTCTACCCAATGGATGAGGCACTGGTATACTAAAAGCCAGAGATTGATAAACTGAGGTTATGGACACCTAGAAAGTTAGCTACCCTCCCCAAGTGGAGCCACTGTTAGTCATCTATAATTTTGATCCTATCCAAAGATGACTAAGTTGACAATCCCAGATTTCTAGAAACAATATTTGCAGAAACATTGTGAGTTCTAGAAATCTCATAGCCTTCGTAATCCTAAGTCTATCAGTTTCTCATAAAAACTTCACTCAAAGCTTCAAAATAACCCTGCTAGTTCAAAAGAAAACTGTTCCAAACCCCTCATTTCATTCATTTTCTCCTTCACCACAAGTGTTCTCCCCCCCCCTTAAAAAGCCCATTTTTCCTTTTTACCTTATCCTCCATTTCCTAAAAAATTCCCCTTAAACCTTTAAATCCCTTTTATAAATTTTAAAACCCCTTTTTTCTTCTATCGAAACCTCAAAAAAGCTAAAAAAACCCACTTTTTCGGCCTTTTTTCTGACTTTTTCATAAAAAGGGCCTTAAGCACTTTTCGGCTTAGGCCATAACTCCTTTTCCGCCATAAAAATATTCCTTGCGACTAAGTGCTAAGCCCATCAGCCATCGCACATCGGCATTTCCCGTTTCCACTCCCCAAACTTCCTTTTCCCACGCCGATGCGATTTCTTGATTTAAAATCTCCACTGTTGATCTTATTTCCGCTCTAACGGTCTTCATCGCATCGTGCCATCAAATTGCGCCATCGAAATCACTCTTTCCCTAGTTCTGCTTCCCTTTTCCCCTTTTCTTCTGATGGCCGATCCACCGATTAGATCTGAGCCGTCCATTCCCCCAGATCCGACGGCTATCGCTCTATCGCATCGACGTGTTCCCCTTTCCCTTCCATGATGTTTTTCCTTGCCAATAAAATCCCAACCATCAATATTTCTTTTCAAATTAGACAGCTCTCGCTGAATCACACTTCACAACTTCCCATTTCTCATTCCCAAATTCCTTTCTCATCCCATCTCCGCCGATTTGATCCCGACCGTTGATCTCTCTGATCCAACAACCGTCGTTGCATCACCCATTTAATACCACCCTCGATAATTCCCTCCTATTCAATTTCTTCCAAATGATCTCGACTGTTGATCTCGTTTAATCTAACGGTTAGTGCTCTGTCACTTCTTTGCCATTCCCCTGACCCCTCATCCATTATCTTTTAAACTTCGATCTCCCGATTAAATTTCCACCGTTGATCTCTCCCAGATCCAACGGTGCGGGATTACTACGGGGGCACCAGTCCAAGGTAGCCCATACTCCCCAGTCACCCCGCTTTTAAATCTCCACCCTTGATCATTTCCTGATCCAACAGCCAACATTCTCCCATACACTGCAGAGGCACCCGCCGACGAGATCCTTCCATACCCTCAGTCCCCCTGTATTTAATCGCAACCGTTGATCTGGCCCCCTAGATCCAACGGCCCAGAACCCATCCCACTAAACAAAAGAAAATTGCTGACACATCCATCAGGCCTGACCATCCATCCATCGCACACCTTTCCTCCTATCGCGCTCATTCCACATCGTTGATCTGGCTCCCCCAGATCCAATGGCTAGCATCCATCTTCGTGCCCAACTCACAAATCCTCCCCAACGTGAAATTCTAATGTAAAATGGGTGGTTTTAGAGGGACACGCGTCAACCCCTAGACCTTATCACGTTCTGCCTTGCCAATACCACTTACTGCCCGGGCCTCACATGAAAACAATTCGCAGTTTTCTCGAAACCACCAATGCTTTCTTCACGCTAAAACTTTGTTTTAAACCTTGGCTCTTTTCTCTTCGCCATAGATCCTCCTTGCTGCATGCACCCTCCTCCTCACTGCTCCTCCTACCCCTCACCGAGCACTCTGAAGCAGTTTTACCCTATACGCAGGTTTTTATAACAAGTTGTGTTTGGTTGCAGGTTTAATGGTAGATAAACTATGAAAGCTGTCCTGCAGCAAATACAGTTGCAGGGGCCAAGGATGACAATCCTCTGTGGCCTATTCAATTGCAGAAAGGGACATAAAGGGTCTAATTTCCAAGTTTTAAATCAATGCGTCATGGGCATTGGTTACACAGCAGACCCTCCAACGTGAAGGAAGCTCCTGTCAGCAAAATAATAAAGTTAAAAGAAGAACAATGAAGACCAATCAGAGATTAAAGATGAAGATTAAAGACTAAAGGTTAAAGCATAAAGCCCAAGACCAAGAGCTTAACCTGTAAATATTAAAGATAAATCACAGTATTGAGATAAAGGAATTAAAGACATATCAGTCAGAAAAAGAACAAATCACAAGATAGAAGGCCCTGTGCACATCAGAGCGAAGCAGTTAATTCGGTCAGGATGTCTGACCACCACCATGATCAACATTTTTACCTACCAAGGACAAAACTGGCAATTTCTACAAACATAAACTTTTCAACTGACATAGTAGTTATTGTGAAAGTATCGAAAAGCCTCGAAGCCCAATATTTCAATTAACTCATCCTAGAAGCCTAAACAACACTACTACAGTCCGAAGACATCTCCCAAAGAACACACGTTGGAGTTATTATAGCCTGCCAAATATGCCTCAAAGACAACAAGAAATTAATGTACTATTTATGACATAGAATGGGTATTTGAATTCTTTTCTCCTCTGTTTTAATTCACCATTAAGACCAGATCTGTCACCTCTCCTCCCCATTCACCTATAAGTCCTATTCGAACTCTCATTGTAAGGTTGGCATTTGATGAATTCTAAAGTAATACATAGACTACTATTTTGAAGAAGGATTGATGTTTTTAAGAAGTGTGGATGTCTGTGTTTTTCTTTTGATGAAGGAGGCTAGATCATTGGATCCCTAAGCCTGGTTTTTGGTGAAGCACTCTCTATTAGTTAATGTTATTTCCTATTTTTCACTTTGTTCCATTATGATTTGCTTGCAGTAGAGTAAAAAGCTTAGGCTAAGAAATGTCACCTAGAAGCACCTTAGGCCTATTTACTCTTCACTACCTTTATGTTTTCATCTGTTGAAGGTTTTATTGAGTAGTTTGATTGCTTTTAAAACTCTTACGTTTGTTCATTTTAGAATAGTTCAAATAGTTGTTTTCAAGGTTGAATCATGGTTTTCCCTGTTTCCTTGCCGCCTCATGAAAGCTATTTTTGAAAACACCCTTCAAACTCTTTTGTCTGCAGCTCGGAAGAGAGGATTTTTTCTGATCTTACCCTCTATTTCTTGTTGACATAGTTGTATTTAAAGGTCTTTATAATTGTAGTCTTAGATTCCTGGGTGTTCACCCTTTTATGAATGAAATTAGTTGTGTTTCTTATATGTTTTCTAACTCCTTTAAGTGGAACAATTAGAAGGAACAGAGTGTTCCTCTCCTTATTTGTCTTACTTGAAAGTTTGTCTTGTTTATGTTATCTGCATAAAGTATGTTGGTAGAATTCATGGTTAGCCCTAGCTATTAAATATTTCGTTATGTTTAGATAGTGTTACAAGTCCCTTTGTTGAAAGGTAAACATAATTAAGGAGTCTTAACAGCCCTTAAAGCTCTACTTTTCCTTCCAAATCCTTGATGTTCATCTCATCCCCACTATATGATTCCACAGATCCATTGACTAAGTTATATTTGCCCTTTGGTTCCCCAAATTCATCAATCGGAACTGTTTAGACTTCCACATGACTCCACTGCCTAATGGCTTGTAGATTTTCACACTCTATTTATGCTGCCTAGATCATCTCTGTCCAACCAACAAACAAACAAAATTTCACTTCATAACTAGCCTGAAATCAACCTCTTAAAAGAAAAAGCTATATCCTTACAAACATATTGAGAGATCCCTCTCTTAGACTAGGAGGGATAGATCCTAGAGCTCTAAAGCTTGGTTTGCATGTTTCCTCGTCATTTTTCTTGCCAATTGGCCAAATCAGAGGACTCCAACATGTCTCTGTTAGGTTATTACTATTACTTCCTTCCAGAGACTCACTCTCATATCCCACTCGGGAAGGTCTCCTTTTACACATTACAATTGGGGTTTCATAATGGCTACTCAATTGATTGTTCAAGGTTTATGTATATAATCTCTTATGTTATGCTTTGAAACCAAGGTAAACCTTAAGGTTATGGTGACCATTAAGGGAACTAAATATTTTGGACTCAAGTATTCTAAGGTGGATGAATTTAGTTTGATTGGATATTCTGATTCAAACCTTAATGGGGACAAAGAAAATGAAGTGTAAACTTCAAGATATATCATCATTCTTAGTTCAATAGTTGTGTCTTAGAGGTCACACAAACATTCAATTTTAGCAGATTCCACATAAGAGGCATAATATGTGGTAGTTGTTGAAGAAACAAACGATTATGTGGCTAAGGAAAATACTTGAAGATTTGTAAGAGAAACAAGTGAATTCTACTCTTATTCTAGTTTATAATACTTATGCAATCAAGTTGGCCAAGAATCTCATATTCCATGATAGAATTAAACACATCAATGTAAATTATGATTCTATTCAATATCATGTGGAGGATAAGACTATTCATTTTAAAAATTGTTCTACAAATGACCAAATTGTGGATATCTTCACCAAAGCACTTAGAAGAGAAAATTTTGAAAAGTTCAGAATGGTGTTTTAACTCACAAACACTTCTTGAGCTTAAGGTTGAGGTATTTATTTTAAGGATTCAATATTATATTTATGTATAGTATTCCAAGAGACTACTTTGGTTTTAGACATAATGCATATAGAATATAGGAAAATTTTTAATCAAAAACATATCATTTACTATTAAAATTCATAATATTTTGGCAAATATTATGAATATAATCATATCTATGTAAAGTCTACTAGGTTTTGGAAGTCATTAGTTCAATTCCCACCCCAATCAAGGTGATATATTGGACATAATGAAAATGTATCATGCCAAATTTATAAAAAAAAATTCATATCTATTTAAAAAATGGCAAAATTTTAACCAAATAAACAAATAATTTTTTCAAAAATTAACCAAAATAAATTAATTGGAAAAATTCCACCCCTAGAAATATTCCCAATAAAATGTGATGTTGAATAATCTTATAATTATATTAAATAAGTAAAAAAATTATAAATATATAAATAGATTTAATAGCTCAATAAATCTCTTGTAAAATATAACTAAATATCGAATTCTTTATTAATATGTATCCAACATTTGACTTATATTGCAAAAACTTTACTCCTAAAATATTAAAAAAATCTTTGACCTTTGACCCTACATATGCATTGATATGTAATTAAACACTAAGATGACCATTCAAAATAAAGAAGTTCCATGCGAGTAGCCTTATCATAAAAGCATGACAAATGTGATGTCTAACGTGATAGATGTGATGGCTCACTTAAATAAATTTCTCAGTGGTCCCACATTTATAACTTAGTTATAAAACGTGATAGATGTGATGGCTCACTTAAATAAATTTCTCACTAGTGGTGACCCTTAAGACCTTATCATTAACTAGGTTTTAAAGAAAGTATTCATATAAATCGAAGCGTAAATATGTCATTTCCAAAAAAAAATATTTATATGGAATGGTCATAATTTGGAAGGGTGTTAAGGGTGTTAGTGTCTTCTGATTAGTGTAACATGTGAGAATTTAAGAAAGGAAAGTGCATGTTTGTGGAAATTGTATGAATAGAAAATATCCTCACTCAAAGGAAGGGTCACTTCAAAGGAGAAAATATCTTTTCAATCACCACTGATATAATCGGAAAACACATATAATTGCAAAATCGATGGAATTATTTAATTATCTTTAAATTATCCTTAAAATGTATATATGTAAACTGAAGTGTAAATATGTATTTTTCCTAAGAAAAAAATATTCATATAAACTATGTGATGCTTCATCATTACCTTCAAATTGGCATGGTCATAATTTGGAAGGATTCTCAATCCCTTGTAACCACTCTAAGAAAGGAAACCAATGGCGATTTAAGAAAGGAAAATGCATGACTACAGAGATATAATTGTAACAATTTTTAGAACACTAAAAATTTTTGTATATGTGTTATATTTGGAAATTTTACATATTTATGAAGTTACCACACATTGACACCCTCTTGACATGGAAATAATGAGTCACCATGTGGCAACACTTTCAAATACTTTATTTCCATGGGTTTCTTTCTATTTTCATCACTTTGAAGTTTAAGCAAATTCCACTACTATTTTTTCAAGGTGGCCCATTGTTCTTCTCAATGGAACTTATGCTACACATGGTGTTGCATATAATTTTTTTGCACAAAAACATCTATAAATAGAGGTGTGATGGGTACTAGAAAATCCTAACCAAAATACTAAGCCCATTTCGTTCTCAAGTATACCATGATCCATGAATAAAAATAAGACATGCCATGCATAATTTACAAATCATTTCTAGTTATGAAAGGTTTGATAATTACTTGTGCTAGTTCTAGCATTGTAAATTTCTAGGGATTCTCAAGATTGAACAGAATAACATGTTGACCCTCCATAAGTTGCATAAGGAAGTAATTCAAAGTTTCCATATTAAATAAACCATAATAAAAATAGTTCCCATCTTCAATAGCACATGAATGATAACATATCAATGACTAATTAAGACAAACAAGAATGAATATTTATTTAATGTTTGAAAACCCTAAGATATATAGAACCTCCTTTATTTTTTTGTTATAATCCATTCATATTTTTTTAATTAGACCATTTTACTATCGCCAATAAATGATTAAAGGGCATAATGAAATCACAATATGAGTGTTGATGACTGCTAGGGTTTTTTACCTCTCTGCCACTAGGGTTTCTAAGCTTCGGCTCAGTTTAGATCATGAAAAAGGTGGGGTGGGGGGGAGGAGGGGGGACTCTGAAGCCCCATCCTTTAGGGACGTGCTTACGAGCAAGAATAGGCAGCTCGAAACATCGTTTTTCACAAGGATCGCTACTTACAATGCATTCAACTCCTTCATGTAATCTAAAGATGCAAGAGCAAGCAAACAAACAAATAGAAACGCATGAGTGAGAAAGCAAGAAAATGAAAATGCAGCAAAGGGAGCATCGAATTTGCAAGAAGGAATAGAAGTGAGATCAGACCAAGGCAATGCAAAAATCTCCCAGGGGATTCAAACAAAAACCAACAATAACTACAAACCCAAGGAAAAAAAAATTGTGCTGGAGATTCAGGAACCAGATATGGTAGCTTATAGAGATTTCATGTAGGAGCATGTCATCATCTACAATTTCATGGGGATATTCCCCACAAAAAAAAATTGTTGAATTGGTGGATTCAGAGCAAATGGCACCCTAAATGCAAGATTCGATTGAAACTAGGATTTAAAGGATTCTTCACTGTTATATTAGACCGTCTGGAAGGTCGGGATCGCATATTTGAAGGAGGCCCATATTTCTTAAACTTTTTTGGTCTCTACATGCGATACTGGAAAGAAAATTTCACTCCTAAAAATGACTTCACAAATGTCTATGTTTTGGTCAGGCTTTTCTCGCTACCAACATACTATTGGTCACCATCAGTGCTAAAATGAATAGGAGACGAGCTCGGGGAATATATTAAAATTTCATAGGGCACCAGAAATGGTTACCATGTCTCTTATGCAAGAATATGCACTTACACATATGTTTTAGGGGCTTTACCGGTGGTAAGAAATCTAGTCTTCTGGGATGAAGCTTGGCTCCAGAATATATACTATGAGCATATACCCTTTCGCTGCCAGAATTGCCACGAGCACGAGCACTTATTTAGAGACTTCCCCAGAACAAAACCCCACAAAGAAAAACTCAAGCGTAAAAAAAGTCATAAATTCATATGAACAAGGTTTTACCAAGGTGGGAGCCAAGAAAAGGCACAACAGGGATGCTCACGGAAAACAAGGACATTATCAAGAAACTAACAAAAAAAAAGTTTGAAGCTTTACAAGAAGAGCAATAGGAACCAATCTCAGCTGATCAAACTAAGGATGGAAACCAAAGGAAAATCCAAAACTCAACAATTCAAAACCAATTTCCAGGGGATAACTATGAGCACTACCAAGATGAGGAGGACCATATTCTAGAAGACATTGAAATGTAAACGGTGATGATAGAAAAATTAGTTGAATACCATGCCATAGAAGAAGCCCTCTAAGGACTAAACCTCAACTCAATATTAGAGGAATGGGAACAAGGTTACTTGGTTGCCATACCTGAGGAGTACATATATAAAATAGAAGGATATTATGTATTACAAGAGGAACTAAAACAAGGCACGATCAGGAAGCCCCCAGAGGAATTGGTTCATAAAGGAATCTTAGTAAACATTACAGTGGATCAGTACAACCCTAAAGATCCTAGCTAAAAGAGAGGGAGGAAAACCACAGGCCAGCTCCTCTAGGAGCTTGGAGCAAGATTACTCAATGAGGGCAAGGTAATATCTCTCACTCTAACCCACCATATTTATCAATGAATTGCATCTCTTGAAACATTAGAGGCCTAAACGGTCCAGGAAAAAGAAGAATCCTAAAATACAGACTCATGGTAGACAAATCAGATATTTTACTTCTATAGGAGACTAATCTTTCTATGGAGAACATACAAAATTTACAAAAGGATTGCTTAAAGAACTATAGCTACGTCTCCAATGAAGCTCTTAGCTCTGCGGGTGGGAAACTGATTCCTTGGAAGAGATCTCTTTATGAGTTAGCTTCCTCTATTGCAACTCTAAGTTCCATCAAAGTTGTCCTAAACATCATATGTACCAATAATACCATATGTGTAACCAACATCTACACTCCCAAAAAGGCTAATGAGAGGATACAAATATTGACCACGATTATGAGAATCCTTAGTACCATACCTCATCCATACAAAATTATAGGATGGGACTTTAATATCGTACTCAATTTGATGGAAAATAAAGGAGGGATTCATAGGCTGGACAAAGACTCACAAGTCTTCCAGGAAACCATTGAAAATTTGGGATTGACTGAAATTCTCACTGTGAATGGAACTTACACTTGGAACAATAGAAAATGTGGCGACATATAGATTGCCTCAAGGCTTGATCACTTTCTACTCTCTGAAGCCATCTATCTGACCTCCTGGGAAACTAAAGGTCATATTCTACTGCACATGACCTCATACCAGTAGCATATTTCCCTAAGGGTGCACATCACCTCTGCCCCCCAAAATAGGCCCTCCACTTTGAGGCATTCTAGCTTGAGCACCCAACTTTCCTTGACAACCTAAAGAATTAGTGGGAAGGCTCTCCACCTCAATCCGACACCAGAATGTACCAATTCCAAAAAAAATTAAGGAACATAAAAAAAAATGAAAATATGGAACAAATAAGTGTTTGGTAACATTTTCAAAGATAAGAAGGAGTTGGAGAAAAGTATGGAAGATCTTCAATAACGAATCATCCACACTCGCATCATAGATCAAATGAAAGAGGAGGAAATAAGCCTTCATAAGAGGTGGGATGACAAAGCTTTGTAGGAGGAGAAACTATGGCAGCAATGGTCTCGAATCTTGTGGCTCATATGTGGGGAACACAAGTTCTCTTTCTTCCATCACCCTATGATTCAACACAAAAGAAACAATAGAATCGTCATACTAAAATTTAGAGATGGGAGTACTGTTCACACCCATGAAGATATATCAACTGAGTTAAATTATTTCTATATTAAAATATTGGAGGAGCCTAGGTTTGACAGATCCCATGCTATCAGGGAAATCACCAACAACATCCCTTCCATCCTCAACTAGGACCACAAAAAAATTTATTCTAAGGGAGGTCTCCATGCAGGAAGTGGAGGAGGTCATTATGTCTATGCCCAATGGGAAAACCCCAATACCTAATGGATTCATCGCTGAATTTTTCAAAAATTGATTTCCATTCATAAAAGAGGAAGTTCATGCTCTAGTGGAGGATTCAAGGAGCAACAAAAATATTTTGAAAGTGTTGAATGTTGTTCCTCACTCTTATTCTGAAGGAGGAAGGAGTTGATTCTTTGGACCGCTTCAGGCTTAACGCCATATGTAATGTGATCTACAAAATAATCTCCAAGGTTTTAGCTAACATAATCAATATGGTTCTCCCCCTCCTAATCTCTTCCAACCAAGCAGGATATGTCGAAGGCGGACAAATTTACAGTATTATATTATTGCATGAAATTATTCACTCAATAAAAACCAAAAATAAGCCCGACATGATGATGAAACTTGATATGTTGAAATCATTCGACAAACTCAGTTGCAACTACATGAAAGAACCAAAATGACTGCATAAACTGGATCATGGCTCTAGTCTCAAGATCCATCTTATTTATCCTGATCAATGGATCTCCCTCCAAGCCTTTTTGTCCCGCTATAGGCATCAGAGAGGGATACCCTTTGTCCCCCTTCCTTTTTTACATTATGGCTGAAGGCTTGAACAGATCCCTCAAGGATGCCGACCTCAATAAATCTCTCATTAGCCTCAAGCTCCATAACACTACCCATCCCTCAACCCATAAAAAATTCGTGGATGACACTCTCTTGATGGGTCTCCCCATGGTTAAGGAATTAGCCACCTTCAAAGGCATTCTCAATCCTTTTTCAGAACCCTTTATCACCTCCATCAACCTTGAGAAATTTGGTATTTTCTTATTCAACTCCCCATGGCTATTCTAAGAAACATCACCAAAAGTCTTGGCTTCCAAAGGTGCTCTCTCCCCTCAAAATACCTGGGTGTTCCTCTCACCGATAAATCCTACAGGAAATCCAATTGGGAGTGTTAGTTTCAGTCTAGTCATACTGCCATCAGTGATCAAAATTACTCTTTTGCATTTGCATATTAGGAGTCCCATACCGAATAAATTTCACCATTCCGCTAGGTCATGGATTCATTGATGGTAGTAATTTTTCATCACTTTTCCCTCATGAGGTACTTGCTGATTCTCCTCTCTATGGTCTCTAGTCATGAGTTATTTTTTCTTGTTGAGTCATGTCAGTAGGTCATAGAATGGGTCTCATTAGTTTCTAGGGTCTCACCGTGGTCAAATTAGTGAGTCAAGTGTCGATAAGTATTAGCAAGATCATGAGGAAGTCAAAAAACTCAAAGTCACAACACCTAGAAGATCAAAGAGATATTTTATTCAGCTTGATGTAATGTTCACCTCAAAACCATGTTTTGAGGTGAAAACATGATACTTTTCCTTTATTATCATTCATTATGTAATTTTATATCAGCATATGTAATAAGTCACAATTCAGAAGCTGTCATCTTCACAACATCATCACCCTGCCATTAGAGAATTTTTTTGCAGCATGTTCAGCGTCAAATCGTCTTCCAAGTAGATCCATTAGAAAGAGCCTGGAAAGAGCTTTCCGACGGTATACTACACTCTCAAAATTGACTTCTGGATTGAAATTTAAGCCTAAGTGAAGTAAAAGGTCCCTCATTCCCTAAACTTCCCCTTTTTCCCATCTTCCCTAAGCTTTATTTTATTAAAGTTTAATGTTTTCTTTATAAATCCATTTTCCCCACTTCTGATTACATAATCGCATTATTTAATCATTTAAAATACATATGCAATTAACCACTTCCCCACCATACTATGGAAACCTTATAATAAAACTTAAAAGGTTTATATTATATAAACCCCGCATAACCCAAGTCCCTTTCTGATCGCATCGCAACATGTAATGTGTGTGCCCCGACTGCCCCATGCCAAAAGCTCCAATGCGATTATGTTAAGTTACCCCCGATTGATTTAAGTCGCCGATTGAAAATTTCGATGCGATTTTCCGATTGCATCACAAGGTCTTGCGCTCGATCCGATCGCGCCTCCACTTCCGATCAATCGCAACAGTCCCCAATCCGATTGATCACAGAATTCTTCGATTAAACTCCCATCCCAATTTCAAACCCCCGATCGACAACCTCCGATCATTCCACAACCGTCGATTGCCCAACTCCATCCGACGGCCCAGAGCCAATCGGGCCATCGGCAATCAGCAAATCCATATATAACATCTCTCTCCGCCCTCCTCCGATTTCCGATCCCGATTGGTCGAGCCCACCATAGAATCCCCACCCAATTATAATATAAATGGCTTTTTCCTTCGTAAGTTCTAATATATCGCCTCCCTCTCCTTCCGATTCCGATTCCGATTGCCCTTATGACTTAATCGCATCGGAGTTTTTTGTCACTCCATTGTATTTCCCCTTTCCCAAGCCCTTTCGATTCCGATTGCGATGCAGGTCTCGCCTCCCTTCCCTTCTCCCAGTCAAAAATTTAAATTTTCCCTTCACAAAAGTATATAATTTCATTCCATTTTGTTTCAACGACATTTTATTAAAATGCTAGTTTCTCAAACAAATAACGGAAAGAAAAGAGATAGTCAAAAGGATGAGAAAGCTTATTTAAAACAAAGATTGTTAAAGCAGCATGAAAAGTAGGAAATCTATTTCTGGATTTCCTATTCTTCCTTCATTCAGTATAACAGTGAAATTTCAAAGGATCAAAATGTATTGTTGTTCCTTGTTTTCAGAGGCAAAACATTGGTCCTCTTCGCCATATTCAAATTTTAGTTCTGAGTTGTTAAAAAATTCCCTTTTCACGGATCTATGTTCCCACATTTCATCTTATTTATTGTAATTGTAAATCATTTGTGAATCGGTCTGAGGTCTGTAACTCAGAAGTAGGGGAATAGTGTGGAAGAATGCTCTACGCTCCATTGTACAGTTCGACAAGGAATTAATAAAGATGCAGCTCTGATTTGTGGGATCCATGTGGTATGAGTTTTAGCATTTTTTCTCTCTTTGTGTTCATATGTAAATTGTTATGTTTCACCTCTCATCTATAAACATTCCTTTTGAATGCTTTCAAGATAGAAAGGTAGAATCCATTTTTATGCTCTGCCTTGGGTAATCATTCATACTCTGTGTTTTTCTTCTATTTGAAAAGGATCCATTTGTTGTGCCCTTTTTAGCTCCTCACCAGTCTTTCCATCCCATCCCTATTTAGATTTATTTGCTAAAATTTCCTGCCTACCTTGCCCCATGAAATACCCTATGTCCTGATTTAATTCCCCAGTTTCATACTATCCTATTTTATCCCACACATCCATGAAATTCATTCATTTTATTAAAACCTCTTTCCCATCATTTTACCTAGCCTAATGTCAGTTCATTATTGTGTTTTATTGAAATATCCCTTTTTCGGAGAGAGCCCTCTCCTGTCCTTATAGGGCTAGCTACAAGGCTGAGCGTGGTTTAGTTGTTACCCTGTTTTTCCCTTTTCATCATGGGGTCCAGATCAGGTGCTAACAGGGAGGACCTCCTCAACAGGCTGCAAAAAATACTCTCCAACTAGAATTTGCATTCCCTCAATCTAGCAGGAGGACTAGTCCTCATCAAATTGGTCTTGTAGGCCATGCCCCTGTATCTCTTCTCTACTCTAGCTACCCGTAAGTCAATGACCGATTCCATAAAAATAATTCAAATAATTTTTTATGGAGGGGCTCAGACATCAATAAAAAATGAGTTCTCATAGCCTGGGAACATGTATGCAAGCCGAAGATAGTTGGGGGGCTAGGTCTAAGAGACCCGAAAATTATTGGGAAGGCCCTAGGGGCTAAGATCTGGTGAAGATGGATAGACAACCCAATTACACCTTGGGTTCTTATTTGGAAGGATAAATATGCACCTAACTACTCAAACTGAGGTCTTATCATGCTTACAAAAACATCAAGGGTTATGCAATCTGGAATCGAGAATGAAAGAATAAAGCCATCATTCAAAAGCATAGTTTCTAGGATATCTGCAATGGGGAAAAGGCCCTCTTCTGGGAAGATTCCTGGAAACAATTACTGGTCTTGGACAAGGATCAGTTCACCTCTCTTCGCATGTCCATGCAAGTAAGAGGTAAAATTCAAATTGGTAACTATTGGAAACCTAGTACTAAGAATGACAAGTGGAAAGATTGGATGGATGCCAAATATTGGGAACATCTTCCTAATGATTTCGACTAGAATATCTTTTCTTGTATCATTCAAGAAAGACATTTTCAACTCGATAAGGGGGAGGATAAGCTTTGATGGGGTAAAAACTCAGTCGTCCTCTTCAATCTTGAAGAAACCTATGGTTATATAGCAAATCATGACCAACTTCAGCCTGAGAAAACATGGAAAATATTATGGGAAAGAAAGCTATGGCCAAAAATCACTTTGTTTCTTTGGTTGAAAATACAAGGGGGAATTCTCACCCGGGATAATTTTTGGAGAAGAGGCTTTATGAGTCCCTCAAGATGCACTCTTTGTGAGTCAAATGAGGAAAAAATTAACCATTTATTGAACACATGTGACTACAAAAATAAGTTGTGGGAGTGGGCTGCAGAAGTTTTTAGAACCTCTCATAGGGATAGGGCTTCCATTCTTGGCACTTTGGAAAGGCGCGATCTGTTACCCCCACCCAGTGGTTGATAGGGCTTGGAATATTATACCTGGTACTATTTGATAGATTTTTTGGATAGAGAAAATTTCCAGAACATTCAGGAATGAAAAAATTCCAGAGGAATGCCTCCTTACTTCAATTAAGCAGGTAGTCCGCGAATTTGTGGCCAATTCCAAAATTCCTAGCTTCAATGACCCGCCCCCCTCGACCTATTGATAAGTGCATACTGCTCCTCCTTGACTAGCCATTTCATCCTCCTAACAATAATAGTTAGGATAACATAAACTCAAAAGCTCCCTGCAAATGGTTTCCACTTGAAAAGTACATGATAAAGATGAAATATGATGGGGTTGTAAAAGGTAACCTAGGAACCACTAGTTTCGGCGGGGAATTCAAAAAATTGGTAGGGAAAATAATATGGGTCTACACTGGTAGCCTTGGAATTTCAACCAACAATTTAGTTAAGCTGCAAGCATTGGAGCATGGTCTCGCTATTACAAAAGACTAGGGATTTTGGCCTCTCATCGTTGAAGGTGATTCAACATTACCTAACTTGGTAGGTCCAAACCTTCAGCAAGGTGCGAAAGTCACCAAAGTCATGGAAAATTGGAGGTTGATCAAAATGCTCCATCACATCTACTAACATGTCGACGAGCTTAGTGGGATCCACTTCCAAGTCGTCAGATGGAAGGCTAATAGCTTGGCAAACAAGTTGGAAACTGAAGGCACAATTGGTAGCATAAGATTTCACTCCCTTGAATGGAGGGACTTGGAGGGAGGTCCTCTTAACCAAGAGTGTGAGGTAATAAATAGAAAGGACAAAAGAGTACAAGAAAACCTTAACCTTGAGGGAGCTCGTCAGATTTTCAAATAGGATCAATACGATTCCCCCATCTTGACATCATGAATTCCACCGCAAGCATTAACTACAGTCATCCGCATGATGGAATGAAATCCCCAATTTTATTGATGCTATCAGACTGTCGTCTCTGTAACCCATCAACCAGTAACATTCCTCGTTCTCTCATAACCATTTTGTACATTTTTCTAGCCATGATCAATGACACATTCATTTTCTCCTCTCTCCCTTCTCTCTCAGTAACCTGCAATTAATATTAATACCCCGACCCACTGGGTTTTCCTCATCATTCTCCCTGCCCTTTCGCCTATGTTTCCTTGTCTTCCCCTTCCTCAGTTATTTAGCATTCTTCCAATTCCCCTCCTTCATCATGGCTCCTCATCGTGTCTTAGCTCCCACCCTTCGCCATGGTAGAGTTCATAACAATGAAATATGGAATGATCCTTGTATACAACCTCGAAACCATTTAGAGGCCTCAACTAGGAGATTCGCACTCAACTTCAATGTTTCGGTTGCCTTGAAAACCCAAGATCATATCCAAATTTTGGAGCTCCAAGTTCGCAATATCAAATGGAAGGTGACCACAGAGGAGGTTGATGCTCAATTTCAATGGATCCTAGAACCTAACCTCGCCAGGGCCAAGGAGAACCTATATAGTTGGACCATAGAGCTTGCATGGAATCTCAAAACAATACTTGTTTTAGCTCTACAGGAGCAAAGTGAAAACGCTAATTCTCTAGAGGCCAAGATTGATATGTTGGATAACAAATTCACCGTTTATGTAGAATTTGTGCATCATCGCCACTTCATAACCAAGAATTTTCCTCGCTACGTGTTGTTGAAGCATCACATCACCACCATGCATCCCAAAAAAGGAGGTTCACTGTAAACGTAATTGTTCTCCTACAAGAGGGACTGGTCACGCATTCTAAATAAGAAATTTCCAAGTTGACAACAGACAGAGCATGGACGCCTTGTAAGTTGAGATGGGGAACAACATGGACGACTAAAATGCAGAGAAGCAGAAATGCTATCCGCCACTTCCTAAAACAGTCCTGGGGAACTGAGGGTCTGAATGCATTGACCAGAGCAACATGGGGCACCTTACCATCATGAGACTTGACCCAATTAGAAACTCTATAGAGCCAAACCACGCGAAAAAAATTGTAACCCCTTCTCCGCCTATCCCAACATTTACTAAGGTCAACTGAAGCTCTACGGAGTAGAACCATGCACAAACAAATGCAACCCCCTCTCCGTCTATCACAGGAATTACCGAAAACAACTGACAGTAAAAGGGCCGAAAAGCATAGATGAATCAATTTCAGTAAAGGATTAACACAGCAAGGGAGAATTAACTGACCCGAAACATCTTTAGCAACCTTCAAACTGAACGAGCCCTTGATGATTCGCTCTATGAAGGTTAGGCAATTAATATAAACCGAGTTGGGAATAATTATACAGGGATCTCTAAAGCGGGGGGGAACCGGTTGAAGTTTGGGGGTAACAGAACTAGTAAAGGAAACTTTCATTACAGCCTTGAAACTAACCACAACCATGGCTGTTAGCACTGTAAAAACAGAGAGGAGAATAGATACATACCCCACTGAAATTGCAAAGTTGATAGAATGATTGTCGTTCGGCTTCCTCCACTGCAGGCTCCAGATGATTGCATGCAGAAAGCAATGCACAAACGAATGAAGTGCAGGAAGAAAACCACCTACCTTAATAGCAACTTTCCTCCGATACTTTGACACCAAAGCCTGTCCATACTGCAGCATAATAAAACTCCGGATGATTGCGCACTTCAATGAGGTGGCCTGACAATACCTCATTATTGTCTTAAATGCGTGAAGGTCGATCTGTTGCCAGCTTGCCACAGCTCGGATTGCCTCTCTGCCATTTGTACACCCCGATCGGGGGGTTGGAGATCTTTTCTCACAATCAGTTGGAGAGATTGAAGTTCCACATCCCAAATCGCCTCATTAGGGCAGTTATCTATGAAGCACTCTATATGTTGGCATCCCCAATTAGCTAAGTAATCTGCCGCAGCATTACCTTTTCGTCTGATATGGCTCGGGATCATATATTGAATCTGCTGCGCCAATTGACTCACTTCTTCTATCAAAGCTGTTGTTCACCAACTTTTAGATATTTTCTCCCAGGGTGTGCCTTGTTGGAGTTTTTGGAGTACGCCTGTTACCATTGCTGAGTCTCCCTCAACTATGATTCTCTGGTAATTTTCCCTGATTGCTATAAGAAGACCTTGTTTAAAAGCCATAAGTTCTGCTTCATTATTAGTGGTGTGGCCTAAGTTGAAAGCATAGAAGCGGCATACTGCCCCCTGAGAGTTACGGAAAATCCCTCCTGAGCCTGCTTGCCCCGGATTCCCTTTTGAGGCCCCATCATAATTCAGTTTAAGAAATCCTGGTTGAGGGGGTAGCCATTGTTCCTCTATGGTTTGGCTTGGGGGTCGGTATTTCCATAACCCTTTGTACAACATCTGTGGTTTTAAGTTTAATTTCTCTAATATATGAGATTCATAACCCACTGCCTGCCAATCTTCGTCTGTCCAACTTTCAACAGGGATAGTTTCGCGAATATTTTCGATAGTGCGCTGCCAAATTTGGGCCATTGGTTGTGCAGCTTCCTGGAAAATTCGCTGATTCCTTTCTTTCCATGTGTTCCAAAGAAGGAAACCCAATGAAAGGTTCCATGCTCTATTGATCACTTGACACTGAAACCGCCCTTTTCTCCATTTGCCAATGGTTTCCGTTATACTATTGTTAGTTTTATCCGTCTGCCTGAACAACTGTGCCAGGTTCTCCCACAGTGGCTGCACCTTGAGGCATGAGTTAAGCAGATCTTCTGTCGTTTCTATCTCTACTAGACAAAAGGAGCAACGTGAAGGCCCTATCATTCTTTGTTTCTGAAGATTCTCCCATGTTAGAATCCTTTGATGACTCACCAACCATAAGAAGTATTCTACCTTAGGCCAATGTCTCATTTCCCAGATCTTTTTGGATACTGGCTGAATATTGTACTGAGCTTGTTGTGAGTGAATGTAGTATCCTTCCTTGATTTTGAACTACCCTTTAGTCAGGTATCCCCATCTAAGGATGTCTGGACCAAAAATATTTCTAAGTTTCCGAGTTTTGAGTTCTTTGGCAAGATTATCCCATTGTGGCGTTGCTGGAGCTGATAGCCATGAGGTTTTATCTTTCCATTTCCACCATAAGTCAGTTTGATTATGACACCAATAATGTTGCACTAACTTGTGGTTCGGTGTATTCGTGTAAAGGAAAATTTCCCCCAGGTCCAACCTACTAAACAGTTTTTCCCGTTGTTGCCAAGAATCTTCCCAAAAAAGAGTTGTACTCCCTTCTCTAATTTCCCAGAAACTGTTGGATCGAATCAAGTCTCTTTTTGTTGCTACCAGATTCCAAATTGAAGAACCTTTTGGTACCATATTAACCTTCAATCGGCCTGAGATTGTAAGTGGCATGTCATATTTAATGTGCCAAATATTTTTCCAAAGATCCGATCCTCCCAGGAGGCAGCGCCACCAGAGTTTTGCGCCCAACACATTATTTAAGATGAAAGGATATCGGAGGCCCAAACCACCTACAACTTTTGGTTTCAATAATTTCTCCCAGGAAAGTAGCGCCCATTTCCTATTAGCTTGTGCTCCCTGCCAAAGAAACTTTTTAAACATATCAGCCAATTGAGAACAATACCCTTTCGGGCATGCTCTCCCAGACAGCTGGTAAACTGGTAGTGCTTGAAGCACAGATTTTATCATGATGAGGCGCCCTAGTGCATTGTGGGCTCTGAAAGCCCAATTTTGTATCCTTTTCTCCACTCTTGTGATAATTTCTTGCCAATCTGCAATTTGAGCGGGTCCTGACGTTAGAAACATACCAAGGTATTTCATTGGGAATGAGCCCCGTTGGAACCCTAAAGTTCTGGCAAGAAAATTTTGCATCGCTACTGTACAGTTAAAGAAGTAAACATTGGAATTGTCATTATTAATTTGGGTGTCGGAAGCTTCCATGAAGATTTCTAAAATTTTAAGAATGGCTCTACATTATTTTAATGACGCCATGCAGAATAATAAGATATCGTCAACAAATTGTTGATGAGACAACGAAAGGTGAGGTCCCCACAGCTTTAGACCTTGTAGTTTTCCTTCTGCGACATGGGATTTAATGAGTCTTCCTAGTCCTTCTGCTGTAATGATGAAAAGAAATGGTGAGAGAGGATCACCTTGGCGGAGGCCTCGTGTGTTGTTAAATGGAGTAGCAGGGCTACCATTCAATAGAAGTGAGAAATGCGGCGAGGATATGAATGAGCGTAACCATTGAAGCCATCTATCATCGAACCCAAAGGCTCACATTACTTCTATCAGATACTGCCAACTTATGCGATCATACGCTTTAGATAAATCAAGCTTGAGTAACAGCCCTTTCGTTTTATCTTTCTTGAGAGAATGGATTCTTGACAGTGTGTTTTGGCAAAGTTAAAATTCAACAGCCCATAAATATTAATATACCATAATTTATGGAAGATAAAATAATTCATCATAGATCTCAATTGCACATATTGAAAATTGTAAGGCATTCCTTCCATTTTTATATTCAATGCTTTATATCAATAGAAACCTTTAATTCCAGGTATATTATATTAATTCATTTGCACTCTTGTCTTGTAGTTTCTTTTTATATGATATGATTTATATCAATAGAAACTTCTAATATTATATTAATTCATTTGCACTCTGGTTTTGTAGTTTCTTTTTAGTTCATTTTAGCCATTGCAATGTATGTCAATGTATATCAAACATGCTCCAGATGTTTAGGCTCCTGTATGTGGTAAAGGTCTTTTTGAACCGTTGGGACCAAGGAAGCATATTGTTGAACACCCAATCCAAGAAAGTCGTTAGCAAATTTGCACCTGCCCACTTCAGTCTAGTTGGCCATAACTCCTACCCTGATAGCAAATTTGCACCTGCCCACTTCAGTCTAGTTGGCCATAACTCCCACCTTGATTAGCTCCCCAGTTCAGGATAGAGCCACTAGATGGAATTCAACTACTATAATAAGGAGGATAGATGGGACTATCCAATAGTTTTTTAGCTAGCCATCCTTTTTTCTTTCGTGTTATCCATCTCGCCATTGTATTCCCTCTAATTGAAGGGAAGACTCAATCAAACTGGCTTGCTTCTCTACATGATAGCCTAAGTACAGATGGAAGCTCTGGATCTCGATGAACTAATACACCCACCCTCTATGGCAATGAAGGACAAAGGGCAACTAACTCCATGATCAAATTAGTGGTCAGATGCGGTTGAGGGAATTACTATATTCCTTTCACACGGGATGAAAAAGAGATAGAGATTCCATGTCTTATCCCCCGCCTCTGTATGTTTTATGCTTGTTCTACTAACTAACATCTATGTCGTTATTCCTTTTCTCTACTGGCCCTAATTTCTTTGTGATTTTCCTAGCTTGTTCCCGCACAACTATACTTAGTTGTAACGGCTATTAGCCCCAAACCAAAAGCACAACAGCAAGGCTTTCCTATGGTCTTCAATGTCTTCAACTAAGGTGAGTAAATGGATTTCCGAATGGTTATTCTTATATGTCACGAAGCCATGCACGAAAGCATTCAGAGAACCTCCTAGTCTATGATAAGAATCCTTCTTGGGATACAGAGTGTCTAGCGAGAGAGAATGTTGTCGTTCCAGCGAGATTGCAACTTCCTTCATAGATGTGAAATGACATGGTTCAAGAGTATGTTTGAAAAATCTTTTTCTTTCATATCTCTCCAGCTTGTCACCAATCAACATACACTAGCAAGTTCAAGAAAGGCATCAAAGGCATTGACTAACAAGGTTACCACTAGAAGGAACAGAAACATGACAGCCCTAATTGAAATGATAATATTCCCCATTACCCAAAAACAACAATAACTAATTCAATCCAATCCAGATATAATTAATTCACAAAATAACTAATTCAATCCAATCCAATCCAAGTATAATTAATTCACATCCAATTCAAATATAATTAATTCACACAAGTGTACTCACAAATGAACCATTGCAATCATAATTTAAAATTAAACTAAGAAAAATTAGAACAAATTAATAATAAAACAAATTATTAAATATACAACACAAAAATTCTCATCAAATTAATTATAAATGTGAACCAAAATAAAAGAGAACTATTTAATAAATATATATATAATTAAATTAACAAAAATTAATAAAAATTAATTTATTAATATAACATTATTAAACACACAACACAAATATTCTTACCTAATTAATTATAAATGTAAGCCTAAAATGAAAAAGAATGATATGATAAAACTATAAATAATTATTAAAATGATATGATAAAACTATAAATAACTATTAGCATTTATTATTCGTCTACGGATCTCGGCTGTACAGGAGCAACGGGCCACCTCTATTTTCATATGTTCGTCCCATGAAGCTGCAGAATGATGATGAACCCATGGAATCTTTCATTTCATTATAACTTTCCATCTTCTTTGTACTATTTTGTTTTATTTTGTTAAACCAAAATTTTAAAAAAATAAAAACAAAAAAAAATCTCAAACAGATTTTTTTGTTCTGGTGCTTATTGTATTTAAAACTTTGAAACAATCTAAAAATCCTAAATATAATATACTCATTTTTTTGATGAACAATCTTATTAAAAAAAGCAACCCATGAAACAATCTCAGAAGATAAATATGTAAGACCAAAAACACCAGAAACAAATTGTGAAGAATTTGTAACGATAAATTTGTGAGACCAATGGACACACAAACCAGCTCTGAAGAATTTGTAACAAGTGAGATGAGTATGGATGGAACGTGGGTTTGAAGTAGTTTTTTATATCAAAACCAGGTAAATAAATAAAGGTATTCATTGCAGGGAGAGCTGACACTTTGGTTAGCTAGTGGTTATATTTTTACACACTGAAGAAACCAGAGAGAAACCAGAGAGCTATGCTGCAGGTATGCCGAATGCAATGCATCCTTGTTTTTAATAAAATTTAGAGATTACTAGCAACTTAGGGTAGCATCAAAATTGTTGTTACCAGGCTCAAGGTCGAGAGGACATATATCTAAACCAATGCTGTATGACAGTGGTAAGACTCGTGAGTCTTGCCGAGTCTTAGCTGGGCTGAGTATTCGCCTCATACTTGGCCCTGAACTCGCCAAGACTCGTCCAGACTATTTTAGTTTTTTTTTTCTTTTTCGCGGTGTATTTGCTCTTCCCGAGTCACTGAGTCTTGCCTCCCAGGCCAGCCGAGTTTGTGACAACTTTGATCTAAACAAAAAGTGATATAGAAATTGTAATGTTGATGGAAAGTGTCATGGAAATTGCAAATTTGTTTATTGTTGATCCTTAATGCAGATAAGTGGAAGTATAATCTTTGCAAATACATAACAAGACAATTTCGAAAATATTAGAGAATCCTGGTATAGTTTGGCTGTAATTTTATTCTGCATTCAAATTTTCGAGCATGGACAACAATATGTGTAATGCAATATTGTATCCAAGACTATGGATACATTGTAGTGACTGCTTGCAATAGAAAGTTGTCTAAAAGCAGGTCAGTAACTGTCTATCAATTTCTAATCACTTTCTCAATGGATTGATTCTCCAGATTGCAGCGAATACAAAGTCTTTTTCTCTATATGCAAAATTAGGTTTTGATCCTGTTGATTGTGTTAGCCACTTTGAAGGTTCAATGGATGAAAATTTACTTACTGGGACAGCTGTCATACCAGGTAAATCGCATTGAAAGTTGGATAATTTGAGAATACTCTTACTTTTGTCACCTAAGTTTAATTGTTAAATGTTTTACCCTTGAAACCTGAATGTGCCTTATGTTCCTTAAGGAATTTCTACTAGTGTTCTTGACTCTTGGAAAACAGAGATTATAACGTCTTTGCTGTTTCCTTGACTTCATATCAAACTTTGAATGGCAATGTGCAGGATTGAGGGTGAGGCTGATGGAAGAATCTGATGTATATGCTTGCTCGGAGCTCTACAAAAGTGTGTTGGGGCATGCACGAGAGCTTGATATACGGGAAATGCTCCTACAGAACCCTGGAAACACATGGGTAGCAGTGAAGGACGGCATATTACTGTATGCTTACCAAGACTTTCTTTTGTTGTTCTTTTTTAATAGCAATGTTTTATGCCAATCATAATCCCATATGTATCTAGGAACATCATGTCTGCTGCTTACTGCAACTGGAAATCTAATTTGTGATAACGCATTGCACAATAATTACAACTGATTTGGGTGAAGAAGGCCGAATGTGTAACTTGTTTTTATGCCTTAAATTTCAATTTGTGACATGGGAACAAATATACATATGTGATATATCAAGTGAATTGGGCTTTTACAGAACTCTAGGGGAAGTTTCTTCGTTATTGGAACAAACATACATACTTGATATATCAAGTGAATTGGGTTTTTACATAATTCTAGGGTAAGTTTCTTCAACTGAAAAATAGTGCTCGGAACAGTTCACAGGCATACATAGTTGGGTCCAGGATCCTGGACCTCATAGACATACCTAGTTTGATTCAGATTGGACCACAAGACTTGTGGGATCAAAATTTCCCACCTAACTATTGGACCAAGTCCTTCCGAACTCTAGAGTCAGTTGCGAAGAGATTTTCCAACTAAAAAGACTGAAAACTGTCAAAATTCTAAATTCAACACATAAATTGAACCCCATAATCATAATTAGTTTGTGTTGGAATGTTTGAAAATTCCAAAACAATAAGTGGAGAATAAAACTCCCTTCTTTAACATAGAGAAAATATTTAAAATTGCATTCACAGTGACAGAGTTTCCACATAAAAAAAAATTCTACTCCTTAAAAAAAAAAACTGATACAAATTCTTCCTCAATAGAGAGGGATTACAACTGCTAGACTGCTTCTAAGCACAGTGCTAAAATAACACACTCTGTCATTTACAAAATATACTCTGTCTCTCTAAAACATTCACTGCTGTGTATTCTCTGTTTTCCCCACACTGTTGTGCTTCTCTATTCTGTTCTGTGTAATGATAAAACAATACATAATATGTTGCAACAGAAGTAAAAAGTAAAATATACTATGGTAATAAAACATTTGCTCAAAGTTAAGAAAAAAAATTTAAAATATGATGCGGTGAATGCAAACAAATTAAAATTTTGACATAGACTTTCCCAAGTCTTTTAATAAATGCATTGTATGGGCCCAGCTGATTACTTCAAAATTTGTTAAAAGGTGTTCACTAGGGAGCTCAACTTGCCGGACCCCCGCGGAATTGTATTGCCGCTTCGTACTAACTAGGTTGACCACCTCAACCACAGGTTAACTTTGTTCAACGTCTTTGCCACCTCGTCTGCCCAATAAATTTCGGTGAAGGTTTTAATATGGTTGTTCTTTCGGATGGGAGGTACGCTCTCCCGTACACTCCATTCTGTGCTCATTTGTTTAAATTCACGTCAATCTTAACTCTGTCGCCTTTGCTATCTCTTCATTCCTTTCCAATTAATTCGTTGTCCTGGTGATTTCTCTAGGCAGTTGGAAATTAAATTCCAACACTCCCCCTTAATTTCAACTGCTGGGTTTTCCTGCATACCAAGGCATTTCCTGAAATAATTAAAACTGTTCTGAGCTAATGGTTTTGTGAGGATATCAGAAAATTGATCCTCTATTCTGCAATGCTGCAAAACAATCTCACCATTGCTAACCAATTCACGTATGAAGTGAAACTTGGTGTCAATGTGCTTTTTCCTCTTATGAAAAACTGAATTTTTAGACAATGCAATAGCTGAGCTATTGTCACAAAATATCACTGTCCCTTTTACCTGTTCTTGACATAAGCTTCTCAACATTTTCCGCATCCAAACTGCTTGACACGCTGCTGCTGTAGCTGCCACATATTCTGCTTCTGCTGTAGATAATGCTACAATGGGTTGTTTCTTAGAAGCCCATGAAATGGCTCCTGAACCCATATGAAAAACATAACCGGAAGTGCTCTTCCGATCATCTACACTTCCAGCCCAATCACTGTCAGTGTATCCAACTAAATCTGAATTTTCTGAAGTAGTATAAAAAATACCAAACCTCTTTGTACCTTTAACATACCTCAAAATTCTCTTCGCTGCTTGTCAATGTGCATCTTTTGGCTTTTCCATGAATCTGGAAATTAAACTAACAACATGCATTATGTCTGGCCTAGTTGCAGTCAAATACATGAGGCTGCCAACTATGCTCTTGTATAAACTAGGATCAAAATCCTTACTGCTGTCCTCTTTGCTGAGTTTTAATCCCATCACTGTGGGAGTGATTGCTGCTTTGCATTCCTGCATGTTAAATCTTTCAAGCACCTCATTAACATACTTTGCCTGTGAGATAAAAATCTCATTTTCATCTTGTTCTACTTCTATTCCCAAGAAGTATTTTAGCAAACCCATATCATTCATTTCAAATTCTTCTTTCATGACTGATTTAAAATGTTCAATAAGGCAATCATCATTACCTATAAAAATAACATCATCAACATATAAAACTACAATCAATATTTTTCCATCTTTTTCTTTGATGTAGAGGGTGGGTTCTCCCTCACACTTTTCAAAACCATTTTCCAGTAGATATGAATCTATCCTATTGTACCACGCTCTTGGCGCTTGCTTCAGCCCATAAAGAGCTTTCTTCAACTTGCACACTTTGTGCTCTTGGCCTTTCTTCTCATAGCCGAGAGGTTGTTCAATGTAAACCTCTTCCATTAACACTCCATTTAGAAATGCTGACTTCACGTCCATTTGGTAAACTTTCCACTTGTTTTGTGCTGCTATGGACAACACTGCTCTCACGGTTTCCATTCTAGCAACCGGTGCGAAAGTTTCCTCATAATCTATCCCATGCTTCTGCTTATAACCTTTGACAACAAGCCTTGCCTTGTGTCTCTCTATTTTTCCTTCAGCATTACTCTTGGTCTTGTAGACCCATTTAACTCCAATGACATCTTTACCTTTTGGGAGTTCAACCAAATCCCAAGTCTTGTTTCTTTCTATGGAATTAATCTCCTCATCCATAGCTTCTATCCATTTCTTATCCTTAATAGCTTCTTCAAAGTGGATAGGGTCTTCAACATGACAATATAAAGCAAACAAAGAATTGATACCTTCATTTGCTATATCTTGTTCATATATGTCTTTTAAGTTTCTGAACTTCTTACCTCTTTCATTAGGTGTACAAATGCTTGAAGAAGCACTTGAAATTCCTCCTTGTGGTGTGCTTGGAGAAGCACTTTCATTTCTCCTCAAGGGTGTGCTTTGCTGCTCTTGTGTTGGTGCTACTGTTTGGGGATGTATTTCAGCCAACTCATCATCATTTTCATCATGAGATAAACAGTGTTTAACATTCACTGTTTTCTCTATGCTTCCATCCCAAGCTTCCTCTTCAATAAATTGAACATCCCTGCTCACAGTGAACTTCTTGGTGGATGGGTTATATAACCTGTATGCCTTGGATTCCTCACTGTATCCAATGAAAATACATTTCTCCCCCTTGCTGTCCAACTTCTTCCTCAGCTGATCCGGAATGTGTGCATAAGCTACACATCCAAAAACCTTCATGTGTGTGACACTTTGCTTTATGCCACTCCATGTCTCTTCTGGCACTTTGTTCATAACTTCTTTTGTAGGGAACCTATTCAAAATATATGCTGCACAATGTACAGCTTCTGCCCAATAATCATTAGGCAAATGCTTTGCCTTTAACATACTCCTTGCCATGTCCATTATGGTTCGGTTCTTCCTTTCGGCTACCCCATTTTGCTGCGGAGTATATCTAGTTGTAAACTGTTTATGAATACCATTTTCTCTACAAAAACGTAGAAAATATTTAGATATATACTCACCTCCTCTATCAGTCCTAAGAACTTTGATATGCAGCCCACTCTGGTTCTCAACAAGTGCTTTGAAATTGCGGAATTTTTCAAACACTTCACTTTTCTTTTTCAAAAAGTAAACCCAAGTTTTTCTTGTAAAATCATCTATGAATGTTAACACATAGTGGCTGCTAGCAAGCGATGGAGTTTGCATTGGTCCACATACATCTGAGTGGACAATCTCTAAGGGTGCTTTTTCCCTTATGCTTTTCCCGGAAGGAAAACTTTCTCTGTGTTGTTTCCCAAGAATACAACCTTCACAAAGGCTGTCCGGTTTCTCTATCAATGGTAGACCACTTACCATTCCTTTTCTATTCAACAAATTAAGACCTCCAAAGTTGAGATGTCCAAATCTCAAGTGCCATAACCAATTATCATCTTTTGGTTCGCTTTGGAAAGTCTCTTGTGCCACTGTTACTTTCTCTTCACCATTTTTCAAATCTGCTGTCATTCTGAGAGGGAACATCCTGTTCCTTGTCATCTTTACTTCAACAATACATTGTTTGCTGGGTGGTTTGTCCATGATGGTACAAACATCATCCTCAAAGAAAACATTATACCCCTTGTGGACAAGCTGTCCAACACTTAAGAGGTTACACTTCATTCCTGGAACATAATACACATCTGCTATGGTTTTCTTTGCACCTTTCCTTGTTAAAACATTTACAATTCCTTTTCCCATAACAGAAACTTTGCTATCAGTTCCTAGTGTGACTTGTGACTGCACACTCTCATCTAACATAGAAAACATTGCTAAGTTTCCTGTCATATGGTTACTACAACCGGAGTCTAGAAACCATAAATCCTCATTCTTTTCTTCAGCCATATTACAAGCTAAAAACAAATTATTTTGGCTGCTATTTTCCCTAGTGAAATTTGCACTAGTTCTACTTGCCATATCTTGCTGCTTCTTTCTACATTCATTAGCATAATGACCATATTTTTTACAATGGTAACATTGGACATTGGACTTATCATACCTTTGTCCTTGAGCATTCTGCTGACCATTCTGCTGGCTGCTGCCTTGGCCTTGATGCTGATTTGGATTGCTGCCCCTTCCTTGAGCATTTGCTGGACTGTTCCTTCCACCTCTGTTTTGGCTTCTGCCTCTTCCTCTTTTGTTTCCTCTACCTTGCCCTCTTCCTCTTCCGAAAGAAATCTGGGTCTTAAAGGCATGCTCAAGAGATGAGTTTTCACTCCTACCCAATCTCTGCTCATGAGTCATCAGTGATGCATGTAGCTCATCCACTGTGAACTTTGTGAGATCCTTAGTCTCCTCTATGGTGGTGACAATCACATCGAATCTTGAGGGTATACTCCTCAAGAGTTTTTCCACAATCCTCTTCTCTTCAAGAGTCTCTCCATGAGATATTATTTGTGTGACCATTCCAATCACATGAGTGAAGAATGAGTCAATAGTATCTGACTCTTTCATACAGAGAGTCTCAAAGTCTCTCCTCAGCAACTGAAGTTTTGATGTCTTCACTTTTTCCATGCCTTGATAGGCTGTCATAAGAGTCTGCCATGCTTCTTTGGATCTCTTAGCTGCTGCTATCCTTGGAAACACACTCTCATGCACTGCTTGATACAATAAGAAAAGAGCCTTGGCATCTTTCTTCTTATTGCTCTTCAATATCTCTCTTTCTGCCTGAGTTAACATATTAAACTCAAGTTCATCTGTTGGCTCTTCAAAGCCTTCCTCAACAAATTCCCATAAGTCTTGGGAGACAAATAATGCTCTCATAGTTATTGACCAGTAGTCATAATTTTTCCCATTAAACTGTGGGAGATGGATATTTCCCATACCCATACCAGTGCTGGCTCCAGCCATTCTGCACTCTTAACTATGATTCAAAAATTACTGACTGTTCTGCAACAGTAACACACTAAACTGTATAGAGAAATACCTTTGGATTCTTTTTGGCTGAGTCTTCACACTGTTGGAGAAGCTGCTGCAACAAAGAACTCCTTTCCTTCAACTTCTTTGATCTTCAAAGAGTCTGGACTAGCTCTGATACCATGTTGGAATGTTTGAGAATTCCAAAACAATAAAAGGAGAAT
Organism: Pinus albicaulis; assembly: GCA_034641835.2. NCBI lineage: Eukaryota > Viridiplantae > Streptophyta > Pinopsida > Pinales > Pinaceae > Pinus > Pinus albicaulis. Next base: position 879,046,863 of record CM076578.1, read on the forward strand.
AAAACTCCCTTCTTTAACATAGAGAAAATATTCAAAATTTCATTCAGAGTGACAAAGTTTCAACTCAGAAAACAAATTTCTATTCCATAAAAAAACTGATACAAATTCTTCCTCAACACAGAGGGATCACTACTGTTGGACTGCTTCTAAGCACAGTGCCAAAATAACACACTTTTTCATTTACAAAATATACTCTGTCTCTCTAAAACATTCTCTGCTGTATATGCTTTGTTTTCCCGCACTGCTGTGCTTCTCAATTCTGTTCTGTGTAATAAAAATAAAATTACAACTTGCCTCACGGGCTTTTCTACCTTTTATATGAAAACATTACATAATATATTTTTAACCAAAGTAAAAACTAAAATATACTATGGTAATAAAACATTTAACTCAAAGTTAAAAAAAAACATTTAAAATATGATGTGATGAATGCAAACTAAGTCAAAAACATTTGACATAGACTTTCCCAAGTCTTTTATAAACGTATTGTATGGGCCCAACTGATTACGTCAGCTGTTCCGAGGGTGTTCACTACTCCGGCAGCTCAACTTGCCAGACCCCCGCGAAATTGTATTGCCGCTTCGTCTATGCTTCCAGTTGACCGCCTCAACCTGCGTTAACTGTTCAACGTGTTGCCACCTCCGATACCGCAATAAATTTTTTCGGTGAAAGGTTTTAATATGGTTGTTCTTGCGGATATAATGCGACTCTCCTTTCAACACGCATTCATGCTAGCTGTTCAACTTCACGTCAATCTTAACTACTGTCATACTTTGTTGTCTCTTAATTTCTTTTCGATCAATTCGTGCAACAAGTGATTTCTGCGGGCGGTTAGGTACATTCCAACATATATTGAGGTGAATGGACACACTGGAATTTTTTAGCACACACCTAAGCCGCAAATGACAGTATAAATGTATACTATATGTGATTCTCTATCCCATATCAATTGTTGAATTTCATGTTTATTGGTTCAATCTGGACAATTTTTCAAATTACAGATTCGGTCTGGGATTCATTTAAACAGCAAGTTTAATACCATCATCTCATATATATGGTTGAGAAGGTTGGAGTCATAGTTCCACTTGAACCAGAAATTTATCTTGATTCGGAGTGGGTTAGAGGATTCTGGTTTCTCCAACCACGTGGACACTTTGCACTGCAGATGGATACTTGTCTTACCAGATAAGGGAAGATATTTAAACATTGGCGCAAATCGAGGTAGAATTCACAAGCTGATGGAAGGACAGGAGTCGAATCATCTCGAGCTCCTAGAGACTTTTGTAGCAATAAGGCACTACTTGCACCTGCTAAAGTCCTTAAAGATTTTGATGTGATATATCCGGTTCTCTCTTCCGGCCCTCTGAGATCTTCTACATGTTTCGCGTGGATGTCTTTAAATGTCTACAGATTATGAGGCTATTGGTGATGGTTGCTAAAGTACTCTGGTCTCCTTGTTACTTTGTGCTAGTTTTGATAGATTTTGGACAAGCGTTCTATTACAGGATCTTTCGTGGAGCTTATAGGTTATTAGGGGTTTTGATAGCAAATGCCTAGTTATATTACTACCTGCACTGAATATGTCTTTTTTGGTTTTTTTTTGTATTATTCACAAGGGTTTTTTAACTCATTGTTTCACTTTCAACAAAATTGTCACAAATTGTTCGTATTGACTCTTGAGAGCATATACACACACATATATATATATATATATATATTAGAATTTGTCTAATTTTCTATATATATGGACCAATATGATAATATGTTCACTTAGTATGCTAGTTGTTTGTTTGTTCTAGTAATCTTTTGATAGGCAAATGTCTCCAACAAATATTTAGACCATGTTACCTCCCAAATGTATGTGATGATAAAATCCCTAATACATAAGGTACAATGTGAGGGCAACCTCTAGGGAGGTCACCATTGTCACCTCAACAACATTTCTTCTACTGCTTTACACTTGTTCTCCTCTAGTTCAAGGGGGTATTTGATATTAGGATTACTACAACCAAGCAATGAAGCACAAGGTGAATCTGAGAGTAGCCTTAATAAAATGAGGTTTGGAGTATTTAAGGTTTTTTATAATAGGTGATTGAAGGACATTAAGATCATTGCTGATCTTACTAGGGAAATGGAGTCGAGATGAATCAAAATGGTAAATGAGGTCAAGAAGAATACCTTCCAGGGAGTTAGTTATTTCTTGGAAAAAATAGAGTGAGGGATTAGGGTACAAAGAGATCAAATAAATGTTACATTTATTTTTATCCGCAATTTTATTGTTGGGGGTCCAATATGAAGGAAAATATTATAAATTATCAAAAACAAATTGAGAAACTTTAAAAATACAAAACTAATCATTTTTTTTTCAAAAGTTTAACTTATAAAACAACATCAACATTAAACAAACACATTGCTACATAAATGTGAAAATGAAATAGATATATAAAATGTATAGAATATCAAATGATACATTAGATATCGATATTGAAATATGATATTTGTTCTAAGTCATAAGATCTAATAGAATGATACAAGATAGTATCAAAACACAAATAATTGCAGAGATGAATCATGTAAATGAGAACATTGTATTTCCCCTTGTTTTCTTGATGGAAAATGGTCACATCATCCTCAATGATGTTATTAGAACTGGACCAAATGATTGGTTGACCAAAAGATACATAAAATATTCAAATTTTGAAAATAAAATACATTTCATGTGCATCCATATGAATCCAAATTATTATACACAAATATGCAAAATTTCTCTTGTGTATAGAAAATGTGCATATAACCAAAATATCACCAAGTGTAATCCATCTCTGAATCAAAATATATCAACATAGATTGAGAGGCTCTAAATGGCCTCCAAAATCCAAAGAAAATCATGCTACAACAAATAGCTACATAACATCAAAATCATTGCCCATATTGGGATCATACTGATCAATATCACCCACTAAGCATTCAAATAAGATAGAGAAATATTAACACCCTAATCAATGATTTTACTTGAGTGAAGTGTACATTTTTACTAGGGTCATGAAGGAGGAGTTCAACAATCAATGCCACCAACATCGAGTTACATGGAGGGCTCCATACTCTTGATTAAATGTTAGTTCCATACCCTTGTACATCATAGAATTTAGTAGAAAGATTGCAATCTCGCCAATCCTAAAATCTATTGAGTCTGTTGCATTTTGAGTAGGATATAAAATTATACTTTCTCCATATGACATCCAATAAGGTCATAACCACTCTCAAACATCCCAATTAAATTAATGATAATGTTAAAAATTTAATTAAAAGAATGAAAATGAAAGATAAAGGAAAATGTCACTTTTACTTAAGGCATTTAATATTACCATTAACTACTAGAGTATGTATCTCATGAGATGAATCTTGGGAAATGAAAACAATAGATTTCCCCTTTTTTGGTTGATGGATTTAGGAAAAGTATCCTTAGAGCTCAATCCCCTAACTCACTTTTAAAAAGTTAAGGTTAAAAGGAAAAACAATTTGGTAATAAGTTGAAATTGACAGAGGCATAAGGATAGTTTTGAAATTATCACAATGATTACCTAAACTATCACGATAAATTAAATTGCCATGATAGATTCAAAACATGGAAATTATCGGGTTAAGTTATGGTGATAATATCGACGAGGGATAGTTTGACACTAATATTGTGATAGTTTTGATATTATCATGATATGTGCAACACTGGAAGGGAGTGCATGAGAACTCCAACAATCCTCGGGGCTTCGTAGACCTATTCCATGTACACTCAAAGAAAATTTTTGATAGCTATTATGAAAGGTGTTGATTTTCACCCTTGGGATATAAGATACGATAAAATCAAAGTAAAACATTAGCTAATAATGCATCTAACTAGCATGCAAACACATCAGCATGAATAATGACAAAAGTAGAATGCACACACATTATTGCAAAAAATACAAATGTAATGCAACTATTTGTATATGAATGCATCAAGTTCCACTAAACAAGGTGAGACGCTTCTATTCTATATGGTATGACAAGGGTGTTGAAATTGGCAACAAGAAGAGGCTTCTAATTTAATTTTCTCTTAAATTAAATTAGAATGAAATTTTAATTCCACATCACATAACAACTTGTACGAGTTAACTGAGTTGGGAAGAATTAGTTAGCTCAGTCAATTCGAGTTGGGGCCAAGCTAGATACATGTAGAGTTCACTCTAAGTTTTAGGGGGTCCAGTTGCAGTTTTTTTTAGTTGTAATTGTTTAAATTAATTATTTGAGTTAAAATCAGTTTAACTAGTTCTAACTGATGGAGGAGCTAGTGAGAGGTCCAGTGAATTAAATCTGATTTAATTCACATGCAGTGATTAATCAGATAACTGATAATTCACTATAAATAATTTTTACATGTCAGTACTAAGGAAGACCTAGTTGAGATTGGAGTTAAAGGGAAGTATACTATATACTATGAGTTGCATAATTAGAAAATTGTACAGGTCATGCATGAGGTCAACAAGATGCCTTGGATGCATTGCGCAATCAATTACTGGGAATTTCCTAATTAATAGGGGCTCAATTCCCTTAGGAATTCGTAAGAAAGGTTGAGCAACCTAGAGGCAAGAAATTGGTTAAGTATTGGACCAAACTTGCTGGGATCAGTGTGAGACAATCACAGATAGTGTAGTGAGCTCTCAAGCCTAAGAGAAATATTGTATTGTTCCATATTCTTGACTTAATGCAATATACAGATAGCGGGGTTTTTAGCTGAGGCTTTTCCCAGATACATCTTTGTGTTGTGTGATTGAAATTTTTTATCTTTCTTGTTCATGTGATTGTGCGATTGTAACTGATTTCCGCAATTTGTAGAATAGATTCAAGTATTTTTTTTTTAGCATATTACAAGATTAGTTGAATGTATGTGTATTTTTTACATGGTATCAAAGCAGGATCAATATAGAAGAGAAAAATATGAGTTTGTTTTAAACAAGTGAATTGGATTTGCAGATTTATTCTTCAGGACCAACAGCAGATCAAGATTTCTTTCTTTGGATTGAGACTCAAATATTCCCTTGAGGGTAGTTCAAATTACATAGTTTGGAAGGACATGATGGAGGCAGTGTTGGAGGACAACGGGTTGAAGAAATTCACAGAAAATGATATTCCCAGGCCCGCAACAATGGATGCTCAAAATCTTCATGCATGGAAGAAGAATGCAGCAAAGGAGAGAAGGATTCTGTAAGAAGGAGTTCGATATCATATTGTCTCTAACCTCCATGGAAAGACAACTCCATATGCTATGTGGAATGCCTTAACAGATTTTTTTCAGAACAACAACGACCATAGGAAGCTGGCATTGAAGGACAAGCCCAGAAAGATCAATATGGAGAAGGGTGACACGATACCAAAATACTTGACGAAGTTCACTCAATGTCGAGGTGAGCTTGGAAGTGTTGGTGTGACAGTTGCCAAGGATGATTTGGTGAACCTAGCACTTCTATGCCTTCCCAAGAGCTAGCACAACTACCAGGATTTGGTGAATGGGAGGGAGAAGCTACAAAAGTGGGAGCAATTGTGGTCTGACTTGGTACAAGAAGAGATTCAATAGAACACTAGAGATGGATCCTCATTAAAGAATGATGATGAGGAGAATTGTGCCTTGTCTAGAAAGGCAAAGAAAGGGAAAGGGAAGGCGTCCCATTCCAAATGAGATTCTAGTCAGGTAGGAAAGAAGTAAGACTTATCAAAGATAAAATGTTTTCACTATCATGAGCTTGGACACTATGCTACAAAGTGCCTGCACAAGAAGACCAGCAAGAAACCCTTAGGAGGAGCGGTAGGTGAAGCACTTGATTCAGAGTTTGAGTTGGATTTCACTCTCATTTCATGCATGGTGTCATCAGTGATGGGTTCTGTATGGTACTTAGATAGTGGAGCTTCATTCCATATGACCGATCAAAGAATTCTTCAGTAACTTGGAGGAGAAGGATCTCCATATGCGCATCGAGATGGGAGATGACGAAAGGTATAGCGACCGACATAGGTACAGTTACATTTCAGAGGAAGTCTAGTACTACTCTCACATTAAAAGATATCATGTATGTTCCTGGTTTAAAGAAGAATTTAGCTTCAGTTGCTATGTTGGAAGACTGTGGCTTTGATGTGATATTTAGAAAAGGAAAGGTGTTCCTTCGTCACAAAGCCAAGGGACAGGTGAAGAATATTGGGGTTCAAGTAAATAACCTCTACAAATTAGATGTAGAAGAATGTGCTTCCTTGAGCATGAAATTATAAAGGTGGAGATCCGAGACATCAGTGAGTTATGGAACATAATATTGGGCCATCTACACCATGGCACTTTGAAGATCATGCAACAAATTTCTACAGGACTTCCCAAGGGTGCACTTGAGCAGCAAGATACATGCAAAGGGTGTAGATTGGGGAAGTACACTAAAGCCACCTTTCACGATAAGGAAAGCCGAGCAAAGGCGATCCTTGAGAGTTCACTCATATGTGTGTGGACCATTCTCGACAGCCTCCATATAAAAACATATATAGTATGTGATTTTTGTAGATGATTTTTCACGCAAATGTTAGATATTCTTCATGCAGAAGAAATATTAGGCATTTTCAAAGTTTTGTGAGTTCAAAGAATTTGTTGAGAAAGATACAAGGAAGAAGGTGAAGGTTCTCAGAAGCGACAATGGTGGATAATATGTCTTGAACGAATTCAATAACTTATGTGCTTTAGAAGGAATTCAAGAACTTATGTGCTTCAGAAGGAATTCGATGGGAATTGATAACACCTCATAACCCACAGCAGAATGGGGTTGTAGAAAGGAAGAACATAACTATTGTGGGAGCAACATGAGCGATGTTGCATGATCAGGGCCTACTGTTGCATCTGTGGGTTGAAGAATGCAACACAACACTATTTGTGCATAATAAAAGTCCTCATCGGATACTTGGGATAAGTACACTAGAGGAATTTGTTTCAGGTAAGAAACCAGATGTGGCACATTTTAAAATTTCTGGTTCCTTAGTTTATTTCCATGTGACCACAGATGCCAGGAAGAAGCTAGAGCCAACAACTGAGTTGGTAATGTTTGTGGGGTACACCGATACACCTCACAACTATCAGGTGTACTTGCCAGTAGACAAGATTACAATGGTCAAAAGAGACATGAAATTCGATGAAGAGAAGGCCATGAAAATTTCCCTTGAGAGAGAGCTTCAATTGCATGCATTTGAGGAGATATTGGCTCCAAAAGAAGAACCTAAAGATGTGGAGCAACCATAATTAGAGTAACAAAGAGTGGAAGCACCCACTCATGCAGAGACATCCCGAGATGGAAGGAAGTGCACTAGAGAGGCTGACATGTTGGTGCTTGATCCTAGAGAGAATGTGGGAGCACTCACGTCACAACGCAGGTAGAGAAGGTCCAAAGAGCGGTACACTGGCTACATGGCTCTTATGAGCAAGAGTGTAGAGATAGAGCCATCCTCTTTCGAGGAAGCAGTGCAACAACCAGTTTGGGTTGATGCCATGGTTAAGGAGTATGACTCCATTATCATAAATAGTGCATGGGAAGTTGTCCCAAAACCAGAGTGGAAGTTGGTTGTAGGATCTAGGTGGATCTACAAGGTGAAGCAGGCAACATATGGGATTGTGGAGAAAAAAAAGGCAAGATTTGTGGCTAGAGGGTTCTCTTAGGTGGAGGGGATTGATTACAATGAGACCTTTGCATCAGTCACAAGGTACTCATCAATCAAATCCATCCTTGCACTTTCAGTGCAGATGGGATGGCAGATACATCATATGGATGTAAAGACAACCTTCCTCAACGAAGTGATTGAGGAAGTGGTGTACATTGAGCAACCGAAAGGTTTTGAGACCTTCGATAGAGAGTCACATGTGTGCAGACTCAAGAGAGCATTGTATGGAAAGAAACAAGCACCTCGTGCTTGGTACACCAGGATCGACATCTACTTCATCGGGTTGGGCTTCACCAAGAATGAAGCATATGTGAACCTTTACCATATTGTGGTAGAACATAATTTTTTTATCATTGTACTTTATGTCGATGATTTGATACTAATAGGAGATGAGCGGCTCATCAAGTCTTGCAAAGAGGATCTTGCAAGAGAATTTGAGATGAAGGATATGAGGCTCTTACATTATTTCCTAGGATTGGAAATTTGGAAAATAGATGGGGAGCTATTTGTATCTCACGGAAAGTATGCCAATGAGATTCTGAAGAAGTTCCACATGGAGGGTAGAAAACCCATGGAGACTCCTCTAGTAGGAAATCGGAGGAAGGAGGATGCTACTTCAGGCGAAGTAGTAGATCCTACCATCTACAGACAACTTTTGGGTTCACTCATGTATTTTGTGAACATATGACCAAACATATGTTGCGCGGTTAACCAACTTAGTCAAGCTATGGTTATGCCTACCAAGCTCTTTTGGAAGGCAGGAAAGCATGTGTTGAGATACCTCAGAGGCACTACATAGTTTGGATTATGGTACATGTGGACAAAGGGAGTGAAGCTTTAAGGCTTCACAGATGCAGATTGGGTAGGGAATCCATCCGACAAGAAGAGCACATAAGGGGGCATCTTCAACATTGGATCAACAACAATTTCCTGGTACAACAAGAAACAAAGATCAATTACACTCAGTCTAGTAGAGGCAAAGTACATGGCGGCTATTCAAGCAACATGTGAGGCCATCTGCATGAGGAAGACACTTGTTGTCTTGTTTGTTCAACAGATGGATCCGACGGTGATTTATTGTGATAACTAGAGTTGCATCAAACTCTCTGTTAATCCAGTTTTTCATGACAGATCCAAGCATATTGATATTCGGTATCACCATCTCAAAGATTGTGTATAGAGGAGGATTATGTCATTAGAGTACACTCCCATAGAGGAGCAGGATGCAAACATCTTGATGAAGGCATTTTCAAGAGAAAAATTCGATTTCCATAGAGGAAGGATTGGGGTAGCAGACAATCCCTTTATTGTTGAGAGGGAGTGTTGAAATTGGAAACAAGAAGAGGCTTCTAATTTTCCCTTAATTAAATTAGAAGGAAATTGTAATTCCACATCACATGATAGCTTGTACGAGTTCACTGAGTTGGGAAGACTTGGTTAGCTTAGTCAATATAATTTGGGGGTCAAACTGGAGGCATGTAGAGTTCACTCTCAGTTTTAGGGGGGCCAGTTGTAGTTTATTTTGAGTTGTAATTGTTTAACTTAATTATTTGAGTCAATATCAGTTTAAATAGTTCTAATTGATGGAGGAGCTAGTGAGAGGTCTAGTGAATTAAATCTGATTTAATTCACATGCAGTGATTAAAAAGATAACTGATAATTCGCTATAAATAACTGTTGCATGTGAGTTCTAAGGAAGACGTACTTGATATTGGAGTTAAAGGGAAGTATATTATCAGTTGTATAATTAAAAATTTGTACATGTCATGCATGAGGTCAACAGGATGCCTTGGATGTATTGCACAATCACTTTTTTGGAATTTCCTAATTAATAGGGGCTCAATTCCCTTAGGGATGTGTAAGCAAGGTTGAGCAACCCAGAGGCAATAAATTGGTTAAGTATTGGACCAAACTTGTTGGGATCAATGTGAGACAGTCAGAGATAGTGCAGATAGCTCTCAAGCTTGAGAGAAGCATTGTACTGTTTCATATTCTTAACTTAATGCAATATATAGATAGAGGGGTTTTTAGTTGAGACTTTCCCTATATACATCTTTTTGTTGTGCGATTGAAATTATTTCTCTTTCTTGTTCATGTGATTGTGCAATCGTAATAGGTTTTTGCAATTTATAGAATAGATTCAAGTATTTTTTTTAGCATATTACAAGATCAGTTGAATCTTTGTGGATTTTCTACAAAGGGCTCAACATCAAGGTTGGCTATGTAAAAATAACCTACCCCAACTTTTTTTGTGGACCTTAAAAGGGTAAAGGTTATTATCAATAACTACCATATCTCCATTTTGGAAATATTTTCCTTATTTTTGAACCCATTGTTTCTTTTTAGTATTTTGGTATATCTATTTTTAACCTTTGGATAAAGGCATTTTTTTAGCTTGACAAACATTTCATGTTACTTCCTTAACTGGTTTATATATTTCAAGGATTTTTGGTTCAAAGTGTTTCCACTCTACTTGTAGGTTTATAGGAGGTGTCTCATGCTAGGCTTTGCCAGTTTATTTCGAAAATGGGGAAGAACCAATTTCCTCCACATACTCAGGCATGTGTGACACTCGATATAAAATAAATGGTTTCCCATCAATGGTGGGCATTGTAGCATATGATAAATCCATTTGCAACTTCCTGCCTATAGAAGCTAACCACTTTATTGACAAGAGCATTTCCCACACATTTGGAACATAAATGACTACTATATCCGTTAGCACAATAATATATTTATTAGCATCCAAGGAGACCTTGAAATCCTTCATGAAACCATGCACAATAATAGAGTTTGAATCAAAACCAGACACATTTTTATGCGGCCTTGTAATATGCATTTCTAATTTATTTGTGATTATTAATGGCATAACATTGTTAAGGAACTTCAGTCAAGCATACGCTTATGCAATATGAGGTTACTAATTATTTTGGACAATAAGAATGGTGTATTCCCTCCACTTATTCAATCATTATACATGTTTTGTGATATAATAGGAGGTTCCTAAGTCTCTTTTTCAAGGTTGAGGATTTCCTTAACTTGACCTCTTTGGTGTTCAAGTTTGGTAAGTTATAGGAGTGGTACGAGCACATTTACCTTTGACAAGACACTTCCTAAGTCAACATATAGAGATATTTTGTTGTTAGCATTAAATGTGTTGGGATTGGGGAGAGTCTTAGGGGGGTAAAGGCTTCCAACACTCTTTTGAGGAACAATGTCATTACTACTACTTGTGTGAAGGCGATTTGGATCACTGTTCTCTCTAGTATAATGTAACCACTTGAATCTACCCCCTTCTTCAAAAACATTAACAGGCTCATCATGCTCTTTATTGGGCTCTTCAATGGAATATTCATGTTGTTGCTGGGAAAGGGATATGGATTCATTAAGCAATGTAGTGAAAGGAGTAGGATCATTAATCAAATTCAGATGCTTCATGTTGACTATAGAGACACTCCTTTTCACCAGGGAATTCATTGTAGGCTTGACACCAGGGAAATCTCTCTTGGACAATAAATTTTTTCAGGGAAACGTTGTTAGGCACATTATACTGTAAAGTATTCTTTCCACTATAGGAATTTCTCCGAGGAGCCCTATCATTATTGAATTGAGGTTTAAGAGGATATTTTTTATGAGATCCTCTCTCCCTCTCCAAGATTTATATCTTGTTCAACATAGCCATGTTCCCTTGCATCAAATCACTTGTGACTTTATCAAATTTTTGAGCCAAAGCCTACAAGGTGGGGTCCACTTGGATACATGAATTTGACTTGAGGTCAACCTTAGCACGATAATATGAGAGAATATCAAACATAGAGGTGCTTAAATTACGTTCAATAGTAACAATAAATTTTTTAGCCTCAACCGGGTTTGAGGATTCTTGTCCTTTAATGCACAGGACATATGTCTAAGGAAATCTTGAATATATTACTTAATGATTATTTGATCTGCATGTTTGCACATAAGAGGAAATTCTTTAAGAAAATTATCAAAGCATATCGTGAACTCCTTAACACTCACTTTAAATTTTCTTAGCTCCCCAGAACTTATCCAAGGGTTGCATTCCTTCCTTAACAATGGCCCAACTCTTGTTGAATGCTTCATGGAGCTGGTCCCAATTCTTAAGGCTTCCTTTAGGCTAATACATAAACTAGTCCCTAGCACTTCCTTACAAGGACAAGAAAAACAACATCATGATAGTATCCTCTTCTTCTATTAGTCTTCCACCTATATCCCAATAGAATTCAGGCATGTTTATTTTCAGCCGTGATTTTGTCACTCTCATTGAATTTGGGCACGTATTCCTCATCTTTATTAGGAAACTTATGTGGAGCATTAGGAAACCCTTTTTTAAATTCTCTTTGCTAATTTTTCTCTATTTTAATTGTTGAATCTCCTTAATGAGTGCTTCATTAAGGCCCTTCTTCTCGATCACTTATTTTGCTTCTTTTGTTATTACTTTATTCCATTTGTGATTCCTTAATGTTTTTTTTTAGAACAATTCTTCAAATTTGTTTATAAATTCTTGAAGCTAACATACCTTTTAAAAATATGATTTGGATATTGTTTTGCTGCCATATCCTTAATTTTGTGTAACTCTACAATTTCAACTCTTCTAAGTCTACAATTTCAACATGTAATACTTTGATATTTTCTTCTCTACAATTCCACAGGTCTGACTAAAATTTGATGTGCCAAGTGAAAGTTATGGTAACTTTCCTAAAACTTGTTGATTTTTGGTTCCTTCCCACGAGCAAACTTGTATAGCATGCCACGTGTCCAATTCTTAAAAATATAAGTATGAAATTGGTACTGAAGGTACTTCTATATGTCTCTTGAAGTCCTTGAACATTTCACAGTTTGAAAAGTTTCGTACATGAAGTTATAGCAAAAATTCCAAGAAAAGTTGTTTAAATTTATTTCAAACTGTTCACAAACCCTAACTTCCATAGGGTATAACTCCAAAATCATAGTGAAACAAATTCTAAAAATTGAATTAGATGTCCCTCATGATTTCTTCTTATTATGATCCAAATTTCATTATTTAAAACCTCACAAAACAAGGTTATTGCAAAAATTCCAAACTGACCTATTTGAAATTGATTTTAGGAGCATTCAAGAACCTGAAATTCCTTAAAGCATATATTTGAAATGATAGAGAAACAAGAACTAAAATTTGAACAAGATGGTCACTATGATTTTGTCTCAATTTGATCCAAGTTTCATGGTCTAAAACCTCAAAAAAAAAATTATAGCTAAAATGTCGAACTAACCTGTTTGAGACTAATTTCAAGAGAATTTATAAACCCTCACTTCATTGGAACATATCTCTGAAAATATAGCGAACCAAGAATTGAATTTGAACCACATGTCACCAATATTTCTATTTGAAAGTTGTGCTAATGATTGCAACAAGAAACAGTGAAGGAGGCATCCTGAAACATCATTCCTGATCCTAGTTGGAAAATGATCACCTAAACTAAGTGGGGCCCACACAGGTGATTTTTTTCGCAAAGTCTATTTTTAGACTATGAATATTTTTAGACATGTCGATCATTTTCTATGAGTTGCGAGATGCTATTTGTGGATGGTTGGTCAAGTTGGAAAAATAGATGGATTTCTATTTTTAGACATATTGGGCGGAATCTATTTTTAGATTGCCAGTCTAAAAATAGATATGTCGAATATTATTAGCTCTTAATAATATTTGGACTATAAACATTATCTTATTCTCTTGGAGTACTTCAGTTAAGTGCACAGTTAAGTGTACGGATGTGGCACGAGTGACGGGGAATTACGCTATTCCTGAGGGTTTAGTGGAGCTATTGCATGGAGGACTTCAGTTAGAACTCAAGTGGCAGAGTTATGACAGAGTTGGAAGAGTAGTTCATGGAGTTGTATTCAGTTTAACTCAGTTAGACTCAGTTGAGCTAGTTGTGTCTAATCTAACTTATTGATACACTAGTGAGAGTGGAGTGAATTAATTAGTTAATTAATTCACAAATAATAACTCATTAATCAAATGAAGAATACATCATTTAACTACAGTGCATGACAGTTCCAGTGGAGACCAGTGGAGAGATAGGTGAAAGGGCAAGATAGACTATCTATTGTGACTACTAGTGATGCATGAATTACATCTACATATACATTGGAGTTACCAATGATAATAACGCAGTCAATGAGAGTGGGATTACATTGAATTGGTCTTTGTAATTAGCTTGGATTGCGCAGTGGAGGCAGGCTAGCAGGTGGCGAAGATCGGTGCATAGATTTGCAAGATTGTTCCTGATTAGTGTATGATGATTGTACTGTACTGAGAGCTTGTGATCAGCTTTGTATGTTTGTATGATATTTTCATATGATCTCCATGTTACATAATATATAGTTGGGGTTTTTAGCTTCAGGCTTTCCCGTTAAGCAACTTTGTTATGTGTGTTTTTATTGCTTCATGTGGTTTGCAATTGTTGATTAAATTTCCGCAAGAATTATAGTGGAAGGATTCTGTATTTTGTAAGAAGATAAATATTGTGAGATCAGGGGATTCCGGATATATACAGGCTTATTGTATATAATTTCTACATGGTATCGGAGTTGTGTTATAGATTTTCTACATGGAATGAGAGCGGGAATTTTTGGGCGCGCGAGTTTGTAGAGAATATCTGAAATTTTTGGTGAAATATTTTCAGAAACAAATAGAATATTTGGATTCCTTGCGAAAAAATACCCAAATTGAAAAAAAAAATCGATCGAATCGGAGCTCGGATGAGGGAGATATCGTCAATTTAAAATCAGCTCTTTTGTTAGAAAATTTTGCGACGACGGGACAATTACAATGTGCGCGAGCCAAGAATCTACATGCACTGAGGTACAAGATGCATAGAAAAATATTTGAGAAGCAAAGCGATTGGTTAGTGACTTGGTGGTTGAGAGAGAGCCTCTCAACATGCAGCGTGAGAAGCAGTCTCAGAAGGTTGTGGAGCAGCCACAACTGGAGATGCAGAAGAATCTTTATAGATTTGATGTAGATGGGATTTCTACGGAGCTTCCTACTGTTGGGAAGTGCAAGAAAGACATGCAATTGATGCTTGAGAGGGAGAAAGTTTTGCATGCAGGTAATAGTGAACCTCGGGATGTGGATCAGCCACAAGATGAGGATCATGGAGTGGGAGAAACCACTCATGCAGAGAAATTTCGAGCCAGATGGGCAGAGGGAGTGCATGCAGCTATACCACCAGGTGAGAGGTGGGGCGACATGCATGAGTAATCCCAAGAGGAGATTTCTGGGCAGGATTCATTGAGATGGTGTGGATCTCATGAATTGAACCTGGCTACGAGGTGCCCATAGAGTAGCAGTAGCATGATCAGTTGGATTGATGCAGGCAGATCAAAGTGACAGTGTCAGATACTGGAGCGCGGATCAGAGTTGACAGCAAGTGCAAGAGTGCATGGGTGCAAGAGTTCAACAGCGCAGTGGTTCCTGATGACATGTGCAGTTGGCCAAGCAAAAGTCGAAGACTTTGATGATAGATGTTAGATGCATCAAGACTGATTGAGTTGTTTGGAGCCTATTCAGTTTCAGAGGAGTTGCAGAGCAGATGCATGGAGTTGCATGGCGCTTGTGAAGGTTGCAGGGCGAATGCATGGAGTTGCATGTCGCATGCAAAGACAGTCCTTTCTTGTTGAGAGGGAGTGTTGAAGATTTCAACAAGAAACAGTGAAGGAGGCATCCTGAAACATCATTCTTGATCCTAGTTGGAAAGTGATCACCTAAACTAGGTGGGGCCCACACAGGTGATTTTTGTTGCAAAGTCTATTTTTAGACTATGTCTATTTTTAGACATGTCGATCATATTCTATGAGTTGCAGGATGCTATTTGTGGATGGTTGGTCAAGTTGGAAAAATAGATGGACTTCTATTTTTAGACATATTGGGCGGAATCTATTTTTAGATTTCCAGTCTAAAAATAGATATGTCGAATATTATTAGCTCTTAATAATATTTGGACTCTAAGCATTATCTTATTCTCTTGGAGCACTTCAGTTAAGTGCACAAATGTGGCACAACAGCTGACAGAAGGAATTACGCTATTCCTGAGGGTTTACTATAGTTAATGCATGAGGACTTCAGTTAGAACTCATGTGACAAATTTTGGTGGAGTTATAGAGGTAGTTGGTGAAGTTGTATTTAGTTTAACTCAGTTAGACTCGGTTGAGCTAGTTGTATCTAGTCTAATTGATTGATACACTAGTGAGAGTGGAGTGAACTAATTAAGAATTAATTCACTAAATAATATCTCATTAATCAACTGAAGAATACATCAGTTAACTACAGTGCATGGAAGTTTCAGTGGAGACTAGTGGAGAGATAGGTGAAAGGGCAAGATAGACTATCTGTTGTGACTACTAGTGATGCATGAATTGCATCTACATATACATTGGAGTTTCCAATGATAATAAAGCATTCAATGAGAGTGGGATTAAATTGAATTGGTTTTTGTAATCAACTTGGATTGCGCAGTGGAGGCAGGCTAGCAGGTGGCGAAGATCGGTGCATGGATTTGCAAGATTGGTCCTGATTAGTGTATGACGATTGTACTGTATTGAGAGCTTGTGATAAGATTTGTATGTTTGTATGAGATTTTCATATGATCTCCATGTTACATAATATATATTTGGGGTTTTCAGCTTTAGGCTTTCCCGTTAAACCACTGTGTTATGTGTGTTTTTATTGCTTCATGTTTTGCAATTGATGATTAAATTTCCGCAAGAATTATAGTGGAAGGATTCTATATTTAGCAAGAAGATAAATATTGTTAGATCAGGAGAGTTTGGATATATACATGCATATTGTATATAATTTCTACAAGTTGTTCAAACTTTCATGGTCTAAAACCTTATAGAAAAAAAGTTATAGAAAAAATTATGAATTGACCTATTTGAAATTTATTTCAGGAGCATTCACGAACCTTAACTTCCTTGGAGAATATCTTTGAAAATAAAGTGAAACATGATCTTAAATTTGTACCAGATGTTACCCAATATTTCACCTCAATTTATCCAAGTTTCACTATTTGAAACCTCCCAAAAATAATTTATAATAAAAAATTCACGATGAACTATTTGAAACAACAAAACCCTAGGATCATGAGTTTTGATATAAAATGTTATGATCCAAATACATAAAAATTAGAAGTACACACCATGTACAACAATGTGAGCATGGAGCACAACTCCAGTACAAATAATAATAGGAGAAACTCATCCAAATACCCAAATACATTCATATGTCCCAAATCATATCCCTCCCCAATGAATACACTATCTCTATATATATTTATCGACACATTGCACATGTGGTACCTTCATTATTAGGATGGACCTATTACATATACATTTACATATTACATGTACATTTAACCCCATATATGCCCCGTCTTGGGTCATATCATATACATTTAACCCAATATAGGTCCCCTTTTAGGTCATAACAATTAATCTCATGTCAACATATCTCACTAACAATTTAACAATTGATGTGTTTATATCATGTACCAACTATGGAATCACAACACTGGAAATACATCAATTTATCGCTAGTACTCATTGAAACTTAGGGATATGAACATAAGTCTCTACACTCTCCACTTCTCTCTAGACATCACACAACCAACCATTAAGTAGTGGTTGAAAATAAAATTACAATAAAGGTAATGCCAACAGAAGTATGTGCATTCATAAATATTCTTGTATATGCCCAAATGATAAATAGATTTCAATCATATTATGTCAAGGGAAACTAGATATTTCCTCATATGGTATGAGGAGTAACACACCTCAAATCTAGCATCCTCTAAATGGAGTCAAAACTTCCTTCTTTGAGCTTACTCCAAATAAGTGAACCATGACTCAAACTATGTGAAATCTCCCATGATAACCCTTTAAATGCGATTTTCAATGAGATATCCCTCTTTTAGGGGCTAGATCATGTACAAGTAACTAAAATTCTCCCTATTTTACCCTTACTATAGAGTATTCATGTTTAAATGAGCTTCCTTGACCATTCAAGGACTTCGACCACCATGTGGTACTACTTTGAGCTAGTGAATTCCACTTCTAACTTTTTCTTTTGCAATATCTCATGCTCTTGGTTTCCTTGTTTCCTTTGAATACATGCATATGATGCATAATTCCACTTGGCATCTCCTCATGTAAAAGGTTTTCCTTCAAATATGTAGAATAGGCCTTAAACGATGTATCCTCAACCCCAAATACCTCAAAAGATGAAATATGCCTCCAAAATGGTGGAAAAACTCCCCTAATGCTTCTTCATATCTACAACATGTTTAAACTACCTCAGTGTAGAGGGAAATCAAATTTTGATGCCAATATGACATTTTATTGCCTTGTGTCATGCTCTGGATCCCATATAAGGTAGTTTTTTCTTGTTCCAGGGCTTTGTTTTTGCTCATATCATTCATCATTGTGTACCCAACAAAGCCTCCATCAAGATGTATATGCTACTGAATTCCAAGGGTCTTCTACTATGCCCGGTGAGAGAAGAAAGGCCCATGAAATGAAAAATGAACCAATCATTTTCATGGGAAGAAAATTCTTCATAAACAAAGTCGTTTGTGTCTTTACTCAGATCTCCTTTCATATCATATTTCATTGGAAGTGATTTCTCAATTCAGTTAAATATAATAATAATTTGTGTAGTGGTTGGTTTATTTTTCAAATTTTATGTAAAATTCTTTGTGGACCTGTATTTGTGTCTTTGAGCATCCATTTATATGTTTTATTAAATTTAGAACCAATTTTAAAATACATAGGCCATGAAAGATACCAACAATTAAGTGTATGAGAGAAAATGATAAGAGAAATATTACAATAAAAAATGTTGTTGCTAAAAAATCAGAGCTTTTAAAGCCAATAGGCCTATTGGAACTCGAGAGAATAAACAAAAAAATTGACTTTAACCATAATTATTTCTTGAGAAATATTTACAACTTCATTTAGCATTTTAAATTATGGGGGGATAATTTTTTTCATTTAAAAGTGTTGAAAAATCGTTTGTTTTAACTACTGATGTATAAAATAGTAAATCACTCAAATTTGTTTCATTCAGGTAGGATCTCGTATACTTCTTGTCACTGAGTTCCTAACAAACAAATCTTAAATTCCCTTCCAAATAAATTGATTTCCAAATCAAGTTTTACTTTTTGGGAAACATTTTCTTATATTACATCAAGAAAATAGTTGGTTTATATGAATTGTTACATTTAAGATATCATCATGAATTCCTCGTCCAAAATAGGTAATGTTACCCACCAAAATGGGTACCTCCATAGGAGAAAAATTTTCTCCTACTTTGGACAGCCAGCTAGCTATTAGCCCTTGACATTCACTTCTTGATGATGATTTTCCACATGTCTCTACCATCTGCATCATCCACATACCTCTAGCTATCTGACATTTCCTCTTGGATGAAAGTGGGCTTCTGTTCAAAAGGTACTTTGATCATTTTGCAATTAGTTGCTTATACTTGTTAGTTTTGGGCATTTAATATGGATAAAGGGGTAATCTGGAAGATTGATTGATATTGACTATAAATTTGTTCTCTCACTTTACCATGGGGGGTTAATATTTATCCCTAGTCTAATGGGACCTCCCTTGAGGCCTTAAGTTTATAGGAGGGAAAATACTTGGAAAACCCTAATTGAAATAACATATTCATTTTTCTCATACACCATACTTGACAATTTCCATGCCTCATTATAAACCCCTTATATGCCACCTCCATTCTTCGGGTATAACTTGTTATTGGTTCATTTGGATTGGGCATCCTCTTATCCACATCCTTGATTAGGGCCAAGAAACCTTTCTTTGGAGGTTGATGCAATTAAAAGAATGAAAAAGCATATGTTTGCCACAATAAAAGAAAAAGAAGAAAATCAAAACACAAAATATGGCCAAGACATAAGATAACACATGGGAAAAATCCTAGCATGAGCTCTACCCTCTTCATTGGCCATCACCTGGTTCTTGAGCACTTGATGCTATATTTCATCAAAAGGAACCCTGGCATGTCCCAACCCTGATGAGTGATGAACTGCCTCATCTTAAGGGGTAAAATTAAATGCTATATCATAAAGAGAAATCTCTAACCCTTGAGATATGCACCCAAAATAAAAAGAATTATTATGAAAAAAGTAAAAGGCACACTAAAGGGGTGGAAAAAGTAGGCAAAGTAGCGTAACTCATTCCTTGATGATTTATCTCTCCATTACATTTATACACTTGGGATGTAGACTATCACTAGTTGGTCTCCTTGACCATGGCACTTTGTCATGAAGTGTTTTCCCCTCCATTACCACTCATATACACTAACACCTATTGATTGAGCGGTTGAACTTGGAAATGCCACCTACCCATAGAAGTTGGAAGTACCTAATAGGGCTGATCATTAGCCACCTCTATCAAGGTAGGGAAAGTCTTTACAAGACTTGGTCTAGTTAGATATTGGAATGTGATCCAAGTTTGAAGTATTAATATTCCCTTAAAATGCAAGTTTGATCCATTTATATGCTTATATGATCATACCCTCTAATTAATGGTTGCTTTCACTAAAAGTTTAAGTTGGTTTTGTTAAATGGTCCATAATAGCATAAGCCTTGAGGGCACCCACTCCACAGGTAGCTAGGAATTTTAGAGAGGTTGATCACTTATCAAATGCATTGTTTCCCACCTACATCAAAGCATTGGGCATTATGATGACTTGAGTAGTTGATGCATGTCCCAAAGCACCCGCAATAACTAGGGCAGTGATATTCTTAGATCCAACCTAAGCTGCACGAAATGGGGAAACGGATACGAGTTTTCGAAACGGACACGGGTACGAAACGCAGACCCCCCAAATTTTGGAAACGGGGAAACACGATATATATATATATATATATATTAGAATTTAGGACATTTAAGAAATTTTATGTGCAATCATAAAGCATACATGATAAATTATAATTTATTACATTTAAAGTTTAAACATCATGATTAAATTGTCCAATGTCAATGCATAAACTATAAGTCTCTATAATTAAATCACATTTACTCATGAATGATCATAGACACATAATGAAAATAGCAAAATGAGAATATCCAAAATTAGTCTTTATTACATATACAAATATAAAAATCAACCTTTATTATATATATGAGGTTGCAAGTAGAATAAAGACTATGAGGCTACAAGTACTATAAAGACAAAAGACTAATACTCATCATCAGAATCATCATAAAAAATAGCAGCAAAAGCATGCTCAACAGTGGATGGTATAGCTGAAGAAGATGATTGGCCAATTCGACTTCTATGCTCTAGGTCCTCAATATTCATGGTAGCAAGAGAGAGCTCCAAATCAGGACTTTTTGGATCCACATCCCATTATTTAGGACCATTGCCATATTCTAGACCCCTATGATATGCAAGGTGAAGGTTTGAGTGCACATAAACAAGATCCTATGCCTTCTGTGAGCCCAAATTTTTGTGCTTCACAGAATGGATAAAACCATAGGTGCTCCAATTCCTTTCTGCTGATGAAGAGCTTGTCACTTGTGAAAGGACGCGAATAGCAAGGTTTTGCAAATGTACACCATTTTCTCCATGATAAATCCACGGACTAACTGGATTCATGGTGCTTCTCTCCTCCAAAGATGATATATCTGAATGATCATCTATTCCTGCAACAAAACTGGAAAATTCTTCATTTACCTCCCTCTGTAGATGAGCTGGAAACATTCTCATAGGAGATTTTTTCACCCCATTAACCACCTCTCTATCCTTCTGGGGTGCCTTCCTCTTCCCATTACTTTGAGCAATAAGCTCCTTATCATAAAATTTGGGGTTCGAGGCATGTTCTAAAGTGTGCAATGGAGCGTTGAAATTGTTCCACCTATCAACAATGATTTTCTTGACTAAATTAGCAAAATGATCATCTAGAAAAAAAAGTTGTGGAGACTCTTGTGAAATGATTTCCATAGTTTTCTCAACCATGGAATCCATGCCATCATATACCTCTCCTAAGAAACGTTGGTCAATTTCAGCATTCCGAAGAAGCTCAAATGCAGGGGTTGTGAACATTAGCAAGAAATCTATCTTGCTCCACCAATCCTCATCAAGGCACAATCTACGCACTGTATATCCCCGCTCTGAATCTGCCTGTCTCCACTCAGCCCAAACTTGACTCACCACCATAGAAACTAATGCTTGCTTAACCTCAACAAGGTGACACAACATTATGGATTTTGAAGCATATCTCATCTCAAAAACTTTTAACAACTCCAATTTGGAGTAATCTCGAAATATTGTTGGAGATTAGTGGTGGTTGGTGATGAATTTAACAATCTCCCTTGCTTCCCATATAATTTCCTTTATCCATGGGACCTTATTATCGATCTCCTCTAAGATCAGATTCAAATTATGGGCAATGCAGGGTGTCCAAAAGATGTGTTCATACCTCCCCTCAATAATTAAACTTGTAGCTTTGCAAACTAGTGCATTATCTGTGATAACTTGCACCACCTTGTTAGGACCTATTTGTTCAATATATTTTATAATAACATCAACAATGAATTTTGCATATTTTACCTCTCCTGATCAGTCTTCCGCCTTTAAAAACATTGCTCCTTTTGGTGAAGTGGCAATGACATTTATCAATGGTCTGCGCCTTGTATCTGTCCATCCATCTGAGACTATGGCAACCCCAGAGCTACTCTAGAAAGAACGAATTGGTGATAAGATATCCTCCACAAAATCCTTCTCATTTTTGAGAAGCTGAGTTCTAGTGTCTTATACCCTTGAGGAGCTTTGTTAACTGCCCTTATCATATCTTTCCATTAAGGAGAGAAAACAACATTGAATGGGATACCACATGCATAGATGCACCTAGCCACTATAGAATCAACTTCTTCTCTTGCTTTCACATTCACCAATTTAGAAATTCTACTACCTTGAACTGTAGCAGATGCCCCTCTATATGGTGGTTGTTTTGGTTATTGAGTGGCTCTCCTCTTCAATGCTTCAGCTATAATCCTTGGCTCAATTTTTGTTGGAGCTTTAGGATTAGCTTGAATAAGCTCATCATGCCTTCTTTTAATTCCATCCGCCTGATCTTACTCTCTTTGATATGCCCTCCTCACCAATGGGTCAGTTGTTTTTGTGCAACCAACAATCCCTTGTCCTCCTCCATGCAAAATATGAGCCTTCACTCTTGGGTAAAAGCCCTTGTACGAATTACTGCAAAGATTACATCGCCATTCCCATGAGCCACCACCTCCACATTTTTTAAGCTTCTAAACATGCTTCCAAAGAGGATAATATTCAACCCTTGGGTTGGACTTGGGGCTTGAACTTGAACCTTGGATGGAAGCCATCGCTACAAAAATTAAAATTAAAAACAAATATGTAAATAAAAAACGTTTTTCATAATTTTGGTAGCATAAACCCTCGAAAAATAGAAGAAACAATGGAAAAAAACCAAGAAAATGAATGCTTCTTACCCAAATTAATTTTGTGTAATTGAAGCTACCCCAAAATGCCACAAAAGACAAGAAATATGGTTGTAGCTGAGCCAAAAACCAAGAATGTTGTAGCTGGAAATTTTGCACTCCAAATATGCTTTTGAAATCTCTTTCTCTTGTTGTTGAAATCTCCTTTGCTCATTAGTGAAAAGGCCCTAGCTGAAGCACTACTCTCTTCCTCTTTTCTCCTTGCTAAAATCGCCCTTCTCCAAGTGGAACGACTTTCTCAATTTGTGTGATGAGGGAATGAGGCGAGAGTCTTTTTATAAGTTGAGAGAGCCATCTAGAAGCATCCAAAAGGTACTTCCCATGCCTAATAAAATAATAAAAATACAGACCGAAGAAAAAAGTGCAATAAAAGAATATTAATTTCCGAAAAGGTGCCCGTCTGGCCTGGAAACGTGTTTCCATTTGTACTGGGCATGTTTCCTCAACGCAAAATGACCTAGTATGGACAAAAACCCATTTCCAGGCCGTATGGTACGAGGAAACGCGTTTTTGTTTCGTTTCTGTGGGGAAATGACCATCTGCCCAACATTTCCTGCAACTTAGGACCCAATGTAGAGGATTCTTGATAATTACGCCACAAGGCCTATCATGCCCCTAGGCTAGCCTTAACATTTTCTGATGGGTAGACCATGATTCAGAGCTGAGATGATGATGGTCTTCCATGAGATGACTAGGGAGGGATTGTTGCACCTAATGGAGCCCTAATTCTGGAGAGAGGAGGCATTACTTTGACCGTTAGAGATCCATGGAGATGATGTGGTGACACCCCAACCAAATTTGGGAACCCTGGAGTTGTTTTGAGGTTCGATTTGAGGGATATACCTGAAATGATGGATGATCATGACATGTGGACACACTTTCAGCCTTATTTTCACCATCACATAGCACCTGGAGCCAAAAAGGGCATGTTGTCATCACTTAGAGGCTTACGGCTCACACGTTTGGGTATTTTGTGGCATAGTTTCACATTAAGGTAGTGGGTGGGCTTGTAAGTTACTCATTGTCAAAATTGTTTAGGGGCTTCTTAAGCTAAAATTAGGTGAGGTAGAACTCATATAAATATAAGATCACCTCACATCTCTTTTCATCATCACTTGTGGACTATTTCGGCCTCCTTAGAGATTTTTTCCTAATTGAAGCTTTGTACTATTCCGGAGATGTGATCTTTGTGGATAATTTTGCTATTGGAGACTAGTCCTTGTGGTGGAGACATCAGTTTGAGATAATGAAGGATTCGTTCATGGATATATTGTGAGTATATTTATCATTGAATATCTTTGAATGGTTATTCTGTGCAATATATTTACTAGGGTTTCTAGGTTCTTGGTTAATTGCATTATCTTTATATGAAATTGTCGTGAAATATTGCATGATTTAATTATAGAATCTTGGACATCCATTGATGACCTCCTAGAGAGCTTTCTTCTTGATTTTATCCTCTCATAAAGTGATATCTATGGTTTTGAAAGTGGAAAACTAGGGATTTCCGCTCCTACTCCCTTCTAGGGTTTTGATATCTCCATAGTAGTTGTCCCTTACACTCCATTGCCCAAGAAGTAGGCACTGACTTCCACATAGATGATTAAACCCTACTATAATTTTATTTTTCCCTTGCTCTTTCTCATTTTCGGCCCTTTAAGGCAATTTGTTAGGGCTAGGGCATAGGGTTGAGTATAACTAGGGCCAAATCGCTGGCTTGTTGTTAGGTGTTTCTTATGGATTGAACCTTATTGCATCAAAATCTAGCCTTTTCCACAGTTGGGATACCCTCCCTAGTGGCATCACAAACTTTAGATAATTTTTCCCTTGGAAACCCTAGTTTAGTGTTCAAGCTTCAACTTAGGGCTTGTTGAAGGCTTGTGGTTTCTTTTGTTGATCATGCATATTTTTCACATGCCTTTTCTTAATCTTATATGGCTTTCTGACTCACTCTTGCTACATATCCCTTAAACCCTAGGCTATAAGTACCCTTGATAAGTCTTTTAGAGAGCACATTGTTCCTTGTTTGATTAGATTGAGCCTTTTCCTTAGTTTGAATGCCCTTCTTGAGCTTATCCCATCCATCACACCTCTACACCATTTCTTAGAATATCTATTAGGTGACTAATACCGGGATGCCTCCGTTGCGGTGAAAATCCACTAAAGAGCAGGAGGTGGTGTGTTGTGGTGACAATGGGCCTCTGCCTCATTGTTGTCCCTAGGTCTAGTTGTGTCTTATGAGACATCTTACAAGACCTGCTAGATTTTGAGGTAATAGGCCAGAAAAGCCAATATGTCATTTTTAGCTATTAAATCTAATAAGTTGTCTCTTCTCTCAAGAGGACTGATCTCTATATGAGCCTTAAAGGCTGGAAATCTCCACCTTGAATCTGTTGACTTCCTCATTGAACATTACCTTGCACATCCTCCACAAGAAAGAATTGAATCGGTTTTTACCTACAAATCAGGTTATAACTTCTTAAAAAAAAACTCTTCAAACTTCAAAACCTCCCAGTGAAGATAGCTTGCAAACTATTGCTCAAAAAATGAAAATAATTTGTCCTCCTGAAGAAGCCTCTAAATATGGTATACATTTCTTATTAAGGTGTAGTTAGGAACTTTGAGTGCAGAAGAAAATTATATTTTTGAATAGGGCAAAAAGCTACTGTTTTTGGTCAATTTGTTGTTCTCATTTAGTTTGGTGGTAATTTTTATATTTATTGAATTTATTTTTCTTTCTAAGTCATGTGTTAGACTTAGGTTTTGAATTCTGAAAAACCTTAATATTTTACTACTATGTAACATTTACCTCTTCGAAGCTGGATTTGGAGTCTATTTCAATTTCCATCCACATTGGTCTTATACTTTACTGCAAAGAGAAACCGTCCTAGTGATAGCCTGTTTGGTATGAATGAGATGAAAGCATTATTCAATTGTTGAATTGAAAATTTTTAACTTTACTAATCTCTTGAATTCATTGCCTTTGGTTGACAGGGCCTACACAACGGGATTTTCTTTATTTGGTCATTCAATGGCCGTCTCCGAAGAAGCATTCAGAACCCTCTTCCAAGTAGTTTCATCTGAAATGGGAGGTTGTCCTATGAATATCCTTATCCTTGGACGTAAATACCCATCCTTAATAGAATGGGCATTGAAAGGAGGACTACGGCTCGTAAGGTTTGAACTTTGTCCATTTACCAAAATTTTACCTTTTTTATTTTTATTTTATTAAAAATTGAATGCATTTAAAATTAAGATTCAGTTTTTTCTGGGGTCATTGTTAAGGTTTCAACATAAAAACTAGGAATCACCCCATTGGTAAAGTTAGTTACCAGCAAGATGCAATTTAGGGTGATAACAACAAGGATGAGGATGAAATCACACTTGGCCTTGTCACGTAGGAATCCCCCATTGCTAAGGTTAATTACCAGCAAAGTGCAATTGAGGGTGACAACAACAAGGATGAGGATGAAATCACACTTGGCCTTGTCACGTAGGAATCCCCATTGCTAAGGTTAGTTAGCAGCCAGGTGCAATTGAGGGTGACAGGAACAAGAATGAGGATGAAATCACAATTGGCGTTGTCACATAGGTTGTTCCCTCCTTTGCACTTGTGAAGAATGAGGTAGTTCTGCTTCAAATTATTTTACCACACCATCTTTGATGCGGATAGCTGATTTGACTACGAATTTTTATGATCTAATCATACAACTTGAGGGTATTAGAGTTAAGCATAGAGCAATGGTTATTATACTAGATTAGGTTAGAGCTATACTAGATTGTGTTAGATTATTATACTAGATTAGGTTAGAGCTATACTAGATTGTGTTAGAACTTAATTAATGAAATTATTTTATAGGATTTTGGTCCAGATATTGTCTCCCTCAGATGGGTATATTTTGATATATACATTGAATCAAACATATCATTCTCTTTCAATATTTTACCGTATGCACTTTTGTGTATAAAATTTGCATGGTATTAGAACAACGTTGAGAAGAATCCAAATAGAATGAGTGAAGGCTCAAGAACTGCTCCAAATCAGAGATGGACCAAGGGAATGCTTGCATACCAAAAAAAAATTAATAAATAGAGCAAGGGAAGTTGACTAAAAGTTTCTATTTTTTACGTTTATCAAAGTTATGAATATAAATAGTTTTGAGTGTCACCCAAATTATTCCAACCAGCAACCAATTCACCATGGTTAAAAAAGGAAACCAGTAACCAATTCACCATGGTTAAAAAAGGAAATAATAGTCCAAAAACCATTTGAATCACAGATTTGCATTTTAGTGTTAACTATATGAAGAGCCAGTGATCACATGGTAAGGTATAACAGAGTAAAGAGTGGGGCCAATTAGGATATTCTTGTCAGAACCTGTTATGAGGAAGAGTCGCTACTGTCATCCATATTTCTCGTGACAAACAACCTGCGATTGAAGAGCCCCTGTCTGCGCTGTATTATGTTCTGGGGATGATCGAGATTCATGAGAGCTCTGTCACTGCTTGACAAAGCTGACCGTGAGAGCCGTTTCATTTATTGAAACCACTAAACAAACAACATGGGGACCTTGCTACTGAGATCATCTGGTCCAATTTTTCATGCTGCCGTGAAAAGTTCCTTCCCTGCAAGTGAAGTTTAAATGGAAAGGTGAGAGCTGTCAGTGTGAAGGGGGAATTGCTTCCATCTATGTGATTTGAATAAGTCATAAAAAGCCATGCTCTCAGAAAGGAAAGATACAATTCGAGGAAGACATACGCCACGAAGAGAAACATGGTTTTCACTTTAGATAACACCGCCATTGTGAGGTATTGACAGAGTCATACAATGGTTGTGGGAATTCCTATGATCCGCTAAGTCGAATAAAACTGCCAGCAGAATCAAGAATATAGAAGAATCAACCTGTGAAGAAGTAATACATTGTTTCTAATAAGGATACAGAGATTTTAGATAATAGATAATACGTTAGAGACTATTTGATATATTATTGAGCTGCGTGGCTTATTTTATAGAAGCAATTTGAAAGAGACATGTAAGTATGTTTTTAATTCTTAAAATAAAAATAAAATATTTTCTAAATAGAAGAATAATTTTGGTTAATTAGTTTTTTTTTTTGTAAGCATGGTAGTTTTTTTCATTTTTCATTTTTTCTCTTTCCAATTCAGGAAAGGAATTCATTTTTTCTCTTTCCAATCGAGGAAGGGAATTGAACCTGTGATGAGTGCAAGGGAATTGAAACTGTGATGAGTGCTATAACAGCCCACCTCATCACCTTTTAACCAAGACCCCAACATATTTAATTAGTTGTCCATATGCCTTAATACAATTTTATGTAAAGTAATTAGAAGTTAAAACAAAAAATTAGTGTACTCTAAAAAAAAGACCTCACAGATTAGCTAGGAAAATAATAAAATTCCTGCAAGATTATAACAAAATTTGGCAGAATTTTTTTAAAATCTGGATTACAGTACCATCAAAAAAATATTCAAACACTCTGGCAATCTGATATATATATATGAATTAATATTAATATATATTTTAAAATATATTAATAACAAAAAATCCAGTTTAATGTGAACTGATAAAATGACTCAATACACATGTTATGAAATTTATGTAATAATCAAAATTACAATTTAAACAATAAAAAATCACAAATCTTTTTTTACACTCTAAAATAAGTTTGCACCTGAAGAAATTTAATCCTTCTTACCTCATGTTAAATCTGTAGTTAAAATAAATCTTTATTGATTTATTCAAAATTCCTGCAATATATATTCACCAAATAAATATATAGCAAATTAAGGTTTGAGTTGGATAAAGCCTTAAATTTAAAATTTAAATTCAAGGGATCTATTCTTTAACATAAAGGATATGGCTTGTGTGAACGGTTTCGAATAAGTTTTTTTGAACACCCTCAATTAAGCCAATACTATATAAACTAAGGTTTTAAATCATCAAATTATATCAATATAATAGTTTATAAAAACAAATTTAATCATGATAATAGTGAATAAACTATGTAAACTAGAGTTTTAAATCATCAAATTATATCAATATAATAGTTTATAACAACGAATTTAATTATGATAATAGTGAATAAACTATGTGAACTAGGATTTTAAATCATCAAATTGTGTAAGAGTTTATAACAACAAATGAATAAACTATGTAAAATGAATTTTAAGGTAGAGAGATAAACTATGTGAAATAAATGTTAAGTTAGAGAATAAAGTAGCCATAAATTACAACAATTTTTATGATTAATATAGCACATAGTAATACAAAAAAATTAAATGTTATTTCTAGAAAATGGTTAGAAAATGCATGAAAAAGCTTCACTTTTGTTTTTTTTAAATGGACATTTACAAAATATCTAACCCTAGACCTGCATTAATAAGTCATTAAAATTTGAAAATATATGATTTTGCTAAACCCT